>CM064561.1:21633159-21670933 GCA_032716605.1 Paralithodes platypus | reverse complement strand
AATATTTGAGATGGTCCTTTTCCCCATCATCTCTGGCCACCCCTGGGGGACCTCGCACCTAGGGGGGGGATGGCCCAGACACCACTCCACAAACACACTAAACCAATTTCGAGGCGCCTGGGGTTAGTCTACATTAACACACGCAGATACAGGAAAATACAGGAAAATACAGGAAAATATAGGATATACAGGAAAATACAGTACATACTTGAGGCGTACAGTTAATGCTTACAGTACGTATGGAAAACACACACACACACAAACAGGAAAATGCATGAACACAAGACGGAAAGATACATACACATACACACACACACACACGCCGTATATGTGTATGTATGGGTACGGTACGTACATATACATGTACTGTGCATACATACAACATGGTACATAAATCTGAATCATTTAAGTATTAAAGTGTAAGTCAGCAAAAATGGATGTAATTTTCACATGTACTGTATATTTTCACCCTCTGGCTGTAATGCTACCTAAATAATAATATTATTATTATTTGTATTATTATTATTATTATTAGTATTATTACACACACACACACACATACTGTACACACACACACAGGAAAGAAAAACATGAGGTGAGTTACGATATGTGAGGAAAATCCATCATTACCCCATAAGACACCCGACCATCCGTCCTAAACACACCTCATTATGCCCTCGTCCCACCCAAAACTCCTTACAGGCTTTACCCTACTCATAAATCTCATGTCTCTACCCATACCTCACTTATTATCACTTATACTTTACTCTCTATCTACCCATACCTCACTTATTATCACTTATACTTTACTCTCTATCTACCCATACCTCACTTATCACTTATATTCTACTCTATCTAGTATCTACTTATACCTCACTTATCATCCCTCATATTCTACTCTTTATCTACTTATACCTCACTTATACTTTACTATCTATCTACTTATACTTCACTTATACTTTACTCTATTTAGTTATACCTCACTTATTATCACTTATATTCTAGGGGCCTACTCTCTATCTACTTATACCTCACTTATATTGTACTTTCTATCTACTTATACCTCACTTATATTGTACTTTCTATCTACTTATACCTCACTTAGCATAACTTATATTCTACTTTCTATCTACTCTCTCTCTCTCTGATAATAACACCACACTAGCGGTAATAATAGCGGAGACAAGCGGGGTTAATATGACATTGTACCTATGCTTTTGTTTGTGTTCTTTGCATGGCTATTGTTTTAGTCATTGCTATTGTTGGGTGAAGCGGTGTTACTGCTCTTCCTGTGGTGCTGGTCGTCGCTATAGTCTATTCGCTGTAAGTAGGCGAGAAATCATGACCTCTAACCTCTGCAACTCACAAACGACTAGGGTAATCGAGCTAATATGTCTACCAGTTGGGAAGAGGCAGTCAAGGAATAGATGTGGAAGTGTACAGCCAATTTGCTCTAGCCCCCTTTGAGTTACAGAGGATAGAGGTCATGATTTCTCGCCTACTTACAGCGAATAGACTATAGGAGGTTCAAGCACACGAAAAAAAAAAATATATAATAACGGCATTTTTCCCTACCCTACACGATGACATACTTACAGATTTATGTACGTACAAGGAAAACAATATATATATTTTTTAAGTAGGTTACCTTACACGATGACATAATTATAGACTTATGTTCAGCTGTAATTATCATGAATGAATTGCGAGTGTGGTTTCTCTTAATTATCCATCGACTAGGCATGTGACTTGACCACTGCATATATAAGAAACATACCACTCTGTAATCGATGTACATCTATAGAGTAAAATGTGTAAAGATAATACGAAGAGGAGCAAATCTTAGGTAGGTACGGTAACTGTACGGTGGCGCTAATAAGTCATGTCTCAGCTGTCAATACATTTGGCTCGCGCTGTGTTGTATTAATGTCTGTCAGATGTGGAGTAGGGTGGGGAAGTGTAGGAACATGTTGGTATATCTCACTCAAAAAGAAGAAATCATGTGCAAATATTGCTGATACCAATTAATGATCAAAACATAATTGGTGCCGAGACAACACTTATTAGGCCGACTGTACATGCCCATGTCAAATCATATACATCATTGACCCACTTGTAGTCTACAGTATATATAATGTAGGTATATACAGACATACAGTACACTATATACATTATAATATGTTTCTAACCCCACTCATGAATGTGAGCTAAACATAAGCACATAAGAAAACGGGAGTCTGCAGAAAGCCGATTGGCCCACACAATACAGATCCCTTTCACACCAAACCCATCTCGTCAGCCTATTCCAACCTGAATACAAAATATATCCTGGACACAGTGGGAGTACCTGTTCTCAATATATACTGTACATAGTCAAAAAAAATATATATCTTGAACAAAGTGGGAGTGCCTGTTCAAATTGCCAGTATGACGTGTGTCCCTTTATGTACCGTACCCTTCCCTATGTAGCCAGATACTTACACCTTCGACCCACTCACTCACCTCTACCCTTTACACCATGTCTCAAAAATAGCAGAGGGTTCAGAGGTTACCCGAGAGACCAGAACTTTATAGGCAAATACTTTTTAAAAAAATACACACCTTTATCCTACTTGGTCCAAGGTAGGTTTTTTGTGGATATTCCATGGAATTTAGGAGTCTTCGGCCAAGACATTTTTCTACTGAAAAATGTACAAATTTACCTATCTCGAGGGGAGGTGATGGGGGTAGTATGAATAATGATGGACATATAGCGCGCGCGAAAGAGAGAGAGAGAGAGAGAGAGAGAGAGAGAGAGAGAGAGAGAGAGAGAGAGAGAGAGAGAGAGAGAGAGCGAGAGAGGAGGAGAGAGATGGGGGTGAGTTTGTGGGGTGTGAGAGCTAGGACTCTATCCGATGGGGGGGTACTATATGGGATGGGGGGTGGGGGGTCTTTTATTGGTATCGGTGGGTCTGGATGGTGAGAGATAGGAGAGATCTCAAATATATATATCGTAACTATATACTGTGTATATATATACTGTGTGTTTATAATATATATATATATACTGTATAATTATATATATATAGGTAGCGTTGTGAACCCCTACCGTACACTGATCTACCCCTTCCCTACACCCCAATACTAACGACCTAGACGTGGCGCCACAATAAAATATACACCCCTCTACCCATTATAATACCCACACTCTTACCCTGCAGTCCTCTACACGATCCCTACACCCTGGTACAGTGGCCTAATAAACCCTTCTGGTGTGCTTGGTTAGTGTAGTGAAATTAATAGGTCAGGTCAGGCGAAGGTATTTAGGTATAAGCCTTTACAACGGCACCTCGTATCTACATTCTACTTTTCCTATTTGTTCTGAAGTGTAAGTTTGCTGCTTAAATTCTCAAACAACAACGAAGGGCGGTGTGCTCTTCGGTGCCACTAGTAAGGGAGGAAGCTGTGTTTGTGAGAGCTAGGTGGATAACTCTTTGTGTAGGTGAGACACAAACAGAAACAGTGAGGGAAGTCAGGCAAATGAAACAGAAGTTCTAGCAACTCCTTATTACATGCCTATGAGGCCTCCCCTACTCGATTGTTGTTTACAATCTCCCCAGCTAAGATGCCCTAATCTGATGTTGTGAGAATAAAGTTACCGGAGGAAAGTTGGCGGAAATAGCTCTAATGTGACCCCTTGTTTATCGGTGTGTGAGTGTGGGTGTGAGTGTATGTGTTTTGGGGGACAAGGGGCGCCCCATCAAAGGGTTGGCCAGACACACAGAAGGTACCGCCGTCACCACCACCACCACAGTCACCCCCCCCCCCCACCACAACCCCCACCGTCGCCACTACCATCATCACCGCTGACACCATTACTTTCCACAAAACACAACCACCACCACCACCACTGTTGACACCATCACCACCACCACCACCACCACTACTTTCCACAAAAAACAACCAGACGCTAACTACTGCCACCTACTGCCAATAATCACAACACTACAGCAACTTCCTCTACTTTCACCAGCTTCCACGATTATCAGTGCCTTATTTTGATCGGAAGTGTGTGTATTGTTCTTGCAATGTTGGATCAATTATTTAACCCATTCAGTACCAGGGACGTCATTGTTATCAGATTCTGTCAACTATTAGACGATTGTATTCAGCCTAGGAAGGACCTTTAGCAATAATAAGGTTTCAATATATCTCAACCAACCCATTGAACTACCACATTTCGTTCCTAAGCTGCATAATATCGTCTAAATATAGCTAGAATAAAATATAACTAACGTCGCTGGTACTCAAAGGGTTAAAGTTTGCTACCTAAACCCTCTTCAAAGCTTAAAAAAAAAAAAAAAAAAAAAAATCCCCCTTCAAACTAATACAAGCCACCAAGACCCGATCCCCCTTCAGGCAACATTTGTACATTTTTCGGTAGAAGACACTAATTTTTAATTTGCAGGCTAGGTGACGTTCGCCAAGAAATTATCGACACCAGAATAAAGTATAGCGTCTTATAATAAACAAACAAAAAACACAATACAATAAAATTAAATCAAATCAAATAAATTAAATCAAATCAAATGAAAATAAAAATAGGAAAAGTGAGGATTGGGCTTGAGCATATAGACAGACAGATAGTCTCATAATGAACACCAAACTACTGGACCAAAAAAAGCCACTTCCTCCACTATCCCCTCTTATTATGTAAGGTACTTTCTTATGATCAGTATTGGCTTAACCTTTTTATCTGAGAACAGTCTTATCCTAATGTTTTTTTTATCTAAGAACAAACATTACTATTCCCCCTTCCCCTCTTTTTTTAAGACCAGTAATTAATATATTCGTCTTTATCTTTCTATATAAAATTAGTATGAGATGAACCACAAGGGGGGGGGGAGGGGAAGAGGGAGAGGGGGGGGGGGTGGAGGGGGGGGGGGGAGAGGGGGGGGGGGGAGAGGGGGGGGCGAGGCATGATAAGCCTTCAGGATTAATATAATACATATAACAAGTCTTGCAATATTGCCCTGCCATGCCCATACCAATAGTGACCGTAATATGTACAGTATTATAAGCATGCACATACTGTATGTATGTATGTAGCATGTATTCTCTTCTTCTTCTTCTATGTATGTTTGAAAGTATATACGGTATTATATAACACAACCCCTCCCCTCCTCCATTACCTGCCCAACCCACACCCACCCCCTTTATACCCCCCCAAACCCTCCCCCATGTACCCCCCACCCCCACGCCCACACTCACCCCCAACTCCACGTACCCTACCCACCCACACCCCTATCCACACCCAGATACCGATATAACACCCAGACGGTCATTGGGGTTGGACTCTTTTAAATACAGTCTGGCTTTTTATTTGTGTGAGAGAGAGAGAGAGAGAGAGAGAGAGAGAGAGAGAGAGAGAGAGAGAGAGAGAGAGAGAGAGAGAGAGAGAGAGAGAGAGAGAGAGAGAGAGACGAATTGATACACGAGATATATACTAATAAAGCGATATGCATATACAAGTAGATGAAGCAGAAATGAAACGAAGATAAAAGAACAAAATAACAGTAACAACAGAATACCACCACAGAGTACGGTATATAAGAGATCATACGCATTAGCCAAGACAAAATAACAAAACGAACCCTACATCAGCTGGGGGGCTACGAGGCTAAAACAAAAGAGTTGCGTCGGGAGGTAAGGAGGGAGTTGACATGTAAACACGCAAAAATATAATAACAAAACGAACCCAACATCAGCTGTCAGGGCTACGGGGCTAAAACAAAAGAGCGTCGTCGGGAGGTAAGGAGCGAGTTGACATGTAAACACGACAGAGACGACGGACCTAAACAATTTACCGCGTCGCCCCAAATCAACCGAGAAGCCCTGGCGGTAACTCGTACAGACGGTAATTCACAGTGACGGGTTAGTTAAGGGGAGGAGGAGGGGGAGATACAAACCGAGGAGGAACAGAGGATGGGAGAGAAGTAGAAAAGCATAGTATAGCAAGGAGGAAGAGAGGAAAGCAAAAAGAAAAACGTAAAGAAGGGAGGAGAGTACAGGCGCTGGGGAGGAGAAGGATAAAGAAGGACAAGATAATAGAAGAAAAAGCAAGGGAATGGGGAAGGGGGGGGGGGGGGGGTTAACAGAGGACAGGGGGATATGAGAGAAAAAGGAATTTTGTAGAATAGAAGATGTAGGAAGAGAAACATGGATAATTATATGAATATAAAGAAGAGGAAAAAAGGGGAGATGGAAGAAAGTGGGAGGATAGGAGAGAACATGGAAATACGTAGAACTGAAGAAAGAAAATTTAATGAGATGAAACAATAACAGATAGATGTGCTGGAAAGTGTGAAAAGGAACAACTTGAGATGGTTCGGCCATATGGAACGTATATGGAAAGCGAGAGAATGACTAAGAGGGTGTACGAGAGCGAGGTGGAGGGACAGAGGGAGAGGTAGACCGAATATGAGGTGGAAGGATGGAGTGAGGAAGTACATGAACGAGGGCGGTGCTGGTTGGGGGGGGAGGGCGTCGAACGACTGGGGACAGAGGTGCATGGGGGCGGTTCGTTCGTGGCCACCCCTTCGGGGATCACGGCGTCAGGCAATAGATAGATAGATAGATAGATAGAAACAATAACAATAATAAGAACCTAAATATACAAAAGGGTACAACATATAGTTAAACAAAACAAACCGTACAGAGAGAAATGAGGATGGGTAATGTAGAGGAGTACCGTACCCAACAGTCAAAGCAGCTGACGACACCAGCGGACACTAATAGGGGTTTACATTCTCACCTTTATGTCTCCGTCAGCGGCTTTGACAACTTTACTAGGACACTATACTCCTGTTTCTTTTCACCTGACGGTAAAGTATATATATTCTATGTTTTAATATTGACAAAGAAATGGGGCAAACTGTCTGAAAATCGCCAAACTAATGGGGCGAATGTCTGAAAACCTCTAATATGCTAAACATGAGGGAGAAGGGGGTCCAGAAAGAAAAAAAAACTGCCTCCCCTTAATAGTTGTTCTTGCGGGCGAGTCAGTCAGTGGTGGCGCTCGGGCGAACGGGGCGAACCAACATCAAAAGGCGGAAGGGTCGTAGACGTTTTATTTCGCCATTTACGCTTTCCCTTATTCATTAATTTGTTTATGCAGAGATACACGGCTTCCTGTCTACTGTACACACTTGCCGTGTATATATATTTATAAATGTACCCGTATGCATTAAGGGGAGATATCGACTAGAGGGATTTTTTTGTGGACCCCTTTCTCCCTCATGTTTAGCCCCATTGCTTTTGAGATTTTAAGACAGTCGACCCATTAGTTTGGCGATTTTAAGAACTTTCGCCCCATTTCCGTCAATTTTAAGACCTTTCGTGCAATTTAGGTGTCGATTTTATCCTGGCGAGCGATAGCGAGCCTGTAATTTAAGAGCAACCGGCTTTCAGCCGGGACATTTTTCTACCGAAAAATGTACAAATTTATCTTGAAAGGGGCTCAAGGGGGTGTAATCTTAAGCTTGATGGATATCTAGAGACCAAACTAAAAACCTCCCCTTAATTGAAAGGCCATATACGTTTTATATCACCATTTACGCTTTCCCTTATTCATTAATTTGTTTACGCAGATTTACACGGCTTCCTGTCTACATACACCTACAGTAGACACTCGCTGCGTGTGTATTTATATATTATTAACCCTTTCAAGCTCCAATACGCGTTTCTGTTCTATTCCTGGCTACTATTAGACGATTTTATTCAGATTAGTAACGGTATATGGAAGTCAAAGGGTTGATTGCGATAGTATTTACCCTTCTAATACCCACAAAATCTTCCTAAGTTGCATACAATCGTCTAATGATAGCCAAATATATACTGCTAAAACGCGTCAGAGCTTGAAAGGGTTAATACTTACTTCCATACCATATACTTATAAGTCTACTTATAAGTCTTGACATACTTATAAGTCTTTACAAACTTATAAGTCGTTACATACTTATAAGTCTTGACATACTTATAAGTCTTGACATACTTATAAGTCTTGACATACTTATAAGTCTTGACATACTTATGTCTTGACATACTTATAAGTCTTGACATACTTATAAGTTTTGACATACTTATAAGTCTTGACATACTTATAAGTCTTGACATCCTTATAAGTCCTGACATACTTATAAGTCTTGACATACTTATAAGTCTTTATATACTTATAAGTCTTTATATACTTATAAGTCTTGACATACTTATAAGTCTTTACATACTTATAAGTCTTTACATACTTATAAGTCTTTACATACTTATAAGTCTTTACATACTTATAAGTCTTGACATACTTATAAGTCTTTACATACTTAGAAATCTCGTAAATGTAGATACGATTCTCTTTACATCACATTTATATCCCAGTATGTAAACATACCAAAGAAGCGTGGTGTGCTGGTCAAGTGTAGTGACATGAATAGGAGGAGGTGTTTGTGCGAGTTAGCTGGATTACTCTCTGTGCACGAGATTAAAAGAGGCACAACAGAAACAGTTAATGTCTATATTGTTAAGTATAATATTCCCAAGGCCAAGGCTAACCCCAGACACCAGTATATATATATATATTATAGGCTAGCCAACTTCTGCGGTCTTTAGGATGAAGGCCAAAGGTAATTAAATGATAACCAAACTAGAAAGGTAAAAACAAAAGGGGAAGTCAGACGAGAGAGAGAGAGAGAGAGAGAGAGAGAGAGAGAGAGAGAGAGAGAGTACAAAGGAAATCAAGCAACAACAGGTCTAGTGACCCTTCTAGGCTGCTTGTCCTCCAAAACACTGAGGATCAAGTGTCCAAACAGTGGTTTAGAGTGGGTAAAGGAACATTGGAAAGGGAACTACTGCCCTGGAACTAATGTCCGTGGCAGGACTAGGAAGTTAGTAGGGGACATAAATTATGGGTTAGAGAGAGAGAGAGAGAGAGAGAGAGAGAGAGAGAGAGAGAGAGAGAGAGAGAGAGAGAGAGAGAGAGAGAGAAACAGAAAGAAAGAAACAGACAAAAAGAAAGAGAGAGAGAGAGAGAGAGTATATATAAGGGTATCGGTCAATAAATAATAATAGCTATAGAAGTGAGAAAGGTCTAACCATAATCATCTGCAGTAGAAAGTTTTATCTTGGAACCAATAATTGCCTACCTTACCCAAAACAGGCTGAAGGAAATGGGGTATACACAATCTCTCTCTCTCTCCTCCCCCCAGACCCACTCTCAATCTAAATCTAACTCTCTAACTCTAACTCTCTCTCTCTCTCCTCCCCTCAGACCCACTCTCAATCTAAATCTAACTCTCTCTCTCTGTGTGGGTGTTCTCTATCTTAAGGAGCATCTCCATTAAACTGAACGTACACTTGAGATAACGAAATGAGCCGCAGTGTTAAATGGTGTACTCGACAGGATATTAACAAATCATCCGATGAACCAAACGTATCCAAAAGCCTCGGTGAACGAAACGAATTCTCGTGTAGAAACAAATCATAGTGAACGTAACGAATCATAGTGAACGAAACGAATACTAGTGAACGAAACGAATACTAGCGAACGAAACTAATCCTAGTGAACGAAATGAAACCCAAATGAACAAAGTATTGTAACCTAGAGAACGAAATATTTGCCCCAGAGAACGAAACAATGTGCTCTGGAGAACGAAACATTGTGCCCTGAAGAACAAAACACGTGCCATGGCAAACCGAACCAGAGCTCCGGCGAACAGAAAGTACAGGCATTCTTAATAATTCGTGGACCGCCTATGTTTTTCTTCATGCAATTATAACTACCTGGATTGATGTGTTTAAGGGAGCCCACCTCCTTTTTTTGTTTTCTCTTTCTCTCCCTCTCTCTTTGGTTTGTATCCATTCGGCCCATGACAATTACAATTATCATCTATTACCGGTACTATTACTTGGTCTAACTATTACTATTACTAACATATACACAATTAACCCTTCTACGTCGTTTAGAGGCGTTCAATGCACTTCAGACTTTAGCATAATTATCTCTTAAGCCGATATAACACGAGCGTTTTTTCACTCAACATTTATACTCAACACTTGTCTGGCAGCTTATGAAGTCAACCTTTAAAATATTTCGGTCTCCTAAATTCATCTAGCAACAGTTTAATTTCCGATACCAGTGCAAAATATTCCGGTAATGTTGCAAGAACATTTTTAATCATCGAATGTTCACTAAAAAAGCTGTCGTGTGATCCCTGCTTACTTGCTCATGTAGTAATGTACACCCTATGTGGTGGATTGTGTTCTTTTATTTAATAATTTTCATTTTAGTAAGCGTTGTTTCCACATAGCGATTTTGATAATTTAATTTGACTTTATATTGTCCTTGTCCCAATTTTGGTTTGTTTAGTTTGCAAGTTTTACATTTTAATTATTATGTCCTTTCGGTACAAGATCAGTTTGCAAGATCAGTATCTTTCTTGGTTTACTTTTATGTTATTCTCTTGCAAAAACAATTCAATATTTGAGAAACTATGTAACCCCATAAGGCTCAATAATTGTGTTTGTAATAGGAAAGTAATAAGCTACTATCTATTATTTTATCTTCTATTACTATTATTATTACAGCAAACAAAATCTGATCTATTACTAATACTATTACTTACAAACCCAGTAATTATCTATTACTATTATTATTACATCTTACTATTACCCCATGTCTGCTCAGCAATGGCCAAACGTATCCTGGTAAACGAAACATGGGCTCCCATGAACAAAATATGGGGTAGCGAGACCGACAAGTGGGTCTATTAGACGTAATGCATCGTAACGAATGCAAAATACATTTTTGAGAATATAATATACTCCGCATCTATGGCAAACTATATTCTGGTGAACAAAACATAGGTCTTAACGAACAAAACATGGGTCCCGTGAAAGAAAACATGGGTCTTGGTGAACAAAACCTGGGTATTGGTGAACAAAACCTGGGTCCCGTGGAACAAACTATACTGTAGGTGCCTTGGAACAAAACATGGGTCTTTGTGAACAAAACATGGGTCTTGGTGAACAAAACATGGGTCTTGGTGAACAAAACATGGGTCTTGGTGAACAAAACATGGGTCCCCGATGAACGATAAGAGTGCCCTGGTGAGCGGTATGTTGTGGGGTGCCAGACTCTCCACTTATAGCTTGGCAGAGCGCCCCGGGGCCTTGGCTTCAATATGGCAAGGGTAAAGTCGTCATGACCCTCCCACCTCTGTCCAACACGCTCAAAAACCACCCAATTTCACGCCCAATTTCAGTTCCAGCACGCCCATGTCCTCCTGTAGGTGCTAGGGAGTCTACAGAGCACATTCTCACTACCGTAGAAGGCCCGGAAGTCGAGCTACGATGCAAAACACGACGTTCCGACCCAGCCAGACGTCGCAATGCCTGGGCTAATAAAAGAGCAGGGCCATGCTACTAAACGTTTCGGTATGCAGTGTGAGGCACGACCGGTAACACGACACGACATGATCGCCGTGGCACCATCACCTAGCATCCTGGCCAAGGGGGCTTCATGATATGGCATCCTGGCGACAGATTTCATATTATGTGGCATACTGGCGACGGAGGTTTCATGATATGCCACCCTGTCGACGGAGCTCTCATTAATTTGGCATACTGGCGACGGAGGTTTCATGATATGGCACCCTGTCAACGGAAATTTTATTATGTGGCATCCTGGCGACGGGGGTTTCATCATATGGCACCCTGGCAACGGAGATTTCATTATGTGGCACCCTGGCGACGGAGGTTTCATGATATGGCACCCTGGCGATTTCATTATATGGCATCCTGGCGACGGAGGTTTCATGAAATGGCATCCTATCAACGGAGATTTCATTGTGTGGCATCCTGGCGACGGGGGTTTCATCTTGTGGCACCCTGGCTACGGGGATGTTACTGTGTGGCATCCTGGCGACGGGGGTTTCATCTTGTGGCACCCTGGCGACGGGGGTTTCATCTTGTGGCACCCTGGCGACGGGGGTTTCATCTTGTGGCATCCTGGCGACGGGGATGTTATTGTATGGCATCCTGATGAAGAAGGTTACATCATGTGGCATCCTGGCGACGAAGGTTTCATCATGTGGCACCCTAGCGACGGAAGTATACGTGACATCATCTGGCACTTTTATCATGACCTTGTAACATCATGTGGCATGCAGGTTATAGGGTTTCATCATGCAATATGGCGCTTTAAGGGGAGAGTTTTAGTTGATTCCCTATAGACTTCCATCAAGCTTAAGATTACACCCCCTTGAGCCCCTTTCAAGATAAATTTGTAAATTTTTCGGTAGAAAAATTTCCCGGCTGAAAGCCGGTTCCTCTTAAATAACAGGCTCGCTATCGCTCGCCAGGATAAAATCGACACCTAAATGGCACGAAATGTCTTAAAATTGACAGAAATGGGTCGAAAGTTCTTAAAATCGTCAAAATAATGGGGCGAACGTCTTAAAATTAGAAAAAGCAATGGGGCTAAACATGAGGGAGAAAGGAGTCCAGAAAAAAAAAATCCCTCAAGTGGAAATCACCCCTTAATTAACACATGGTTGCATCATGTGACACACTTTGGCGCCGCTGGTTTATCATGGGACTCTTTGACGTCGTTGCTTTATCATCATGTCGCATTTTGATATAGCTTAAGGGTGGGGTGACCTGCCTTTTTGTTCTCTCATTTTCTCTCTTTCTCTGGCTAGTATCCTTTCGGCCCCATTTAGCCTACTATTTTAAGACGTTTACCCCCATTCAGGTGTCGATATTTTTCCTGGCGAGCGGTAGCGAGCCAGCATATATTTTTTAAATTTTTTGACAGCAGGCTAATTTGTACATTTTTCGATAGAAAAATCTCTCCGGCGAAGCCGGATTTCTGCATACAATGCTGGCTCGCTATCGCTCGCCAGGAATAAATCGACACCTGAATGGGGATAAACGTCTTAAAACAGTAGGCTGAATGGGGCCAAATGGATACAAGCCAGAGAAAGAGAGAAAAGGAGAGAAAAAAAAAGCAGGTCACCCACCCTTAATCATATGGCACTTTGGTGATTGAGTTTTATCTTGTGACACTCGCAGGGTATATGTATTTGTCAACTGGCACGGGGGGTGATGATGGCATTTCACTATATGGTACCCAGGTTACATTTAGTTATATATATAGAGTTATATGTTATTGCATTGTCATGAACCACCGGGACTACACTTAAGGGGAGGTATTTAGTTGATTCCCTAGACTTCTATCAAGCTTAAAATTACACCCCCTAGATCCCCTTTCAAGATAAATTTGTACATTTTTCGGTAGAAGAATGTCCCGGCCTAAGGCCGGTTATTCTTAAATTACAGGCTCGCTATCGCTCGCCAGGATAAAATAGACACTTAAATGGAACGAAAGGTCTTAAAATTGACAGAATGGGGCGGCCATTCTTAAAATCACCAAACTAATGGGGCAAACGTCTTAAAATCTCAAAAGCAATGGGGCTAGACATGAGGGAGAAAGGGGTAAAAAAAAAGTCCCTCGAGTGGAAATCTCCCCTTAAGCCGCTGTCACACGAGCGTTTTTTCCGTCAATTTTCCATAAGCAAGTTTTTTATCGCATTATTTCGGGACTTTTCGCACTGGTATCGGTAACTAGACTGATGCTAGATTATGTGAGGTAGCCGACTTTTGATGAAGTGTAATTTTTAAAGCTTCCAGACCATAATTGCCCGTAAAAATTGCTCGAAAAAACGGCTCGTGTGACTGCGGCTTTATATAATTACTTATAATTTATGTAAGGCATTCTCACCTAGAGCTGTACAGGTACCGTACCAGTAGAGGTCATATTACGTTACTCCATGTATGCAATCAGAGAATAATGCAGGTATTTAATAATTAATTACCTAGACATTTGCAATCTTAATGGCGAGGTACTTGTCTTGTAGATAATTATGTAAGCAAAACGGTACTTTAGATGGTAGTATATTAATTAACCCTTTGAAGCTCTGACGCGTTTTAGCATTTATTTTGGCTATCATTAGACGGTTTTATGCAGCTTAGGAAGGATCTGTGGGTATGAAAAGGGTCAATACTATCTCAATCAACCCTCTGACTTCCATATACCCTTCCTAATCTCAATAAAACAGAAATGCGTTTTGGAGCTTGAAAGGGTTAAGGGGAGGTATTTAGTTTGCTCCCTAGACTTCCATCAAGCTTACAAAAATACCCCCAAGACCTCCTTTCAAGATAAATTTGTACATTTTTCGATAGAAAAATGTCCCGGCTGAAGGCCGGTTCCCCCTAAATTACAGACTCGCTACCGCTCGCCAGGAAAAAATCGACACCTAAATGGCACGAAAGGTTTTAAAATTGACATAAATGGGGCGTATGGTCTTAAAATCGGCACACTAATAGGGCAAACGTCTTATAATACCAAACTAATGGGGTTAAACACGAGGGAGAAGGGGGATCCAGATAATAACCCTCTCAAGTGGAAACCTCCCCTTAACCCTACACCCACCCTGCCGATGGTGAACCCTGATTAAGGCACCCCCCTGGTGATGGTGTAGTTGAATGTGTTTTTCTGGACCCCTTTCTCCCTCGTGTTTAGGGCCATTAATTTGGCGATTTTAACACCGTTCACCACATTTCTTTGTCAATATTAAGACCTTTCGTGGCATTTAGGTGTCGATTTTTTTCCTGGCGAGTGATAGCGACCCTGACATTTTAGAAGGGGCCAGCCTTCGGCCGGGAAATTTTTCTACCGAAAAATTTACAAATTTATCTTGAAAGGGGGTCTAGGGGTGTTATTTGAAGCTTGATGGAGGTCTAGCGAGGAAAATAATAATAATTCAATCCATAGATAACCCAAAACAAACACTACCCCCTGCCGATGGTGAACCCTGATTAAGGCGCCCCCCCCCCTCTGGTGATGGTCTAGTCTAATGTGTGTGTGTCATGGTACGCGACGCGGTATTCGAACCATGTGGTATGCTGCCGATGTGGTATGCTTAAACTCGCGGGACTCGGCGTATCCACCTACCAATACAATCGTTTTAAGGGAGCCCACCTCGCTTTATTTTATATCTTTTCTCTCCCTCTCTCTCTTTGGCTTGTATCCATTCGGCCCCATTCACCCTACTGTTTTAAGACGTTTACCCTCATCCAGGTGTCAATATTTTCCTGGCGAGCGGTAGCGAGCCAGCATATTATATATTTTTGTTTTGACAGCAAGCTAAATTTGTACATTTTTCGATAGAAAAAATTATCCGGCGAAGCCGGATTTATCCATACAATGCTGGCTCGCGATAGAAATCGACAACTGGATGGGGATAAACGTATTAAAACAGTTGGCTGAATGGGGTCGAATGGATACAAGCCAGGGAAAGAGAGAAAAGGAGAGAAAAAAATAACAAAAATGCCGGTGACCCCCCTGAACTCGCGGACCTCGGCGTATCCACCTACCAATACAATCGTTAAACATTCCAACCACCACACTGGCAATTGTTTTGTTTTTGTTTTTGTTTCCCCCCCCCCCTAATATCCTCCCAGTTATGACCATCAACACTTGTCTTCACCCTCCTTTCACTTCTGCCATCCCCGCTAGATCTCATAACAGCGTCATATAACATCAATACGTAATTGTTTGTACTATATACTGTATTATAAGCCTACTATGCCTTAAGGGGAGATCTCCACTTGAGGGATTTTTTTCTTGACCCCTTTCTCCCGCATGTTTATCCCCATTGCTTTTGATATTATAAAACGTTTGCCCCATTAGTTTAGCTATTTTAAGAACTTTCACCCCATATTAAGACCTTTCGTGCAATTCAGGTGTCGATTATATCCTGGCGAGCGATAGCGAGCCTGTAATTTAAGAGGAACCGGCCTTCGGCCGAGACATTTTTCTACCGAAAAATTTACAAATTTATCTTGAAAGTGACTCAAGGGGGTGTAATTTTAAGCTTGATGGAGGTCTAGGGAACCAACTAAATACATGCATCCTCCTTCATTCACTGTCCCCCCCTTCACTCACTCAACCCCACAATTTGCCGGAGGATAACAGGTTTTTCACAATACGTAGACGGAGGTCTTTTAAAAAAAAAAAAAAATAAATACCTCCCCTTAACTACCGACATTCGGAAATCACACACGAGTACCGTACTCTTCACCATTCAAACCAATAACCTCCACCCTATTAGAGCCACACTCCCTCATAAGATAGATACCCATTCCGATATAGTTACCCATGCCTCCTGTCTTTCTCTTCGGCGTTTCTTTTCTCAGCTTCACTTGGCTTCAGTTTTGCTTCAGTTAACAAAAGGGAATGTCTAATTTTTGCAAGTCACTTAAGGGTTCACTTTTTGCATGTATTCATTATGTTTCTGGTTTCCTCCCTAGAACTCCATCAAATTTAAATAACACATCCATTAGATCCCCTTTCTAGATTAATTTGTACATTTTTCGGTAGAAAAATGTCCCGGCCGAAGGCCGTTTCTTCCAACATTACAGGCTCACTATCGTTCGCCAGGGAAAAAATCGACACCTAAATAGCACGAAAAGTCTAAATATTGACCAAGAAATGTGGAGAAAGATCTTAAAATCGATTAACAAATGGGATCAAACATCTTAACATCTGAAAACTAATGGGGCTAAACATGTGGGAGAAAGCGGTCCAGAAAACCGGCCCATCTCCCCTTAATGGCGTTAAATTGATACATCGCATCTCAATAGCTTAGCAACATGTACCGATGCAAATGGTGGATTGGCTGCTGGTGCTATATCTGCCTGGCGTGTCAGAAAACAGGTGGGTAAAGGGGTAAAAACGGAGGGAAGGGTTAGGGGCAGAAGGCTTGGGGTGGCAGAACAGAAGGCTTGGGGTGGTAGAACAGAAGGCTTGGGGTGGCAGAACAGAAGGCTTGGGGTGGCAGAACAGAAGGCTTGAGGTGGCAGAACAGAAGGCTTGGGGTGGCAGAACAGAAGGCTTGGGGTGGCAGAACAGAAGGCTTGGGGTGGCAGAACAGAAGGCTTGGGGTGGAAGAACAGAAGGCTTGGGGTGGCAGAACAGAAGGCTTGGGGTGGCAGAACAGAAGGCCTGAGGTGGTAGAACAGAAGGCTTGAGGTGGTAGAACAGAAGGCTTGAGGTGGCAGAACAGAAGGCTTGGGGTGGCAGAACAGAAGGCTTGAGGTGGTAGAACAGAAGGCTTGGGGTGGTAGAACAGAAGGCTTGGGGTGGTAGAACAGAAGGCTTGGGGTGGTAGAACAGAAGGCTTGGGGTGGTAGAACAGAAGGCTTGGGGTGGTAGAACAGAAGGCTTGGGGTGGTAGAACAGAAGGCTTGGGGTGGTAGAACAGAAGGCTTGAGGTGGTAGAACAGAAGGCTTGGGGTGGTAGAACAGAAGGCTTGAGGTGGTAGAACAGAAGGCTTGGGGTGGTAGAACAGAAGGCTTGGGGTGGTAGAACAGAAGGCTTGAGGTGGCAGAACAGAAGGCTTGAGGTGGCAGAACAGAAGGCTTGGGGTGGTAGAACAGAAGGCTTGGGGTGGTAGAACAGAAGGCTTGAGGTGGTAGAACAGAAGGCTTGGGGTGGCAGAACACAAGGCTTGCGGTGGCAGAACAGAAGGCTTGAGGTGGTAGAACAGAAGGCTTGGGGTGGCAGAACACAAGGCTTGAGGTGGCAGAACAGAAGGCTTGAGGTGGCAGAACAGAAGGCTTGGGGTGGCAGAACAGAAGGTTTGGGGTGGCAGAACAGAAGGTTTGGGATGGTAGAACAGAAGGCTTGGGGTGGCAGAACAGAAGGCTTGGGGTGGCAGAACAGAAGGCTTGAGGTGGTAGAACAGAAGGCTTGGGGTGGCAGAACAGAAGGCTTGGGGTGGTAGAACAGAAGGCTTGGGGTGGCAGAACAGAAGTTTTGAAGTGGTAAAACAGGAGGCTTGCGGTAGTAAAAGGCTTCGGGTGATAAAAGGCTAGAGGTGGTTAAAGGCTTGGGTTGATAGGTTTGATGAAGGCTTGAGGTAGTAATAGGCAGAAGGCTTGGGTTGGCAGAAGGCTTGGGTTGGCAGAAGGCTTGGGGTGGCAAAAAGACAAGGGACGAAATCGAGGGGCAAGGGGGGGGGGGACGATGGGGATGTGTGAGGAGTGTGGGGCCAAGAGAAGACGTGTAAGGGACAAGAACAGGGGTAGTCAAGGGCATGCTATGATATATGTATGGACGCGCACGCTACACTATGGGAACGTTAGCAAACATTATGGGGATAACTTGAGATGATATTTGACGGGTGAGAAGAATAACATAGCACAATGAGGAGCAGGCGGAAGCAAAATACTAAGGGTGAAGAATGAGCCAAGAAAGACAATAGAGAGTGTACTAAATAAGGACAATAAGTAAAGGAAGGGATAGTTTAAAGGGGAGATTTCCACTTGAGGGAATTTTTTCTTGACCCCTTTCGCCCTCATGTCTAGCCCCATTGCTTTTGAGATTTTAAGACGTTTGCCCCATTAGTATGGTGATTTTTAAGAATTTCCGCCCCATTCTGTCAATTTTAAGACCTTTCGTGCCATTTAGGTGTCGATTTTATCCTGGCGAGCGATAGCAAACCTGTAATTTAAGAGTAATCGGCCTTCGGCCGGGAAATTTTTCTACCGAAAAATATACAAATATATCTTGAAAGGGTGTCAAGGGGTGAAATTTTAAGATTGCTGGAGGAGTAGGAAACAAACTAGAAACCTACCCTTAAAGGCAGATAAAAGGTAGCCTAGTAAAGAACAAGTATGAACAGGGTGTCAAACGAAATCCTAGTCCATTATTGTTAGTCTTCATTATTGTACATACATAAATGAATTGTGGTTTATTGCTGAGGTAATGTCTTTGGGAAGTGCTAAAATGTCCAAACAATGGTATTTTATGTTAAGGGGAGGTATTTAGTTTGTTCCCTAGACCTCCATCAAGCTTAAAATTACACCCCCTTGAGTCCCTTTCAAGATAAATTTGTACATTTTTCGGTAGACAAATTTCTTCCTCTTAAATTACAGGCTCGCTATCGCTCGCCAGGATAAAATCGACACCTGAATTGCACGAAACGTCTTAATATGGGGTGAAAGTTCTTAAAATCGCTAAACTAATGGGGCAAATATTTTATAATATCAAAAGCAATGGGGCTAAACATGAGGGAGAAAGGGGTCAAGAAAAAAATCCCTCAAGTGGAGATCTCCCCTTAATGTTCTTGTATTTCTTGTCATATTTATTCAAGTCTTCAAACAAATTGCTCCGGTTTGACACCCTGGGGTATGAAGAGAGTTGATGTAATAAACCAGAGAGATAGAGGTAAACCAGAGAGATAGAGGTAAACCTGAGATAGAGGTAAACCAGAGATAGAGGTAAACCAGAGAGATAGAGGTAAACCAGAGAGATAGAGGTAAACCAGAGAGATAGAGGTAAACCAGAGAGATAGAGGTAAACCAGAGATGATGTAATAAACCAGAGATGATGTAATAAACCAGAGAGATAGAGGTAAATCAGAGAGATGATGTAATAAACCAGAGAGATAGAGGTAAACCAGAGAGATAGAGGTAAACCAGAGATAGAGGTAAACCAGAGAGATAGAGGTAAACCAGAGATAAACCAGAGAGATAGAGGTAAACCAGAGAGATGATGTAATAAACCAGAGAGATAGAGGTAAACCAGAGAGATGATGTAATAAACCAGAGATAGAGGTAAACCAGAGAGATAGAGGTAAACCAGAGAGATGATGTAATAAACCAGAGAGATAGAGGTAAACCAGAGAGATGATGTAATAAACCAGAGATAGAGGTAAACCAGAGAGATGATGTAATTAACCAGAGAGATAGAGGTAAACCAGAGATGATGTAATAAACCAGAGATAGAGGTAAACCAGAGAGATGATGTAATTAACCAGAGAGATAGAGGTAAACCAGAGATGATGTAATAAACCAGAGATAGAGGTAAACCAGAGATAGAGGTAAACCAGAGAGATAGAGGTAAACCAGAGAGATGATGTAATAAACCAGAGAGATAGAGGTAAACCAGAGAGATAGAGGTAAACCAGAGAGATAGCGGTAATAAACCAGAGAGATAGAGGTAAACCAGAGAGATAGAGGTAAACCAGAGAGATAGCGGTAAACCAGAGATGATGTAATAAACCAGAGATAGAGGTAAACCAGAGATATAGAGGTAAACCAGAGAGATAGAGGTAAGAGAAGAAAGGGTATATTAAAACAGGAATCAGCATAAGCGAACTGATTAGACTAGTTACAAACAACACTCACAACCATAGCCACTCCAACATTCAACATACACAGAGGCATTAATCCCAGACTTTCACCTGGCATAATGAAGGTAGTGAAGGACAGGTAAGAGAAGAGAAGGTGTGATAAATAAACGGAGAGCTGCACAGATGAGAAGAGGGGCAGGGTGATATGTGAAGGTAGTGAAAGACAGGTACGCAAAACAATGCTCTAATAATACAACAGAGATAGAGGTAGTGAGGGACAGGTAAGAAAAGTGAAGGTGTAATACAAAACAAGGGTGAGAAGAGGGGCAGGGTGTGACTCAGAACCCCACCACTCCTGACCAGGGTTACCAAATCAAGTCCGCTAGATAGCCTAGTAAATAAAAGCTGAAAACTGCTAGAATGCCACAATCTCAACAATATCACTCAAAAATGGCTTAAATCTCCAAAATACACTAAAAAAATGGCTTAGGTGTCCAGATTATCGCTAGAGTTGACGCCGCTCGATGTAATGAATGTCCTCTAGATCGAAGTTAATAGCGGGAAAATGGCTAAATTGGCAACACTAGCTAGATGTCTGCTGCTGGCACCCTTGGTAAACACAGATTCACACGCCCACTTTTCGCTCTACTTTCAATCTTTCAATCGGCATCTTTAGTTCGTCACCGTTTGAAAGGATCTTTTGCGTTGGAATTGGCAACTAAACTGAAAGCTATAACGTTTGGAGTGATCTTTTGCATTGGAATTGACAACTAGACTGAAGGCGGATTATCATAGTGTGGCCGAACTTTTCCATACATCCAGTAACTTCCATATCAGAGTTGCCGAGAAAATATGGCAGAGAGAACACTCGTTAGGGGGCCCCGTTGATAAGGAAACGGAGGAGGATAGAGAGGGTGGGAAGGAAAGGAGGTAAGGTGGAAACATACCGGGAAAATCTGAGAGGAAAATGAGGTGCAGAGGGAAAAAAACGAGAAAATCTGAGAGAGAAAGGAGGAGCGGAAGGGAAAAAAAGGGAAAATCTGAAAGGGAAACGAGTACCGGAGGGGAAAAAAACGGGAAAATCTGAGAGGAAAAGGAGGTGCGGAGGAAAACAAACAGGGAAATCTGAGGAGGAGGTGCGGAAGGAAAAAAAAAACGGGGAAATCTGAGAGAGAAAGGAGGTACGGAGGAAAACAAACAGGGAAATCTGAGAGGGAAAGGAGGTACGGAGGAAAACAAACAGGGAAATCTGAGAGGGAAAGGAGGTACGGAGGAAAACAAACAGGGAAATCTGAGAGGGAAAGGAGGTACGGAGGAAAACAAACAGGGAAATCTGAGAGGGAAAGGAGGTACGGAGGAAAACAAACAGGGAAATCTGAGAGGGAAAGGAGGTACGGAGGAAAACAAACAGGGAAATCTGAGAGGGAAAGGAGGTACGGAGGAAAACAAACAGGGAAATCTGAGAGGGAAAGGAGGTACGGAGGAAAACAAACCGGGAAATCTGAGAGGGAAAGGAGGTACGGAGGAAAACAAACCGGGAAATCTGAGAGGGAAAGGAGGTACGGAGGAAAACAAACCGGGAAATCTGAGAGGGAAAGGAGGTACGGAGGAAAACAAACCGGGAAATCTGAGAGAGAAAGGAGGTACGGAGGAAAACAAACCGGGAAATCTGAGAGGGAAAGGAGGTACGGAGGAAAACAAACAGGGAAATCTGAGAGAGAAAGGAGGTACGGAGGAAAACAAACAGGGAAATCTGAGAGGGAAAGGAGGAAAACAACGGGGAAATCTGAGAGGGAAAGGAGGAAAACAACGGGGAAATCTGAGAGGGAAAGGAGGAAAACAACGGGGAAATCTGAGAGGGAAAGGAGGAAAACAACGGGGAAATCTGAGAGGGAAAGGAGGTACGGGAAAAACAACCGGGAAAATCTGAGACGGAAAGGAGATGCGGAGGAAAACAACGGGAAAATATGAGACGGAAAGGAGATGCGGAGGAAAAAAAACGAGCCTACAATTAAGGAGGGAATAACGAAAAATGTACAAATATATCTAGCAAGGGGATCTTGGGGATGTTTTTTTTTTAAAGTTTGATGGAGGTCTAGGGAGGAAACTAAGGAGATAATAACTATATAAACAAAAGTCGACCACATATGAAACCCTTCCTCCTTAAAGCAGGAAAGGCGACGCAAGAATATATAATACGGAATTTGTGCGTATGGCAAGGAATGCAATGGAAAGAAGGGAGGATAAGCTAGAACTGGGAGGAGGGGGGAGGGGGGGGGGGCAAGGAGAGCAAGGAAATGGAAGGGTTTGAGAGAGAGAGAGAGAGAGTGTGTGTGTGTGTGTGTGTGTGTGTGTGTGTGTGTGTGTGTGTGTGTGTGTGTGTGTGTGTGTGTGTGTGTGTGTGTGAGAGAGAGAGAGAGAGTGTGTGTGTGTGAGAGAGAGTGTGTGTGTGTGTGTGAGAGTGAGTTACAAGGAATAGTTAGTATCTCAAAGACCTTGCTGTCTATTCTGGGGAGATACCAGGACAAAGCAGATCAGAGCAGGGCAAGGAATGAGGGTGTGTGTGTGTGTTTGAGAGATAGAGAGAGAGAATGAGTGGTGTGAGTTTGTGTATGAGTGTGATATGTATGTGTATGCTACGTATGTGTGTGTGGTGTTAGGGGGGGGGTGTATGTGAGTGATGAATGATGTGTGTGTGGTGTTTGAGATATGATGTGTATATGAGTCATGTGTTGTGTGTGTGAGTATGATGTGTGTGTGTGTGTGTGTGTGTGTGTGTGTGTGTGTGTGTGTGTGTGTGTGTGTGTGTGTGTGTGTGTGAATATGATGTGTGTGTGAGTATGCTGTATGTCTCGTAGTGAGGACAAAGGGTGTGTGTGAGTGTGAGTGTGAGTGTGTGTGTGTGTGCGAGGTGAGGAAGGCAGGGGCAGGGAGGCTACAGGACCGGAAGTAGGGTGAGTGAGGGTGACTGTATCGGGTTACTGGGTAGGAGGAGGAGGTGGTGGGGGAGGAGGAGGAGGGGGGGGGGGGGGGGGGGGCACGATGGAACGGTGATCGGCAGGGTAGGGTGGAACAGGAGGAACGGATCAGGGGAGTGGAGGGAGGGAGCGTGGCACATCAGGGGGGGGGGAGGGGGAGGGGGGGAGAGAATACCTGGAACGGGGCAGGACAAAGTGGACAACATGGTGGACTAAGGAGGTGGGGAGGGAGAGGGTGGTACGAAATGGGGCAGGGGTGAAGGAGGATACAAAACGCAGGGTACGGGAGGAATGGAACAAGAGGGAACGATACCAGACCGGAATGAACAATAAATAAATAAACACGTAATATATTTCCACCAGGGGCGGTTGTTATTCTTGATAATGTACATTTCGTTTACATCTTAACCTTTTGAAGCTCTGACGCGTTTTAGCAGTTTATTTTGGTTTATTATATTTATTATATAACTTTATTTGTATTTAACATGTGTGATGCACATAAATAAAAGGGGATGTGTCGGATGGTTGAAAGCCACAGTTGCTCGCGCGTTTGAGGCTAGCAACACGTATTATGAAAAACATGTATCCTCCTTCATTCACTGTCCCCCCCTTCACTCACTCAACCCCACAATTTGCCGGAGGATAACAGGTTTTTCACAATACGTAGACTAGACGGAGGTCTTTAAAAAAAAAAAAAAAAATGGCTATCATTAGATGATTTTATGCAGCTTAGGAAGGATCTGCGGGTATTAAAAGGGTGAATACTATCTCAATCAACGCTTTGACTTCCATATACCGTTACTAATCTGAATAAAATCGTTTAATAGTAGCCAGAAACAGAACAGAAACGCGTATTGGAGCTTGAAAGGGTTAACATACACATTATATAACTTAAACCCTTCACGCTCAGCTACACACTCAAGACATCTTATAGCCTACTGGTTATTATTTGACGATTATATAATAGCTTTGGAAGTATTTGTAAATGGTGAAAGAACAAGGGAGGGGGCGGCATGGAGTGGAACAGAACGACAGGAGGGCATGGTGGAGGTAGGGTGGAACGGGGCGAAACATACAAATGGGAGAGACGTAGGATTGTAGGCTTCTCAGGGATAGGCGTGGAATATTAGGAAACAGAAACTAACAGAGGAGTGAAAAGGGACATGATGGAAGGGAACGGGGTATATTTTCACTTAAGAGGGTGGAACAAGGGTGGAACGCCCTCGGGACAGGGTGGAACAAGGGTGGAACAGGGCGGGGCGAGGCAGGGTGGAACGGGGCGGGGCAGGGTGGAACAGGGCGAGATGGAACAGAGGGAAGGAACGGGGCGGGGCGGGGCGGGGCAGGGTGGAATATGGGTGGGGTGGGGTGGAACGGGGCGGGGTGGGTTGGAACGGGGCGGGGCGGGGTGGGGTGGAACGGGACGGGGCGGGGCGGGGCGGGGCGGGGCGGGGCGGGGCAGGGCAGGGCAGGGTGGAACGGGGCGGGGCAGGGGTTGTGGTTGTGGCCCAGGCAGCACCTGCGTCAAGTCCCAACCTCATTGGTCGGTCCAAAGGGGAGTGATTGGCTGGGGGACAGAGGGAGGCCGGGCCCAGAGTACTCCTCACACTCAATGGCCCTCCTAATCAACTATAAACTTAACCCTTTGAGTACCAGCGACGTGTTATATTAGATTCAACCCATGTTTAGACTATATTGTGCAGCTTAGGAGGGATCTGGGGTACTTAAAAGGGTTGGTTAAGATAGTGAGAAGCCTAATTATTACTAGAGGTCCTTCCAAAGTTGACTAAAGCCGTCTAATAATTGCCAAAATAGGATGAAAAGGTGACCACGGGATTGGGCCCACTTAGGTTAGGTTAGGTTCCAATCCCGTATGGGCCCAATCCCTATGGAACCGATGAAAAGGACGTCCCTGGTTTCATGACTACCTTCTCCCTCTTGTTTAGCCCAATTTTCGAGTCGTGTGAAAATTGGCTTGAAATTAGACACAGGTGCTTGTTGAGATCATAAAGCTTCTATTTGCTCAATGAAGCCATCCAAGATCAACAGATAACAACCGTATGAATGAAACCCGTACAGTATAGGAGATAGGAGTGATAGGAGAGGCTGGGAATGCGAAATCCCCCGGATGAATAACAGGGGTGCTATGGGCTCTCTGCGAGAGGGCTGGTTATCACACAGAGGCCCACGTCTCTTCAACACACTCCCACGGCGAGTAAGAGACATGAGGGACATCTCGTTAGACAACTTCAAGAGAGCCCTAGATGTCGAACTGCAAAAAGGTGCCAGACGAGCCCATCCTCGCAAGGGAGCGAGCTGTCGCTTCAAACAGTCTACTGCACCAAATCACCACCCATAACGAGGGGCGTCGCGCTCCTTGGTGCCGCTAGAAGAGTGGCGAACACATCAAAAGGTATCAAAATGTAAGGTAAGTACCGGTGACGTCTTTTTTTATTTGATTTCAGCTGCATTTAGAAGATTTTATGAAGTTTAGGAGAGGTATATGGTAGCTAAAAGGATTAATTGAGAGAGTCTGTAGCCTTTTTAATGTGTATACGTCCTTCTTAAGGGGAGGTCTCCACTTGAGGGATTGTTTTCTTGACCCCTTTCTCCCTCATGTTTAGCCCCATTGCTTTTGATATTATAAAACGTTTGCCCCATTAGTTTAGCGATTTTAAGAACTTTCACCCCATATTAAGACCTTTCGTGCAATTCAGGTGTCGATTTTATCCTGGCGAGCGATAGCGAGCCTGTAATTTAAGAGGAACCGGCCTTCGGCCGGAAATTTTTTCTACCGAAAAATGTACAAATTTATCTTGAAAGGGACTCAAGGGGGTGTAATTTTAAGCTTGATGGAGGTCTAGGGAACAAACTAAATACCTCCCCTTAAACGGCATTGATGGGCCCTTATCAGGTTTTTGGATTGTCGACAATGGCCCGTATCTATCCATCAATCAAATATATGAAAACACCAAAATAAATAATTACAGAGAGAGAGAGAGAGAGAGAGAGAGAGGAGAGAGAGAGAGAGAGAGAGAGAGAGAGAGAGAGAGAGAGAGAGAGAGAGAGAGAGAGAGAGAGAGAGAGAGAGAGAGAGAGAGAGAGAGAGAGAGAGAAAAAACCCAGAAAAAACAGAGAAAAACAGAGAGAGAGAGAGAGTAAGCGTAGGAGGGGGGGGGGGGAATGTAGGGTAAACTCTACTCCGGATCACTAACTATAAGTCTTGGTTTTTTTCAGGCTTAGGTTTTATATCGTCAGGTTATGTCGGTTGTGCTTCAGTAAATACCCTTTCTGTAACGTGTGTGTGCGCGCGTGCGTGTGTGTGTGTACGTGTGTGTGTGTACGTGTGTGTGTGTGTGTGTGTACGTGTGTGCGTGCGTGTGTGTGTGTGCGTAGCTTGATGGAGGTGTAGGGAGGAATTAACAAGCTTCGAACCCTCTTACTTAACCCTTTCTACTACCACAGATATTTCTTAAACTGCCCAACATCGTCTAAATATATATAGCCAGAATAACATGAAAAACACGTCGGCGGTAGAGAAGGGCTTTAATACGTTTTGATGAACATTAACCCCTTCAGCACCACGACGCCTTTTTAGCCTTCGATTCTGGCAATTAGATGATTTTAGATGATTAGATGATTTTAGATGACAATTAGATGATTTTATGCAGTTTCAGAAGGACCTACGTTACTAAGAGGGTATATTGAGATCGTATTTACCCATTTGAGTAGTATAGGTAGATTAAAAGCTAAAGAAAATCGTCTAATTGTAACCAGAATATGATGAAAATTACGTCATGGTGGTGAAGGGGTTAAGGGCAGGTTTTTAGTTTGTTCCCTGGACCTCCATCAAGCTTAAAATTAAACCCCCTAGACCCCTTTTCAAGATAAATTTGTACATTTTCGGTAGAAAAATGTCCCGGCCAAAGGCCGGTTCCTCTTTAATTACAGGCTCGCTATCGCTCGCCAGGAAAAAATTGACAGAAATGGGGCGACAGTTCTTTAAATCGCAAAACTAATGGGTCAACTGTCTTAAAATCTCAAAATCAATGGGGCTATACATGAGGGAGAAAGGGGTCAAGAAAAAAATCCCTCAAGTGGAAATCTCCCCTTAATCCATATTACAGTATTGTGTCATCTTAACCCTTTCACGCATATGACGCGATTTTGAGCCTATTGGGGATACTTTAAAGCCTTTGTTACCATCAGGGGTATTTAGAAACCTTTAGTTTAGTTACTTCAACCTCTGCAGTTGTCTTTGAGTTAGCTGTGTTGAGCCTATTGGGGATACTTTAAAGCCTTTGTTACCATCAGGGGTATTTAGAAACCTTTAGTTTAGTTACTTCAACCTCTGCAGTTGTCTGTGAGTTAGCTGTGTTGAGCCTATTGGATACTTTAAAGCCTTTGTTACCATCAGGGGTATTTAGAAACCTTTAGTTTAGTTACTTCAACCTCTGCAGTTGTCTGTGAGTTAGCTGTGTTGAGCCTATTAGGGATACTTTAAAGCCTTTGTTACCATCAGGGGTATTTAGAAACCTTTAGTTTAGTTACTTCAACCTCTGCAGTTGTCTGTGAGTTAGCTGTGTTGAGCCTATTGGGGATACTTTAAAGCCTTTGTTACCATCAGGGGTATTTAGAAACCTTTAGTTTAGTTACTTCAACCTCTGCAGTTGTCTGTGAGTTAGCTGTGTTGAGCCTATTGGGGATACTTTAAAGCCTTTATTACCATCAGGGGTATTTAGAAACCTTTAGTTTAGTTACTTCAACCTCTGCAGTTGTCTGTGAGTTAGCTGTGTTGAGCCTATTGGGGATACTTTAAAGCCTTTATTACCATCAGGGGTATTTAGAAACCTTTAGTTTAGTTACTTCAACCTCTGCAGTTGTCTTTGAGTTAGCTGTGGGCAGAAAACTAATTTTGGAGAGGTAATTATAAGAGTGAGAGAACTCTATTTCTTATTGCTAATCTGGCAACCTCTGCGTCATAAATGCGTGAAAGGGTTAAGATTCGATACATATTATGAAGTTCTGTGGAGTACTTAGCTAAGATAAAAAGGTACAGTTGTGCTAATAAATCATGTCTCAGTTGTCATGACGTTTGGTTCGCTCTGTGCTGTATTAATGTCTGTCAGATGTTGAATAGGGTGGGTAAGTGTAGAAAGATGTCTCAGCTGTTATTACGTTTGGTTCGCTCTGTGCTGTATTAATGTATGTCAGATGTTGAATAGGGTGGATAAGTGCAGACAAATGTTTGAATATCTCACCCGAAATGATATAATTAAGTGTAGATATTGCTGATACCAATTATTGATCAAAATATACTACTTGGTGCCGAAACCTCCCTTATTTGGCCGACTGTACAGAGATTTATGCTTGCGACTCTATCTTCCCCTGATGCTTTGGAGGAGAGGAGAGGAGGGGAAAGGGGAGGGGAGAGAAGGGGGAGGAGGTAGGGGAAGGGAGGAGGTGAAGGTAGGGGAGAGGAGAGGAGGGGAGAGGAGAGGAGGGGAGGGGAGGGGAGGGGGGAGGGGGGGGAGAGGGGTAGGGTAGGATAGGGTAGAGGAGAAGAGGGGAGGGGAAAAGGGAGAGAGGAGGGGAGAGGACAGGGTAGGGGGGAGAAGAGGGGAGGGGAGGAGGTAGGGAAGGATAATCTAGGAGAGGGTAGAGGCGAGGAGAGGGGAGGGGAGGGGAGAAGGTGGGGAGGGGAGGGGAGGGGAGGAGAGGGGAGTGTCATGGGTGGGTGGTTATGACCCTCCACCATGACGCCCAGCCACCTGTCCCGTCATGCTCACGTACACCACGCCCGCGCACGCCCACACGCTAGTACGGCACCTTAAGTACGCCCACAAGTCAGTACGGCACCTTTAAGTACGCCCACACGCCAGTACGGCACCTTTAAGTACGCCCACAAGCCACTACGGCACCTTAATTACGCCCACAAGCCAGTACGGCACCTTTAAGTACGCCCATACGCCAGTACGGCACCTTTAAGTACGCCCACAAGCCAGTACGGCACCTTAATTACGCCCACAAGCCAGTACGGCACCTTTAAGTACGCCCATACGCCAGTACGGCACCTTTAAGTACGCCCACACGCCAGAAAGGTACCTTAAGCACGCCCACACTCCACTACGGCACCTTAAGTAAGCCCAAAGCACGCCCACACGCCAGTACGGCAACTTTTAAGTACGCCCATACTCCACTACGGCACCTTAAGTACGCCCACAGCACAACCCCCTTGCAGAATATGTCTAATTCCTATTCTAAAACAATACATACACAAATAAATAAATAAATAAATAAATAAATATAATGCCCTGCATTAAATTGGTCCACATCGACTAACATTACAGATCAATTTAAAATTTCATTCAGGGATTCGCAGCCCCGGATATCATTATGAAATGTGTACACTATATAGCCATGGTACAGTACAATACCTAAATAACTAGGTTATTATCGTGTTGCAAGCTAAGATCAATCATGAATCATATTAAACATTCGAAACAAATCTAATAACATATCATCTATGTAGAACAAAAGGCTGCCTCTCTCTCTCCCCCCTCCCTCCCTCCCCACCTCTCTCTCTCTCTCTTTCTCTCTCTCTCTCTCTCTCTCTCTCTCTCTCTCGTTTATCTGTGGCAGCCAAGCTCACGCCCGTGTGTGTGTGTGTGTGTGTGTGACTATTTACCTAACTGTACACTATAGCGCCCTATCTGCCTGTATCACCACCCACACCACGCCTACCAAACACCACAACCGTTAAACCTACCACCAATACCAATTAACACCACATCTACCTAACACCACTACTACCACACATACCTAACACCATAACAACCACATCTACCTAACACCACAACTACCTTGCACCACTATCACCACACCTACTTAACAAAACTGTCATCACACCTACTTAATACTGTCACCACACCTACCTAACACCAGCCATTATCTATCACAACTACCTACCAACACAACTACCACACCTACCTAACAACAATATCACCACACCTACCTACCACCACTATCACCACAACTACCTAACACCACAACCATTATGTAACACCACTATCACCACACCTACCTAACATCACAACCTAGCATTAACCCAACCACCAACACCACTCATCCAACCTAGGCCTATCTAAGCATCAATCCATCCAACACAAAGTAAATACGGACGAAATGGCACCTAGACGAAACAACTATCAACCAACATCAAAACACCACACACACACACACCCACTATCACCACACCTACCTAATACCACTAGGCTCTCACCACACCTACCTAACATCACTAACTACCACACCTACCAAACACCATTATCACCACACCTAACATCACTATCACCACACATACCAACATCAAAACACCACACCCACACACACTATCACCACACCTACCTAATACCACTAGGCTCTCACCACACCTACCTAACATCACGAACTACCACACCTACCAAACACCATTATCACCACACCTAACACCACTATCACCACACATACCAACATCAAAACACCACACCCACACACACCAAAATACACCACACCCAACCCAGGAAGTAAAGGAGGTCTGAGTCACACGAGATATATTTTCTCTGGCCACTCTCAATCCCTAGCTTTATTTCTAGAATTTAGGAGGAACAAATGTAATTATTTATCTAGAAGGGGGGGGGGGGGTTCATGGGGATTTGTTTGGGTTTAAGCTTGCTGAAGGTCTACCTTACCTTTTGATACCTTTTGATGTGTTCGCCACTCTTCTAGCGGCACCAAGGAGCGCGACGCCCCTCGTTATGGGTGGTGATTAGGATTAGGTAGGATTAGGTGGTCTAGGTCGGAAACTTTAACAATAATACATAATTATACATACATATATAAATATAATAAGTAACACCCCATTCTTAACATTAACCATCAATTACAAACCACAATGTACTTGAATAAACTAATGAAAACATATGGCCCTCCCGGGATTCGAACTCGGGACACCACACCCAGAAAGTATTTAAACCATTACACCACCAACAACAATAATAATAATAATAATAATAATAAAAATAATACTGTAAACCAAAAATACTAATAATAATCAAATCAATAGATAATCTGCCCTTAAGGGGAGATATCCACTTGAGGGATTATTTTCTTGGCCCCTTCCTCCCTCATGTTTAGCCCCATTGCTTTTGAGATTTTAAGACGTTTGCCCCATTATTTTGGCGATTTTAAGAACTTTCGCCCCATTGCTGTCAATTTTAAGACCATTTGTGCCATTTAGGTGTCGATTTTATCCTGGCGAGCGATAGCGAGCCTGTAATTTAAGAGGAACCGGCCTTTGGCCGGGACATTTTTCTACCGAAAAACGTACAAATTTATCTTGAAAGGGACTCAAGGGGGTGTAATTTTCAGCTTGATGGAGGTCTAGGGAACAAACTAAATACCTCCCCTTAAGTGGGTTGCCAGCGAGGGTATATCAGCGAGCCTGTTAAGAGTGAGAGAGGAAACAGGAAGATCTTAATAATAAGGTGAGTGTACAGTCGCTCCTAAACGTTCCCGGACCACTGTGTTTTCATGCATAGGCTTCAGATAAAACAAGTATGCATGCATTCTGTTTTATGTTCTTTCCTCTCACTAAAACATTACACTTTCCATAATGCAGTTGGGTCCGAGTACAGTCGCGCTAATAAGTCATGTCTCGGCACCATGTATGTTTTGATCAATAATTGGTATCAGCAATAGCTAAGCTTCATTTCTTCATATCCAGTGAAATATACAAACATGTGCCCACACTTACCCCCCCTATTCAACATCTGACAGACATTAATACAGCACAGAGCGAGCCAAACCCTAATGACAGCTGGGACATGACTAATTAGCGCGACCGTACTCAACCTTTAACTATGTTGGTGGTGTAATGGGTTAGGTGCTTATGTTCTGGGTGTGGTGTCCCGAGTTCAAATCCCGGGAGGGCCACATGCTTTCATTAGTTTATTAAAGTACACTGGGGTTTGTCTTTGATATTAATGTTAAGGGGAGGTTTTTAGTGTGTTCCCTAGAGCTCCATCAAGCTTAAAATTACAACCCCTAGACCCCTTTCAAGATAAATTTGTACATTTTTCGGTAGAAAAATTTCCCGGCCGAAGGCCGGTGCCTCTTAAATTACAGGCTCGCTACCGCTCGTCAGGGAAAAATCGACACCAAAATGGGACGAAAGGTCTTAAAAGTTACATAAATGGGGTGAAAGTTCTTAAAATCGCCAAATGAATGGGGCGAACGTCTTAAAATCTCAAAAGCAATGGGGATAAACATGAGGGAGAAGGGGGTAAAGAAAAAAATCCCTCAAGTGGAAAAACCTCCCCTTAAAGAACGGGGAGCGTTACTTATAATGTGTTACGATTCAGGGTTATATATTTGGATGGGTACACCGGTATATGGTTAAGGGGAGATTTCCACTTGAGGGATTTTTTTCTGGACCCCTTTCTCCCTCATGTTTAGCCCCATTGATTTTGAGATTTTAAGACGTTCGCCCCATTAGTTTGGCGATTTTAAGAACCCTCGCCCCATTTCTGTCATTTTAAAGATTTTTCGTGCCATTTAGGTGTCCATTTTTCCCTGGCGAGCGATAGCGAGCCTGTAATTTAAGAGAAACCAGCCTTCGGCCTGGACATTTTTCTACCGAAAAATGTACAAAGTTATCTTGAAAAGGGGTCAAGGGGGTGTAATTTCAAGCTTAATGGAAGTCTAGGAAACGCACTAAAAACCTCCCCTTAATCCTATCCGACCCGAGGGGGATCTTTTTTAGGACCTCCCCCTGTTTCGAGCCATTAGTTAGGACATATTAAGACGTTTGACCCCAAGACAATAGAGCGAACGATAGCGAGCCTGCCACTTATAACCTGTCTGTCTCAAGGTCAACCTAAATATAATCCATTATAATGTGTGTAAACCTTCCCTCTTTCTGTGGCTCTTCCTTCCCCTACTCTTAAGGGGAGATCTCCACTTGAGAGATTTTTTTCTTGACCCCTTTCTCCCTCATGTTTAGCCCCATTGCTTTTGATATTATAAAACGTTTGCCCCATTAGTTTAGCGATTTTAAGAACTTTCACCCCATATTAAGACCTTTCGTGCCATTCAGGTGTCGATTTTATCCTGGCGAGCGATAGCGAGCCTGTAATTTAAGAGGAAGCGGCCTTTGGCCGGGACATTTTTCTACCGAAAAATGTACAAATTTATCTTGAAAGGGGGTCAAGGGGGTGACATTTTTAGATTGCTGGAGGAGTAGGAAACAAACTAAAAACCTCCCCTTAAGGGGGTCACCGGTTTTTTTCTTCTCTTTCTCTCCCTTTCTCTTTCCCTGGCTTGTATCCATTCGGCCCCATTTAGCCAACTGTTTTAAGAAGTTTATCCCCATCCAGGTGTCGATTTCTTCCTGGCGAGCGATAGCGAGCCAGCATTGTATGGAGAAATCCGGCTTCGCCGGAGAAATTTTTCTATCGAAAAATGTACACACTTAGCTTGCTGTCAAAACAAAAATATATATATACTGGCTCGCTACCGCTCGCCAGGAAAATACTAACACCTGGATGGGGGTAAACGTCTTAAAACAGTAGGTTGAATGGGGCCGAATGGATACAAGCCAAAGAGAGAGAGAGAGAGAGAGAGAGAAAAAAAAAACGAGACGGGCTCCCTTAATTCACTGGGTGCTTAGGCCATAACTATCGAACGGTGGAATAATGACCCCTCCCCCCTCTAGTACCCCCTGCCCCCCCCCCCCCCTCCCCCTCTTACTCACTCTCTCACACACACACACACTCACTCTCTCACTAACTCCCTCTCACTCCCACTCTCTTTCTCCATCTCCTTTATACCGGCGCCTTCACTATTCACATATCTACTTTCCACGTATCACATTTTTAATTACCGGTACCCAGGGCAAATATTGGAAGCCTATTTCACATAGTACCGGTAATAAATAAACACCGGTACATTAATATCTATATATAATCCATTTAACCTAATGATGTTTTTTATTAAAGATGTGACCAGAACGTTTCTCGTAAATGATGAAGCGCTGGTGATTCAAAGAGGCAAGGGAAGGTAGGGTCGATGGGTTCATAGAGGAGCTCTATATTCCTCCCTCTAGCTCTATATTCCTCCCTCTAGCTCTATATTCCTCCCTCTAGCTCTATATTCCTCCCTCTAGCTCTATATTCCTCCCTCTAGCTCTATATTCCTCCCTCTAGCTCTATATTCCTCCCTCTAGCTCTATATTCCTCCCTCTAGCTCTATATTCCTCCCTCTAGCTCTATAATATACTCTACTGCCTACTGTATTACCCCTTCCCCTACCCCTCAACCTTATTACCCCTTCCCCTACCCCTCAACCTTATTACCCCTTCCCCTACCCCTCATCCTTATTACCCCTTCCCCTACCCCTACCCCTCAACCTTATTACTCCTTCCCCTACCCCTCAACCTTATTACCCCCTCCCCTCCCCTACCCCTCAACCTTATTACGCCTTCCCCTACCCCTCATCCTTATTACCCCTTCCCCCTACCCCTAACCCCTCAACCTTATTACTCCTTCCCCTACCCCCCAACCTTAATACCCCCCCCCCCCCCCCCACCCCTCAACCTTATACCCCTTCCCCTACCCCTACCCCTCAACCTTGATTACCCCCTTCCCCTACCCCTCAACCTTATTACCCCCTCCCCTCCCCTACCCCTCAACCTTATTACCCCTTCCCCTACCCCTCATCCTTATTACCCCTTCCCCTACCCCTGCCCCTCAACCTTATTACTCCTTCTCCTACCCCTCAACCTTATTTGCCCCTCCCCTCCCCTACCCCTCAACCTTATTACCCCTTCCCCTACCCCTACCCCTCAACCTTATTACCCCCTCCCCTCCCCCTAACCCCTCAAACCTTATTACCCCTTCCCCTACCCCCTCAACCTTATTACCCCTTTCCCCTACCCCTCAACCTTATTACCCCTTCCCCTACCCCTCACCTTATTACCCCCTTCCCTCCCCTCAACCTTATTACCCCTTCCCCTCCCCCTCAGCCTTATTACCCCTTCCCCTACCTCTCAACCTTATTACCCCCTCCCCTCCCCTCAACCTTATTACCCCTTCCCCTACCCCTCAACCTTATTACCCCTACCCCTACCCCTCAACCTTATTACCCCTTCCCCTACCCCTCAACCTTATTACCCCTTCCCCTACCCCTCAACCTTATTACCCCTTCCCCTACCCCTCAACCTTATTTCCCCCTCCCCTCCCCTCAACCTTATTACCCCCCCTCCCCTACCCCTCAACCTTATTACCACCCTCCCCTCCCCTACCACTCTACCTTATTACCCCTTCCCCTACCCCTCAACCTTATTACCTTCCCCTACCCCTCAACCTACCCCCCTACCCCTCAACCTATTACCCCTTCCCCTACCCCTCAACCTTATTACCCCTTCCCCGCCCCAACCCCTCAACCTTATACCCCTTCCCCTACCCCTAAACCTTATTACCCCTTCCCCTACCCCTCAACCTTATTACCCCTTCCCCTCCCCTACCCCTCCACCTTATTACCCCTTCCCCTACCCCTCAACCTTATTACCCCCCCTCCCCCTACCCTCAACCTTATTACCCCTTCCCCTACCCTCAACCTTTTACCCCCTTCCCCTACCCCTCAACCTTATTACCCCCTACCCCTAACCTTATTAACCCCTTCCCCTACCCTCAACTTATTACCCCCTTCCCTAACCCCTCAACCCTTATTACCCCCTCCCCTAACCCCCTACCCCTCAACCTTATTACCCCTTCCCTACCCCTCAACCTTATTACCCCCTCCCCTACCCCTAAACCTTATTACCCCTTCCCCTACCCCTACCCCTGCCTTACCTGCCTGCGTATTCTTCCACACCCTTCAGTTCAAGGCCTTCACACAACTAATATATTTTACAATATAAATCTTGCAAAATATCCAAACCAAAACAGGGACGACAAAATATACAGACAAAATAACTTATCAAAATCGCTATGTGGGAATAACGCTTCAGTAAAATAAAGTTTTGAAATAAAAGAACACAAATAGAATGTACATCACTACATGGGCAAGTTGATCTGTTTCCCAAGCAACTTTATCGCACATATAACAACGCACTCTCGTCATGTTCAAGGAATTATATATATACAGTTTGCACACACAGCTGGTACACTATTCTATGATAAACGGGGATGGTTCACTTTTTGGTCGATTTTTTCATGTGTTCATTATGTTTCTAGTTTCCTCCCTAAACCTCCATAAGAAACATCCATTAGATCCCCCTTGTAAATACATTTTTAAATTTTTCGGTAGAACGACTGATTGACTTGAAACTCGGCATTAGCTGAAGGTATTGAGGGATATTGTCAATTTATGTGAGAATGAAAATCTTGCCGATCTCTATATTCCCAAGGATCTCTACTAAGTCTCTCCTACAGCCCTCCCTCCCTCCCTTCCCTTCCCCTTTCTCCCTCCCTTCCTTCCTCCCTCCTTCCCTTCCCTTTTCTCCCTCCCTCCCTTCCCTCTCTTTCCCTTCCTTCCTCCCTCCTTCCCTTCCCTTTTCTCCCTTCCTCTCTTCCCTCTCTTTCCCTTCCTTCCTCCCTCCTTCCCTTCCCTTTTCTCCCTCCCTCCCTTCCCTCTCTTTCCCTTCCTTCCTCCCTCCTTCCCTTCCCTTTTCTCCTTTCCCTCCCTCCCTCCCCTCACTTTCCTACCTGCTCGCCCAAAATCGATTGTCAGGAAGAACTTGGCCGGAAGAGACCCTAATTCGGTTCCACCCCACACTCCCTCAAATTCACTGCTTCACATACATACATACATACGTACATACATACACACTACATACTTACTCTCTCACAATACACAAACACTCACTCACTCTCTCTCTAAGGCGCTATACGCTGACGCGAAGACGATGGTTCGAGTTCCCCAGGATCCTAAAGGATTTTTCGGCCATCCCAATGGATAGGATTGTATAAATAGATAACGTTGAAGCTCTCACTCCCAATCACTCATCATATCTTATAATTTGACCTATTTACACACAAGTTTCTTATCGGTTGACATATTATTCTCAGAGTAGTCTAATATATCACCGTCTTATTCACCGCACAACAAACACTCATATTTCACTATATAATCGTTAAATTTAATATTGGCAGTCTCATAATGTTAGATATAATATATTAATCCTGTACGATGTTATTGACAACTTGTATACGCTTTTTAATTACCAGTATGTCATTATATACAGTACAAGAGAGAGAAAGAGAGAGAAAGATATAGATAGATAGATAGATATATATGTAAATATAATATATACCGGTATATATATTATATATACTGTATATGTATTCCACTAACCATATTATTTTCAACATAAAGTAGCCTAGCTCTTCGGCAATTAAACGATCCTCTTTTCTCAACGTGACTTGGTAAATAAACAGAGAGTGAAAAAGCAAGTGGGTGTATAAGATATATATGAAAGGTGGGATGGAGGGGAGGGGGGAAAGAGGAGGGGAGGGGGGGGGAAGGAG
>CM064561.1:21618159-21628159 GCA_032716605.1 Paralithodes platypus | reverse complement strand
GAGGCTCCAGTCGTGACGTTATTCTTGACTTACAGTGTGCTGGCTTAATAATCCAGACGGGTTGACAGTCCTATTTTAACCAACTAACATTCACACTGCACTATGAATGTCTCTTCCCAAACACTGACTACTGTATATAAATCTTTGACTGCTGGTGGTGGTGGTGGTGGTGGTGTTATCTCGTCAACACCCAAAGTATTAATAGAGAGAGAGAGAGGTCGTTTGAAGTTACAGAAGAAGAAGAAGAATGTAAACGTTTGGGTTGTTTGAGGGGGTAGTAACTCGCTTTTTTATGGACCCCCTTCTCCCTCATGTTTACCATATTAGCTTTGAGGTTATACGTTCGTTTTGTTAGTTTGGCGATTTTGAGACGTTTCACCCCATTTCTTTATCAATATTAAGACTTTCCGTGTCATTTAGGTGTCGATATTTTCCTGGCGAGCGACAGCGAGCCTGTAATTCAAGAGGAAGCGGCCTTTGGCCGGGACATTTTTCTACCGAAAAACGTACAAATTCATCTTGAAAGGGGGTCTAGGGGGTGTTTTTCTAAGTTTGATGGAGGTCTAGCGAGGAAACTCAAAAATATATAAATAAATCAATATATAGACCAAAAACCAAGCACTACCCCCCATAACAAGAAGAAGAATGTAAACGTTTGCCTGGTGGTATTAGTTCAAGCGAGGGGGTTGTTTAAAAAATAGTGGGCTAAGAATAGCCCATCAGGGAGGGGGGGGGGGGGGGGGGGCGAGTCATAACACACACACACACAGAGAGAACACATACACGGCATCAATTAATACCCAAGGATATTCTATTATTCCGGTGGTGGTATATTGGTTAAGGGAAGGTAGTTAGTTTGTTCCCTAGTCCTCCATTAAGCTTAAAATTACACCCCCTTGAGTCCCTTTCAAGATAAATTTGTACATTTTTCGGTAGAAAAATGTCCCGGCCGAAGGCCGCTTCCTCTTAAATTACAGGCTCGCTATCGCTCGCCAGGATAAAATCGACACCTGGATTGCACGAAAGGTCTTAATATGGGGTGAAAGTTCTTAAAATCGCTAAACTAATGGGGAAAACGTTTTATAATATCAAAAGCAATGGGGCTCTAAACATGAGGGAGAAAGGGGTCAAGAAAAAAATCCCTCAAGTGGAGATCTCCCCTTAACCCTATTTACTACCACAGATCTGTCTGAACCCTCTCACGTTTTTGACGCAATTTTGAGCCTATTAGGGATACTTTAAAGCCTTTGTTACCATCAGGGGTATTTAGAAACCTTTCGTTTAGTTACTTCAACCTCTGCAGTTGTCTTTGAGTTAGCTGTGGGCAGAACACTAATTTTGGAGAGGTAATTATAAGAGTGAGAGAACTCTATTTATTATTGCTAATCTGGCAACCTCTGCGTCATAAAAACGTGAGAGGGTTAAGCTGCACAAAATCGTCTAAATATAGCTAGAATAAAAAAACTACAAAGACGTTGGCGCTACATAAAGGGTTAATACCTTCACGATAAATACATAACTAAACAAGTACAATAAAGAACACGACATTGACAACCTAAGCTGGATAAAATAGTAAAGACTGATTCTATTAAGGGGAGGTTTTTAGTTAGTTCCCTAGACCTCCATCAAGCTTAACATTACAGCCCCTAGACCCCCTTTCAAGATTAATTTGTACATTTTTCGGTAGAAAAATGTCCCGGCCGAAGGCTGGTTCCTCTTAAATTATAGGCTCGCTATCGCTCGCCAGGAAAAAATCGACACCTAAATGGCACGAAAAGTCTTAAAATTTATAGAAATGGGGCGAAAGTTCTTAAAATCGCCAAACTAATGGGGCGAACGTCTTATAATATCAAAAGCAATGGGGCTAACCATGAGGGAGAAACGGGTCAAGAAAAAAATCCCTCAAGTGGAAATCTCCCCTTAAGGTATTTACATCATTAATTGTGTGTGTCCGTGAAGGTATTAGTGTGTGTGTGTGTGTGTGTGTGTGTGTGGCGCGAAAATAAGACAATACACGAGTCCAATAAAGAGAAGTCAACGCCAGAGGATACAACCTTGGCAATCTAAGCTGAGGACGGAATTGCAGGAATAAAATATAAGATGGTCTAGATATTTTTACTGCAGTGAACTCTTTTCACCACTTAATACCTTCATGGACACACCGAGTAACACGTTTCTAATAGTAACACACACACACACACACACACACACACACACTCTAAGCCGAGGTTGGATATACAAGTGTAAAATAAAGTGGCGTGTTTCAATTTACATCACAAATACTTTCACAGACACAAAATAACACGCGTCTAATAAATTAAACAAAGTAAATCATTAAACAAAGTAAATTAAGTAAACAAAACAAATAAATTAAACAAAGTAAATTAAGTAAACAAAGCAAATAAATTAAACAGAGTAAGTTAAGTAAATAAAGTAAACAAAGTAAATACATTAAACAAAGTAAGTTAAGTAAATAAAGTAAACAAAGTAAATAAATTAAACAAAGTAAGTTAAGTAAATAAAGTAAATTAAGTAAACAAAGTAAAATAAGTACCGGTAAACAAAGTAAACAAAGTAAATAAAGTACATCAAGTAAATAAAGTAAAACAAAGTAAATAAAGTAAATAAAGTAAACAAAGTAAATAAAGTAAATAAAGTAAATAAAGTAAATGAAGTAAATAAAGTAAAACAAAGTAAATAAAGTACATCAAGTAAATAAAGTACATCAAGTAAATAAAGTACATCAAGTAAATAAAGTAAAACAAAGTAAATAAAGTAAAACAAAGTAAATAAAATAAACAAAGTAAATAAAATAAACAAAGTAAATAAAGTACATCAAGTAAATAAAGTAAAACAAAGTAAATAAAGTACATCAAGTAAATAAAGTAAAACAAAGTAAATAAAGTAAACAAAGTAAATAAAGTAAAACAAAGTAAATAAAGTAAACAAAGTAAATAAAGTAAAACAAAGTAAATAAAGTAAACAAAGAAAATCGAGTAAATTAAGTAAACAAACCCCAATGACAATCTAAACCAAGGTTGGACATACAATTGTAGTCTGGCAGCTTCAAAACATAAGTCCCACAATAATTATGGGAGCCCACCTCGCTTTTGTTTTCTCTTTCTCTCCATCTCTCTTTGGCTTGTATCCATTCGGCCCCATTCAGCCTACTGTTTTAAGACGTTTACCCCCAAGTGTCAATATTTACCTGGCGAGCCATCATTTATCTATTTTTGTTTTGACAGCAAGCTAAATTTGTAAATTTTTCGATAGAAAAATGTCTCCGGCGAAGCCGGATTTCTCTATACAATACTGGCTCGCTATCGCTCGCCAGGAAGATATCGACATCTGAATGGGGATAAACGTCTTAAAACAGTTGGATGAATGGGGCCGAATGGATACAAGCCAGGGAAAGAGAGAAAAGGAGAGAAAGAACAACAACACCGGTGACCCCCCCTTAAACTACCTAACATAACCTACCTTCGATCTAGTTTCCGATTCTAAAGCAAAAAAAGCCTCAAAATAGTACATACGAACATACATACAAGTTTAAACACCTTTTTGTCCCGAGAATGTGGTTACAGTCTCACGTCCTGAATGGTGGGTGGCTTTCTTTCCGCCTCTGTTGTCAACTTCTTTATTTTCAGGTCGGACCTGATCCCACGTCATTCTAGGTCAACCCCCTACGTGTTACTCCCCCCACGTTAACAGTCCGGCAGTTCTTCACCCAGTTCTGATGATCCATTTTTTCCACGTGTCCAAACCAATACAAGCAACCAAAAAAAAAAAAAAAAATTGCTTCTCGAAATTGGCGGACAATGCTCGTGTGACACCACCTTAAAATTAGAAAGGCCTGAGAATGCAGTCTGAAACTTTGGGAGCACTAAATGATGGCTGAGTGTGGTGGTGGTGGTGGTGGTGGTAACGGTGGTGGTGGTGGTAGTGGTGGTGGTGGTAGTAGTAGTGGTGGTGGTGGTAGTAGTAGTGGTGGTGGTGGTAGTAGTATTGGTGGTGGTGATATTGTTGGTGGTGGTGGTATTATTGGTGGTGGTAGTAGTAGTAGTAGTAGTGGTGGTGGTGGTGGTATTGTTGGTGGTAGTGGTATTGTTGGTGGTAGTGGTAGTAGTAGTAGTAGTAGTAGTGGTGGTGGTGGTATTGTTGGTGGTGGTGGTATTGGTGGTGGTGGTGGTGGTATTGTTGGTGGTGGTGGTGGTAGTAGTAGTAGTGGTGGTATTGTTGGTGGTGGTAGTAGTAGCAGTGGTGGTAGTAGTGGTGGTGGTAGTGGTGGTGATGGCTGAGGGTGGTGGTAGTATTAGTGATGGGGGAGGAGGAGGAGGGGGGGGGGGTATTGGTGGTGGTGGTGGTGATGGTGTTCTGAGACGTCTGAGAATGTTCACGGCCACCTCAGAGGGATTCAAAGTACAAATTATGTCTCCGGGGATCACGGTATTTGGGGATGCCCGAGAAGTGACGTCGCTAGATACGAACAGTCTTAACCCATTGACAAGAGTGAATCTTACGGTATTAACACCAATATTGAAACATTTCATTTTTTCCTGGACCCCCTACTTTATCATGTTGGGCCCCATTAGTTTGGCGATTTTAAGATCATTCGCCCCATTTATGTCCATTTTAAGACCTGCCAAGCGATGGCAAACCTGTAATTTAGGAGGGAGCGGCCTTCGGCCAAGACATTTTTCTACCAAAAATTGTACCCATTTATATCGAAGAGGTATTGGGGGTATTTTTTATAGCTTGATGGAGATCTAGGGAGCAAACTAAAAACCTCTCCTTAAAAATCCACTTATAACCTATATCCCTTTCGGTTTCCCACCTAAAATACGCCTAGGGATCCACTTGGAGGATCCCAGCTCGCTAATTTCCCTTTCTATATATAACCAGGGCTGCAGACAGACAGACAGACAGACAGACCGCCACAAAACCCGCCACTTCCTGTCCCACCAAAAACGCCACCGCCACCACTTGGGTAGACAGGAGGAGGCTTCGGTCACTTGCGTAGACGGAAGGTTTCGGTTCACTTCACTCTACGGCCCGGAAACCCGAGATGTACAGTCGGTATTGGTAGTTTGGCACCTCACACAATACTCAAAGGTTTATTTATTGATTTGTATTTATGTACTTGTATATTATGTATACCCCTTGTTGTTGTTGTTGTTGTTGTTGTTGTTGTTCCCCAAGCTGCCTGGCCGAACATCCCCAAGGCCCCGAGCAATTCCAAGGCCATAACCGAGCGCCCCCACAGAACCCTCCCTGCCGACCACAATAAAGCCTGAGTGACCGAAGCCACTCCATGGCGGGGAGCTGAGGAGGGTGCAGAAACGCCCGGGAAACCAAAGCCCCACCCAGGGCCCTGTGCCCCTCAGCAATTATGAAGAGAAAGTTGAGGGGCAAGGGAAAAATGTGACGCTTTGGCTTCCAATCTTGGTAGATTGGGAGGTCAATCCACGGAAAAGACGCCGTCACTTGAGATCTAGAAAATATATAAGTTAAAGGAACAGTCAGAGTAAGCTATGGGTATGGCAGAGATCGCTCAGTTCTCACTCTGATAGACCAGCCCATCACCATTGTATACCCCTTTACTACGATGGCGTCCTTTGTATTGTACTGTAATAAACACAAGGAGGACTATAGATAATTGAATACATAAATAGATAGATAGATAGATAGATAGATAGATAGATATAGTAATACTGTAGATATAAAAAACAAAAAACAAAAAGTATTTGTATTTTACATGCTCTTTGATGTACACTCGACCAAAAAACAATCTTTACACTGGTGAGCTGTACATAATCTAGTGTGAACGGAATGAATCGGGTGAAACATACGGCTGTGAGGTATTATCATAAGATTTCGACCCACTTCCAGAATGTTTAGAGCGTTAGTGTAAAGATTGTTTTTTGGTCGAGTGTACTTGAATAAAAGGAGGTGTGTCGGATGGTTGAAGACCACAGTTGCTCGCGCGTTTGGGGTTAGCAACACGTATTATGAAGAAAAACACGTATCCGTAATTTAATTTACTTTCTCTCACTTAATCACTCACCCCCACCATTTGCCAGAGGATAACAGGTTTTTCACAATACGTAAACGGAAGTCTTTAAAAAAAAAAAAAAAAAAAAAAAAATATAAAAATAAAAAAAAAAATAGTACAGTAGATGGATGGATACATAGGTAGATAGATAATTGAATAGATACCGTAGATAAAGATAGGTAGATACGTATAGAACAAATACATAATAATAACCATAATAACAATAATAACAATAAAACAACACGGTACTAACCTGTGCCACTGGCCAGAGTGAGGACTAGGATGAGTAGTAAGTTAAAGTAAGTAAGTAAAGATGATGCAGAGGGTACGGTGGTCCTCAACTTGGGCGTGTGGGCGCGTGGGTGTGTGTGGGGGGAGGTGTGGTGATGGGGGGGCCTGGAGGTAGTGCCCCAGGGGTCCACCATATTAGCGGGACACTGACATTGCCCTCGTCTTAGCCACCGTCGCCGCCTCCGCCAGAAAGAACCACCACCTCCTCCTGACGATTCTTGCCTCACTCCTCCTCCTCCTGACGATTCTTGCCTCACTCCACCTCCTCCTGACGATTCTTGCCTCACTCCTCCTTCTCCCTCCTTCTGCCTTACTCCTTCGTCCTCCTCCTCCTCCCTGCCCCACCCACGCCCCTCACACCCACCACAGCGCCCCGTCTGTGCCACCGAACCACAGCTGTCGTTCACAGTGGCGTCTGAGCTGCATCCTCGCCAACAGCCTGTGCGGAAGAAGAGATCAAGGGTTATATATATGTACGTACATACCCAGGCACATATCCCACAACAGAAACAACAAAACATAAACATACACAACAAAATATTATGAAAGATTAACGAAATTAAATTTGTTCTCGTTAAACAAAAGGAGGTTGCGAGGCCAACTTATTTAGTCTTTCAAGATACTTAAAGGATTTGACAGAGTAGATATTATGCACTGTTCACGATTAATAATAATGCTGCAAACCGGGGTAATGGAATGAAATTAATGAGAAAAAAGGCATCCTTAGATGTGACACAACATTTCTTCACATACAATGTGGTTAAAGAGTGGAATAGTTTACCAAGGGAGGTGGTCGAGTCATTCTATTGATACGTTTAAGAAAAGACTGGACGATCATCTAATGAAGATTGGATTAATATGAGTTAATAATCAGTAGGCATGTGTAATATCCCTTTCAAACTAATTTCTTCCCATACTATACAAAAACTTTCCTTGTGGGCATTTCCTGACTCATAAGCTTACACTTCATCCTATTTTCCGGCACGGCCTTTTAGCCGGAGGGTGGGGAGAGAGCCTTCTACTTTACTGTCCTATTCTTCCACTATAAACTGTCCCTGTCTAGTAGTATTAAGGCCGGACCACTTAGTTGGGACCGAAACGTCTGTGTGGTCTGAATATCTGTGTAACTCTCTCTCTCTCTCAGTGCCGCGTGCCACCCAGACCCCACCCGTAGCTTCCTCCCTGGCACTGGCACTGGCAACAAGACAGTCAGTCATACCTATACTTCAAACCCCTCCCTATGATGATGTATGGTAGTCTAGGAACGCACAGTCTCAAGTCCGCTGTTGCCGAGTCTATTTATGTATTTACCGTATATATATATATATATATATATATATTTATTTACCGTATATATATAGGCTATATATTTATATATTTATTTATATATTTTTAGTATCTGATGACTGAGCTTTCCATTAAGACATAAGGGCCAAATTTCTTAGCTTGGGTCTCTCTCTCTCTCTCTATCACACACACACACACACTAAAAACAACTCGTGCGACACCAATACCAGACGCCAGTAACAATCTATGGTGTGACAGGGGGGGGGGAGAGGAATTGCACTTGCACCAACAACAACAAAAACAACCGTGCAACCCCTTCTGCTGGTCGAGGCGCCATTCAAAAATAGCGAGAGAGAGAGAGAGAGAGAGAGAGAGAGAGAGAGAGAGAGAGAGAGAGAGAGAGAGAGAGAGAGAGAGAGAGGAGAGAGAGAGAGAGAGAGAGAAGAGAGAGAGAGAGAGAGAGAGAGAGAGAGAGAGAGAGAGAGAGAGAGAGAGAGAGAGAGAGAGAGAGAGAGAGAGAGAGAGAGAGAGAGACCTAATGTTTGGGAGTTAATCATACCTAAAGGTTTATGTCTAGGTGTTTGAGCAGACCTAATGGTTTATGTCTGGGAGTTAATCATACCTAAAGGTTTATGTCTAGGTGTTTGAGCAGACCTAATGGTTTATGTCTGGGAGTTAATCATACCTAAAGGTTTATGTCTAGGTGTTTGAGCAGACCTAATGGCTGATGTTTGGGAGTTAATCATACCTAAAGGTTTATGTCTAGGGATTTGAGCAGACCTAATGGTTTATGTCTGGGAGTTAATCATACCTAAAGGTTTATGTCTAGGGATTTGAGCAGACCTAATGGCTTATGTTTGGGAGTTAATCATACCTAAAGGTTTATGTCTAGGGATTTGAGCAGACCTAATGGCTTATGTTTGGGAGTTAATCATACCTAAAGGTTTATGTCTAGGGATTTGAGCAGACCTAATGGCTTATGTTTGGGAGTTAATCATACCTAAAGGTTTATGTCTAGGGATTTGAGCAGACCTAATGGCTTATGTTTGGGAGTTAATCATAACTAAAGGTTTATGTCTAGGTGTTAATCATACCTAAAGGTTTGTGTCTAGGTGTTTGAGCAGACCTAATGGTTTATGTCTGGGAGTTAATCATACCTAAAGGTTTATGTCTAGGTGTTTGAGCAGACCTAATGGCTTATGTCTAGGAGTTTGAGCAGACCTAAAGGCTTATGTCTGGGGGTTGAACAGACCTAAAGGCATACACAAGAACATAAGAAAATGGGAGTCTGCAGAAAGCCGATTGGCCCACACAAGGCAGATCCCTATCACATCCAACCCCAAGACACACCTGTATGTCTAGGCCCTAGGGGGTAGAACAGCTCCGAAATCATCTGTCTATTTATTATACACCCTGAATATAAACACCATATGAGGAGAAGCAGGGTGTTAAACGAACGCTGTATTACTGTATAATTATGCAAAGTTAAAATTAGGGTACCAGGTATATACTTCAAATTAGGTCTTTGGAAGTGATAAAATGGCCAAAACAATACAATTTTATGTATAAAATGGCCAAAACAATACAATGATATGCATAAAATGGCCAAAACAATACAATTCTATGTATAAAATGGCCAAAACAATACAATGATATGCATAAAATGGCCAAAACAATACAATGATATGCATAAAATGGCCAAAACAATACAATTCTATGTATAAAATGGCCAAAACAATACAATTCTATGTATAAAATGGCCAAAACAATGGCCAAAACATACAATGATAAAATGGCCAAAACAATACAATTCTATGTATAAAATGGCCAAAACAATACAATTCTATGTATAAAATGGCCAAAACAATACAGTGATATGCATACAATGGCCAAAAAATACAATTCTAAGTTAATTGAGCTGTAGGTTAATTCCTTCTCATATTGATTCCAGTCTTCAAACAAAATTATTCCGGTTTGGCACCCTATGAGGAGGAGCACATTATTGACAACGTTTGGCATGCTAGCGTAATCCATAAGTGCGCGGAATTTCGATGTGAGTGTCCTGGGTTCGAGTCCTTGGAGTGCCACATGTATTTGTTGATTTCATTAATTGAGTTTAGAGGTGAAGTTGGTTGGTGGAAAGAACACAATAATATATCATCCTTGCCCCAATAAACCAAACACGAAGGGTAGGCATGGACGAAGGCTAGACAGCGTGGCTCCTCTACGGCCTCACAGAACAGGATCCCAATACACCCCCCCCTCCTCCCCCACCCTCCCCCCCTATCCTCTCTTATCTCATAGGATCCCAATAACTCCCCCCCCCCCCCCCCCTCACCTATCCTTTCTATCTCTTAGGAACCCATTAAT
>CM064561.1:21244522-21613059 GCA_032716605.1 Paralithodes platypus | reverse complement strand
GCGAATATAAAGGTTAAACGAATAACCTTGAGAAGGGCAAAGATAACTCATTTTGTGATAGAGTGGTAAATGAGTGGAACGCACTGCCCCAGTATGTAGTCGGATTCGAATCAATAAGGAGTTTGAAAGTAAGTAATCTTGAATAAAGCATGGGCGAAGACAAGATTTGAAGTTTGATTATAAAACAAAAATACAGAATAGTAAAAATGTTGCGTCTGCTACCGCCGCCGCCAACACCGTGAACGACCGTAGCAGTGCAAGTACTGGTACTGAGCTGGATACACAGGCATAGTTTGCCTTTTTCCAGAGGATCTACTGTAAGAAACTAAGAAATAAGGAGGGTTAGCATAAGTTTTGATCATAACGTGTATGTGTGCGCCTGCGTGTTGGAGCAAGTACTGTGTGTGAGTGTTGTTTTCCCACGGTCTCCCCCCACATATAGGTCAGTTCAAGGGAAGTTATGGACCCCTCTTCCTCCTTCCCCCTCCTATTCCTCTTCCTCCCCTCCTATTCATACCCCCTCTCCTCCTATCCTCCTGTCGCCCCCCACCCACCTCCTCATTATTCCTCCTACCCCCCCCTCCCCTACCCTCCTCCCCTCCTCTTTCCTCTTCTCATTCCCCCCCTATTCCTCCCCTCTCCTCCTTTCCTCTTCCTCCTCCCCCTCATATTCCTCCTCTTCCTCCCCTACCCATCCTATTCTCCTCTTCTTCTTTTCCTCTCATACTCCTTTCTAGTCCTCCCATCTCTCTTCATCTTCTTCATCTTTTCCTCTCTAGCCTATTATTCCCCCCTTCCTGATCCACATTTTCCTCCCCCTTTTCTCCCTCCTCTTCCTTCCTTTTTGGCCTATTACTTCCCCCCTCCCTCTTGCTCCACCTTTTCCCCTTCCCCCCCTCCCTCATTAGCTTATTGCCCTCCCCCCCTCCTGATCTCCCTTTTCTCCCTTCCCTCCTCCTCCTCCTCCTCCCCCTTTATCCTTAGCCTATGTTTCCCCTCGTGCTCCACATTCTACCCCCTCTTTTCTTTTCCTCCTCCACCTTTTCCCCCTCCTCATCCTTCCCCCACACCTCTTCCCTCCATCCTCCACAACCTCTACCTCCTCCTCCTCCTCCTCCACAACGTCTACCCCCTCCTCCTCCTCCATCTCCATCTCCACAACTCCTCCTTCCCCCTCCTCCACCACCACAACCTCAACCCCTCCTCCTTCCCCCTCCTCCACCACCACAACCTCAACCCCTCCTCTTCCTCCACCACAACTATCCCAATCCTTCCTTCCTCCCCCCCCCCCTCCTCCACCACCACCACCACCATCCCAATCCTTCCTGCCTCTCTCTCTCTCTCTCTCTCTCTCTCTCTCTCTCTCCCTCTCCCTCCCTCCCACCACATACAAGACAAGGACACCATCATTACATCCTTGTTACCAGCGTCCTTCATAAGGCTGTAATATCTTCACCTTAACCCTATTTGGTCAGTGAGGGGGCTGTTTGGATCCCCCATGATTCACTCCATTAGTTTGTAGATTTTAAAACGTTCCACCCAAATTAGTTTGGCGATATTAAGACATTGTTTTCTGGGCGAGCGATAGCAAGTCTGTAGCTTGGATGAAATCGGCCTTCGGCCGCGACTTTTTACTATTGAGAAACGTACACATTTAGTTTGGAAGGGTTCTGGGTAGGCATTTCTTAGTTTGAAGAGTCTAGGAAGACGTTTGTGTTAGCTTAGGTAAAATACATTGCTCGATAATTGTGAAAACAAGCCAAATCCTCAATAATAATAATACAGCCACATATTCTAATAACCCCCAAGAGATTGATGCTTGATGGAGCTCTCTAGCGAGGAAACTAAAACATACATGGATAAACCAAAAAACCAAAATACACCAAAAACCCAAGCACTACCTACCCCCTTAACGGAAGATTTCCACTTGAGGGATATTTTTCTGGATCCCTTTCTCCCTCATGTTTAGCCCCATTGTTTTTGAGATGTTAAGACGTTCGCCCCGTTAGTTTGGCGATTTTAAGAACCCTCGCCCCATTTCTGTCAATTTTAAGACCATTCGTGACATTTAGGTGGTGATTTTTTCCTGGCGAGCGATAGCGAGCCTGTAATTTAAGGGGAACCGGTCTTCGGCCGGGAAATTTTTCTACCGAAAAACGTACAAATTTATCTTGAAAGGGGGTCTAGGGGGAGTAATTTTAAGCTTGATGGAAGGCTAGGGAATCAACTAAAAACTTCCCCTTAATGGCGAGGCTGAAAATTGTCGTGTCATTGTTCTCCAGGTAGTTTCATTGTTGCCTGGTGTAATATGCGGCCTTGTTTGTTTTTATTCTTGTTTTCTTTGCACGTCGAAGTAGTTTTTTTTTTTTTTTTTTTTGTGACGAGTAGTTTTTGTGTAGAGTGGATTATGTGTCGAAGTGGTTTTTTCGAGTGTTTTTTGTGTCGAAGTGTTATTTTTGTCGTGTTTTTTGTGTCAAGTGCTTTTTGTGTCGAAGTGAGGTTTTTTGTGTGTCGAGTGGTTTTTGTGCCTTTTGATAAACATACAAAGTCACATATACTAAAATGTTCTACTTACAAAACGTACACATTTGAGATAGAAACATTATTTAGATCATTAGATCATCGGTTGGTCGAGGAGAAAAAGACTATACTCTGTTCCGAATAGGTTGGCCAGAAATAGTCAACTCTAGCCTTTATAACTAAACAATAAAGGGCTAGAGTGAATGGGGCTGTAAGCTGCCACACCAATTCCCTGGCTGACACTTCCCAAATGGTAGAAATATTAGCTCGATGTATCTAGTCGTTTGTGAGTTAAGGGTACATCACACAGTCAGGAGTGCGAGCTAGTGGGAGTCTAACAAGAGTCGCTAGGAGTCGCTAGAAGTCGCTAGAAGTTATCGATTTTCACCGCGAATAGGCCCGCGAGTCCGAATTGTCCCCTACTCCTAGTGACTCTAGCTCGCACTCCTGACTGTGTGATGTACCCTTTATAGAGGTTACTGTTCAAGAGTATTGGCCTACTTATTTGGAACAGGGTATAGTAACAATCACTCCATTTGGAACAGGGTATAGTAACAATCACTCCATTTGGAACAGGGTATAGTAACAATCACTCCATTTGGACGTAAAGAAGAAAGCAATGTGAGGCTAAGAAAAGGCATAGAAGAAACACAGAGAGAAGTAAGAGAGGACAAATAGAGAGTAATAGGAGACTAAGAAAGGATATAGGAGATGTAAGAAAGACAGAAGGAATACAGGAGTAGAGTAGAGAGGCCATGGAAAGAGCAAAGAGGTGTGTGTGTGTGTGTGTGTGTGTGTGTGTGTGTGTGTGTGTGTGTGTGTGTGTGGGTGTGTGTGTGTGTGTGTGTGTGTGTGTGTGTGTGTGTGTGTGTGTGTACTTACTCTAGTTGTATTGCGGGAGTGAGCATGCTCGTTATTTCCCGCCTCCTATATGTGTAGGTGTTATATGTATCGTTGGAATGGCTGTGGATGTGTGTGTAGTCTGTATTTTTAGCCAATTGGCGACATCGGAAACGAAGGCTTAGGGTGGATCTGTATGGTACCATTCTCACTATAGACGGTACCGTCTCGCCCGAAGGCTTAGGTAGCCATCAGCTTAGGTGAACCATATGATACCCATCTCGCCTTGTACCATTTTTGCCAACCCCAGATGGGACGTCACAACGTCGTCCACTTATTCCAGGTACCTATTTACAGCTAGGTGAACTGAGGCTAACACATGACAGGAGACAAGCCCAATTTGTCTCCGCCCGGCCGGGGATTGAACCCCCGACTCCTCGTGTGTGAGACGAGAGCTCTACCTACTAGGCTACGGGCTGTGTGTGTGTGTGTGTGTGTGTGTGTGCGCGCGTGTGCGCGCGCGCGCGCGCAGTATGTGAAGTGGGGCAAATCCGTCCCTTCCTGGTCCATTGAATGGAAGGGGCCTGGCTCATTGGGTTTAAGGGGAGATGGGCTGGTTTTCTGGACCACTTTCTCCCTCATGTTTAGCCCCGTTAGTTTTCAGCTGTTAAGATGTTTGCCCCAATAGTTAGTCAATTTTAAGACCTTTCGCCCCATTTCTTCGTCAATATTTAGACCTTTCGTGCTATTTTGGTGTCGACTTATTCCCTGGTGAACGATAGTGAGCCTGTAATGTTGGAAGAACCGGCCTTCGGCTGGGACATTATTCTACCGAAAAATGTACAAATTAATCTAGAAGGGGGATCTAATGGATGTTTTTCTAAATTTGATGGAGGTCTAGGGAGGAAACTAGAAAAATAATGAATACATGCAAAAATGGCCCAAAAAGTGAACCCCCCCCCCTTAACTGTCATACCACATCATCACTGTCTATCTCCATCAACATTATCCCCTCTTCATCATATCATCCTAATACCCCCCTAATCCCAAGCCCTCCCTACACCCATTTCCTCATCTATCCCATCCTTAACCCCGACCCATACGCCTTTCCTCTCTCCCTCTCCTTCCCCTATTCATCATATCAGCCTCCTTCCGACCCCAAAAGCCCTCCCTACACCCATTTCCTCATCTATCCCACCCTTAGCCCCGTTCTATATACATTACCTCCCCCCCCCCCCTATCCACCCCTCTTCATTATACCGTACCCCTTCCTTCCTTCCTTGCCAGACCCATATCCTCATCTACCTCCTCAGCACCTTCCCATTTCCTCTCCCCCTCCGCCTCTCCACCTATCTTCCCCTTCCTCCACCTCTCCCCCTATCTTCCTCTTCCTCCACCTCTCCTCTCCCCCAATCTTCCCCTTCCCCTCCCCTTTATCCTCTTCCCCCACTCCCCCCTCCACCTCTACCCCCTCCCCATGCTACCTTTATTATTGTCCCTTCTGCGTTCATCAATGGTCTCCCCTTCACCTCTCCCCCACCCCCCCCCCCCCCCAAAAAAAAAAAAAAAAAAAATCGTGTTATCCGTTTTGGTGCCTCTGTTCTTTCTTTTGTGTCCGGTCCCGTCCATATTTCTCGAGGGTTTCACTAATCTACATATTTCCCGAGGGTTTTCACTAATCTGGGCGGTTAATCTCCACCGTGCCTCGCCATTACGTTTAAGAGGGGATGGGCGCGTTTGTTTTGTCTTTTTATAATTGTTTGGTTTTCTCCCTAGGGCTTATTTATTTTGCTCATTTGTATATATTTTTATCATTTTTGGTTTTCACCCCTAGACCTCCATCAAGCTTAAAAAACAACACCCCAAGACCCTCCTTCAAGATAAATGTTTACATTTCTCGATAGGGAAAATTTCCCGGCTTCGCGAAGGTCGAGTGTTTATTATATCTTAAAAATGATACAATAAACTAGCCTACAATTGGGCAAGGTCAAGGAATGGGATGCTGTAGAAGTGAGTCTGGGTAGATTATGATGTATTTATATATATATATAGGAAGGGGTTATGGTAGGTCAGGGAGAGAGAGAGAGAGAGAGAGAGAGAGAGAGAGAGAGAGAGAGAGAGAGAGAGAGAGAGAGAGAGAGAGTGTAAAACATAAGCTAGTCTTTAGATTATGATGTATTTATATAATATAGGAAGGGGTTATGGTAGGTCAGGGAGAGAGAGAGATATTTACATCGATTTACATATATACACTGGCCACACAGACCTTACGATCCAAACGAGGTGGTCAGGACTTATTTCTAGTAGAGATGGCAGATCCGATAGAAAGGGAAAGTTGAAGGAAAGGATAGAAAAGAAGAGAGAGAGAGTGTACTGCATAATGAACACAGAAGCGAATATAAATAAAATTAGTTTTAATAAATGGTATAACATGGAGTGGCTTCGGTCACCCAGGCTTTATTGTGGTAGGCAGGGAGGGATCTGTGGGGGCGCTCGGTTATGGCCTTGGCCTTGCTTGGGGCCTTGGGGCTGTTCGGCCAGGCAGCCTGGGGAACAGCAACAACAACAACAACCCCTTCACCACCATGACGTAATTATTGTCATCCTATTATGGTTACCATTAGACGATTTTCTTTAGTTTATAATCTACCTCTACGACTCCAATGGGTGAACACGATCTCCATAAACCCTCTTAGTGTCATAGGTCCTTCTTAAACTGCCTACAATCATCAACATTTAGACAGAATCAATGGTAAAAAGACGTCATGGTGCTGAATGGTTTAAGGGGAGGTTTCCACTTGGGGGATATTGTTTTGGAACCCATTCTCCCTCATGTTTAGCCCCATTGCTTTTGAGATTATAAGACGTTCGCCCCATTAGTTTGGCGATTTTAAAACCTTTCGCCCCATTTATGTCAATGTTAAGACTTCGTGCCATTTAGGTAACAATTTTTTCCTGGCGAGCGATAGCGAGCCTGTAATTTAAGAGGAATCGGCCTTCGGCCGGGACATTTTTCTACCGAAAAATGTACAACTTTATCTTGAGAGGGGTACTAGGGGGTGTAAATTTAAGCTTGATGGAGGTCTAAGGAAATAACGAACAACCTCCCCTTAAGATGATGTATTTGTGGAGTGTAAAAGGATCTAGTGCCATGACCAGACCCAAATAATATATGGAGTGGTACCTATCAACCCCCCCCCCCCCCCCACAGCCTCCTACATATAACCTTGAACTATGATGACTGGAAGGAATAGTTCAAGGTTTATGTAAATTCGGCTGTAATAGGTTAAGGGGAGGTTTTTAGTTTGGTCCCTATATATCCATCAAGCTTAAGATTACACCCCCTTTGAGCCCCTTTCAAGATAAATTTGTACATTTTTCGGTAGAAAAATGTCCCGGCTGAAAGCCGGTTCCTCTTAAATTACAGGCTCGCTATCGCTCGCCAGGAAAAAATCGACACCTAAATGGCACGAAAGGTCTTAAAATTTACAGAAATGGGTTGAAAGTTCTTAAAATCGTCAAAATAATGGGACGAACGTCTTAAAATTAGAAAAAAGCAATGGGGCTAAACATGAGGGAGAAAGGAGTCAAGAAAAAAACTGGAAATTCGTCTATTTCTCAAGATGTGTGACATTAGGTTAGTGTGTGGGAATAGAATGGGGTGGATCATGGTTGTCTTTCATTGACTTGTCTTGGTTTGTGTTATTTTAAGGGGAGATTGCCACTTGAGGGATTTTTTTTCTTGACTCCTTTCTCCCTCATGCTTAGCCCCATTGTTTTTCTAATTGTAAGACCTTCGCCCCATTATTTTGACGATTTTAAGAACTTTCAACCCATTTCTGTCAATTTTAAGACCTTTCGTGCCATTTAGGTGTCTATTTTTTCCTGGCGAGTGATAGCGAGGCATCGGCTTTCAGCCGGGACATTTTTCTACCGAAAAATGTACACATTTTTCTTGAATGGGGCTCAAGAGGTGTAATCTTAAGCTTGAAGGATATCTAGAGACCAAACTAAAAACCTCCCCTTAAGGATGTAGTACTTGTTGTTTGGTGGTGGTGGTGGTGGTGGTGGTGGTGAGTGAAGGAGTGGTGGGGATACGAGGAGGGTGTTGGTGGTGATAAGTGGTGAGGATGAGAGGAGGGTGGTGGTGGTGAGTGAAGGAGTGGTGGGGAGGAGGGTGTTGGTGGTGATAAGTGGTGAGGATGAGAGGAGGGTGGTGGTGTGCTGGTGGTGGTGGTGAGTGAAGGAGTGGTGGGGAGGAGGGTGTTGGTGGTGATAAGTGGTGAGGATGAGAGGAGGGTGGTGGTGGTGAGTGAAGGAGTGGTGGGGATGAGAGGAGGGTGGTGGTGGTGGTGGTGGTGAGTGAAGGAGTGGTGGGGAGGAGGGTGTTGGTGGTGATAAGTGGTGAGGATGAGAGTAGGGTGGTGGTGTGCTTGTGGTGGTGGTGAGTGAAGGAGTGGTGGGGATGAGAGGAGGGTGGTGGTGGTGGTGGTGAGTGAAGGAGTGGTGGGGAGGAGGGTGTTGGTGGTGATAAGTGGTGAGGATGAGAGGAGGGTGGTGGTGTGCTTGTGGTGGTGGTGAGTGAAGGAGTGGTGGGGATGAGAGGAGGGTGGTGTTGGTGGTGGTGGTGGTGAGTGAAGGAGTGGTGGGGAGGAGGGTGTTGGTGGTGATAAGTGGTGAGGAGGGTGGTGGTGGTGTGCTGGTGGTGGTGGTGAGTGAAGGAGTGGTGGGGAGGAGAGGAGGGTGGTGGTGGTGGTGGTGGTGGTGGTGAGTGAAGGAGTGGTGGGGAGGAGGGTGTTGGTGGTGATAAGTGGTGAGGATGAGAGGAGGGTGGTGCTGGTGGTGGTGGTGAGTGAAGGAGTGGTGGGGATGAGAGGAGGAGGGTGGTGGTGGTGGTGGTGGTGGTGGTGGTGGTGGTGGTGAGTGAAGGAGTGGTGGGGAGGAGGGTGTTGGTGGTGATAAGTGGTGAGGATGAGAGGAGGGTGGTGGTGTGCTTGTGGTGGTGGTGAGTGAAGGAGTGGTGGGGATGAGAGGAGGGTGGTGGTGGTGGTGGTGAGTGAAGGAGTGGTGGGGAGGAGGGTGTTGGTGGTGATAAGTGGTGAGGATGAGAGGAGGGTGGTGGTGTGCTTGTGGTGGTGGTGAGTGAAGGAGTGGTGGGGATGAGAGGAGGGTGGTGGTGGTGGTGAGTGAAGGAGTGGTGGGGAGGAGGGTGTTGGTGGTGAGGATGAGAGGAGGGTGGTGGTGTGCTGGTGGTGGTGGTGAGTGAAGGAGTGGTGGGGATGAGAGGAGGGTGGTGGTGTGCTGGTGGTGGTGGTGAGTGAAGGAGTGGTGGTGGTGGTGGTGATGATGAGAGGAGGGTGGTGGTGTGCTAGTGGTGGTGGTGAGTGAAGGAGTGGTGGGGATGAGAGGAGGGTGGTGGTGGTGGTGAGTGAAGGAGTGGTGGGGAGGAGGGTGTTGGTGGTGAGGATGAGAGGAGGGTGGTGGTGTGCTGGTGGTGGTGGTGAGTGAAGGAGTGGTGGGGATGAGAGGAGGGTGGTGGTGGTGGTGGTGATGATGAGAGGAGGGTGGTGGTGGTGATAAGTGGTGAGGATGAGAGGAGGGTGGTGGTGTGCTGGTGGTGGTGGTGAGTGAAGGAGTGGTGGTGGTGGTGGTGGTGGTGGTGATGGTGGTGATGGTGATGGTGGTGATGGTGATGACGATGAGTGGTGAATGGTGAGGTGGGTAAAGTGTCTCCTTCACAGTGATACTATTGATTCATGGCGCTTTTGTGTGAGAGAGAGAGAGAGAGAGAGAGAGAGAGAGAGAGAGAGAGAGAGAGAGAGAGAGAGAGAGAACGAATCAATCACGCACACGCACATCTTAACACACACTCACTAGCACTCTACACACACAGTATATATATATATATATATAATATATATATACCGGTATACACAATTTACACACTCAACTCTCACACACACTGACTCTATCTCACTCCTCTCTTACACACATACACTCTCTCTCACACACACACACACAGAGAGAGGAGTAGTAATGGGAGGTAGGTAGGGCGTTAAGTGAAAGTAGTGACGTTTGAGTGGATTTATAAGTGAATATCATACCACCACCACCACCACCTCCCTCACCTTCCTATTAAGGGAGCCCACCTCGCTTTTTTTTTTATCTTTCTCTCCCTCTCTCTTTGGCTTGTATCCATTCGGCCCCATTCAGCCTACTGTTTTAAGACATTTACCCCCATCCAGGTGTCAATATTTTTCTGGCGAGCGGGAGCGAGCCAGCATATATATATTTTTGTTTTGACAGCAAGATAAATTTATACATTTTTCGATAGAAAAATATCTCCGGCGAAGCCGGATTTCTCCATACAATGCTGGCTCGCTATCGCTCGCCAGGAAGAAATCGACAACTGGATGGGGATAAACGTCTTAAAACAGTTGGCTGAATGGGGCCGAATGGATACAAGCCAGGGAAAGAGAGAAAAGGAGAGAAAGATACAAAAAAGCCGGTGACCCCCCTTAACCCTTATCTTCCTTTGCCATATAGGCTCCATGTACAGTAAGTCTAATAAGTGATGTCGCGGCACCAAGCATATTGCGATCAATAATTGGTATCAGCACTATCTAAGCTTTAATTCATCGTTTCGAGTGAGATATACAAACATTTCCCTATCTTTACACACGCTATTCAACATCTGACAGACATTAATACAGCACAGAGCGAGCCAAACGTAATGACAGCTGAGTATTCCAGATCACTTTTCCATATTCTCCTCCTCCTCCCCTCCTCCTCTTTTCCTCCCTCCCTCCCTCCTTCCTCCTCCTCCTCCTCCTCTTCTTAGTTTCCATTCATCCACCCTCCTAGTCCTCCTCCTCCTCCTCCTCCTCCTCCTCCTCCTCCTCCTCCTCCTCCTCCTCCTCCTCCTCCTCCTCCCTTCACCCTCATGATCGTGCGGGCCCGAGTCTCAAGTTACAAGAGAAGAGGGGGACGGGGCGGTGATAGCACATGTACACCTTGATAGTACATGGGTCTCTCTGATAGCACATGTACAGTCACTTAAACAAATCCGTGGACCCCCTATGTTTTTCATTATGCAATTATAACTATATGGATTGATATTTGGAGGGAACATGTTTTTCAATAAATAGTAGGCTATATAGAGATTTTTCTATCTATTGCCCGACGCCGTGATCCCCGAAGGGGTGGCCATGTATTCATTATTTTTCTAGTTTCCTCCCTAGACCTCCATCAAATTAAAAAAAAAACATCCATTAGATCCCCCTTCTAGATTAATTTGTACATTTTTCGGTAGAAAATGTGCCGGCCGAAGGCCGGTTCTTCCAACATTACAGGCTCACTATCGTTCGCCAGGGAAAAAAATCGACACCTAAATAGCACGAAAGGTCTAAATATTGACGAAGAAATAGGGCGAAAGGTCTTAAAATCGACATACTAATGGGGGAAACATCTTAAACTCTAATGAGGCTAAACATGAGGGAGAAAAGTGACCAGATAAACGACCCATGTCCCCTTAACTGGGTGAGATGACGTAAATGACCCCGGCCTTACAGAAAGTAGTCCATGATAATTCTAGCCCAGGGTAGCTCAGGCCTAGTAGTAGAGGCAGTGATGTGGAACCCCAAATAGAGTTAGTTACCTTGGGCCTAAACCATTATATACCTTAAAACACCACCGGTACAGTTTGACCATGACCACAGAGGAACCTTACTGTTACTGGAGAGAGAGAGTGTGTGAGTGAGTGAGAGGCAGACAGACAGACAGACAGACAGACAAAGGTATGTCGTCTGAGTGTAGGGAAACGTTTGTATTATAAACGTATAATAATTATGTTCTCTCCACCAACCAACTGTACTCCTAAACTCGATTAATGCAATTAACAAACACATGTGGCAGTCCGGGGATTCGAACCCAGGACGCTCACACCGAAAATCAACACACTTATGCATTGCGCCACGAAGACAGTTAAACGTATTTTATATGTATTATAAACGTATAATAAACGTATCCTATATGTATTATAAACGTGCATTGTAAGGTTTGTAAGCTGAATATGGCCCGGGTAGAAATAGACGAAGCTTAGACAAATTTGCAGTTTGGGCAAAGTTTGTATTCTGGCTGTGGGTATGTCAAGTGTGCATTCTTAGTGTGGGTATGTAAGGTGTGCATTCTTAGTGTGGGTATTAGTTGTTTGTTCTGGACTCCCTGCTTCCTCATGTTTAGCCCCTTTTGTATTGAGGTTTTAAGACGTTCGTTCCATTAGTTTGGCGATTTTAAGACCTTTCGACCCATTGCTTTGTCAGTATTAGGACCTTTCGTGCCATTTATGTGTCTCGATTATTTCCTGGCGAGCTATAGCCTGTAATTTTAGGAGGAATCGGCCTTGGGCCTATACCGAAATGTAAAATGTTTGATCTCGAACGGGGTCTAGTTTTTTTTTTTTTTTTTTTTTTTTTTTTTTTTTTTTTTTTTTTTTTTTATATATATGTGAAGGTCTATTGAAGAAACTGAAAACTACGTAAATTAGTAAATACACCGAGAAATATACCTTACACCCCTTAGTGTGAGAATAGGAAAAACTTGAAGGCTAAATGTGGCTCTCGGCAAGGATTGTAGGAAAGGTATTGGGTATTGGGTAGGTGTATAGGTTGGGTATTGGGTAGGTGTATAGGTTGGGTATTGGGTATTGGGTAGGTGTATAGGTTGGGTATTGGGTAGGTGTATAGGTTGGGTATTGGGTAGGTGTATAGGTTGGGTATTGGGTAGGTGTATAGGTTGGGTATTGGGTAGGTGTATAGGTTAGGTGTATAGGTTGGGTATTGGGTAGGTGTATAGGTTGGGTATTGGGTATTGGGTAGGTGTATAGGTTGGGTATTGGGTAGGTGTATAGGTTGGGTATTGGGTAGGTGTATAGGTTGGGTATTGGGTATTGGGTAGGTGTATAGGTTGGGTATTGGGTAGGTGTATAGGTTGGGTATTGGGTAGGTGTATAGGTTGGGTGTATAGGGTGGTCGGAATCTACGTGACTCAAGCTGGGAACAGGGACTTTACTTTCCAGAGCCCTTAAGGGGGGATGGGGGCGGTTTTCTGGACCACTTTCTCCCTCATGTTTAGCCCCATTTGTTTTCAGATTTTTTGACTTTTGGCCCATTAGTTTGGCGATTTTAAGACCTTTCGCCTCATTTCTTCGTCAATATTTAGACCTTTCGTGCTATTTAGATGTCGATTTTTTCCCTGGCGAACGATAGTGAGCCTGTAATGTTGGAAGAACCGGCCTTCGGCCGGACATTTTTCTACCGAAAAATGTACAAATTAATCTAGAAAGGGGATCTAACAAATTAATCTAGAAGGGGGGTCTAATGGATGTTTTGTTTTTTTAAATTTGATGGAGGTCTAGGGAGGAAACTAGAAAAATAATGAATACATGCAAACATCGGCCAAAAAGTGAACCATCCCCCCTTAACCACATAATCCCCCCATGGTTCTCTCAGCCGACGCTAGAGGGACGCGAGGGATACGATCGGCAAACATTTCGGGGGTGGGATTGTGGCGTTCTTTTTGTTGTTTTAGGAGCTCGTAATGTCGGTTTATATTGTTTTATGGGATGTTGTCGGTCGTGTATATGGTAATAATGTGTATGTATTCATTTCTCAGTCATTATATAATCAATAGGCTTACCGGTAATTCATATACTGTTTTCTCTTTGACGAAATTGGAATGAATGTTATATTTGTGTTTAATCCAAATGTTCGTAAGAAGGTTACTTTTTATAAATGATGTTATTAACACGTTGATATTTTTTCTTACCTAATTAACGTTTTAATTACTATAGATAAATCCCGGAGATATTTTTAATATCGAAAATTGAGTGCGGCGGTAAATTATAAGGCTAATTAAACCTGTCTTGTTCAGGTGTATACTCATTAACGGAGACATTTCTTGAGTTGATGCATTATGTGTAGTAGTGATTTATTATCTCTCTCTCTCTCTCTCTCTCTCTCTCTCTCTCTCTCTCTCTCTCTCTCTCTCTCTCTCTCTCTCTCTCTCTCTCTCTCTCTCTCTCTCTCTCTCTCTCTCTCTCTCTCTCTCTCTCTCAACCACACACACAATGTCTCTTTATGGGTTCACCTTTTCCCTATGGGCCATTGTTTTTTTTTTGTTTTTTTTTTCTTTGTTTTTTTTAATGGTCGAGTCGTGAATAAGGGTGTTACTGGATTAGTCGCAGGTAGAGTCTCCCTAATTAGTTTTTACCTGACCATCTATTCTATTATTATCTGTTATGTGGCTGGTATAGTGGTGGTGGTGGGGGGGGGGGAGCTTTTCTTTTTTAGGCCTCTCTCTCTCTCTCTCTCTCTCTCTCTCTCTCTCTCTCTCTCTCTCTCTCTCTCTTTTTCTTTCTTTCTCTTTCTTTCTTTCTTTCTTTCTTTCTTTCTTTCTCTTTCTTTCTTTCTTTCTTTCTTTCTCTCTCTCTCTCTCTCTCTCTCTCTCTCTCTCTCTCTCTCTCTCTCTCTCTCTCTCTCTCTCTCAACCTCTACTTTCTTTTCCTTTTTTTTCGATTTAATTTTTCTAATAATTTTCTTTCTAATCTGCTTATTTTTCTTTTCTTTTAATGTTTTTCTTTTCGTTTCTGTTTTTCCTTACATTTTTCTCATTGTATTTGTTATTTTTTTTTTCTTTTTTCTTTTTATTTTCTTTGTTTTTCTTTTCTATATTGTCTTATTTCTTGTTTGTTATTTCTTGTATTTTTGTATGTATTTTCTATTTTTTTTTTCTGTCTATTTTTCTTCTGTTTCATCTTTGTGGTGGTGGTGGTAGTTGTGATGGTAATAGTGGTGGTGATTGTGGTAGTTGTAATACAGGTAGTAGTGGTGGTAATTGTTGTGGTAGTAGTTGTAGTGGTGGTGGTAATAGTAGTGGTGGTAGTTGTGATAGTAATAGTGGTGGTGATTGTGGTAGTTGTAATAGAGGTAGTAGTAGTGGTAATTGTTGTGGTAGTAGTTGTAGTGGTGGTGGTAATAGTAGTGGTGGTAGTTGTGATAGTAATAGTGGTGGTGATTGTGGTAGTTGTAATAGAGGTAGTAGTGGTGGTAATTGTTGTGGTAGTGGTAGTTGTGATGGTGGTATGTGCTAGTGGTGGTGGTAGTTGTAATAGAGGTAGTAGTGGTGGTAATTGTTGTGGTAGTAGTAGTTGTGATGGTGGTAGTTGTAATAGAGGTAGTAGTAGTTGTTGTGGTAGTAGTTGTAGTGGTGGTAATAGTAGTGGTGGTAATTGTGCTAGTGGTGGTGGTAATAGAGGTAGTAGTGGTGGTAATGGTGTTGGTAGTGGTAGTTGTGATGGTGGTAATTGTGGTAGTGGTAGTTGTAGTGATGGTGGTAATAGTGGTGGTAGATGTGGTAATAGTTGTAGTAGTAGTGGTGGTGGTAATGGTGGCGGTGGTGGAGGGTTGAGGGGCCAAGGACACCAACTCATAACCACACCTAACTAATAACTATACCACCACTGCTATCACACACACACACACACACACACACACACCTCTTTATTTGCTACACCCCTTCTCTCTCTCTCTCTCTCTCTCTCTCTCTCTCTCTCTCTCTCTCTCTCTCTCTCTCTCTCTCTCTCTCTCTCTCTCTCTCAATGGGAAGATCCTAATATTCCTATATTGACTTAACATACTAATGGTTCGAATAGTAGTGAGAGAGAGAGAGAGAGAGAGAGAATGATGTAACCGTGATAGTGGGATGGTAAGAGGAAGACTTACCTCCAGCACTTCCGCCCCCCCCCCCCCCCCCCCCCTCTCTCTCTCTCTCTCTCTCATACTCACTCCTATTCTCTCTCTCTCTCTCTCTCATACTCACTCCTATTCTCTCTCTCTCTCTCTCTCATACTCACTCCTATTCTCTCTCTCTCTCTCTCATACTTTTATTCTCTCTCTCTCTCTCTCTCTCTCTCTCTCTCTCTCTCTCTCTCTCTCTCTCTCTCTCTCTCTCTCTCTCTCCCCCCCCCGCCTTGAGTGCAGTGGGGGTATTGTGTCAAAGTGAGGGAGCAAGCCATTGTCTCGGTTTTATCAAGTGTGCGAAAAAAAAGTGGTGAGAATATCTTTAATCTTTTTTGTTTCTACCTTTCACAAATCAGTTATATTCAGCTTGGGAAAGAGCTCGTGGAATCTAAGGGGTACAAGCTCAATTTATACTATCCGATTCGATCTCGTACATGGGTTATTAAGGGGAGTTTTTTAGTTGATTTCCTAGACTTCCATCAAGCTTAAAATTACTCCCCCTAGACCCCCTTTCAAGGTAAATTTGTACATTTTTCGGTAGAAAAATTTCCCGGCCAAAGGCCGGTTCCCCTTAAATTACAGGCTCGCTATCGCTCGCCAGGAAAAATTCGACACCTAAATAGCGCGAATAGTCTTAAAATTGACAGAAATGGGGCAAGGGTTCTTAAAATCGCCAAACTAATGGGGCGAACGTCTTAAAATCTCAAAAACAATCGGGCTAAACATGAGGGAGAAAGGGGTCCAGAAAAAAATCCTCCAGGTGGAAATCTCCCCTTAACTATGATAGTCTATGTTTGTTTCATTATTGTTGAGAATGTTGCTTGCGTTTGCCATTTTCAAGCAATTTTTTTTTTTTTTTTTTTTAGTTTGTTCCCTAGGCTATCAAAAACGCCTTCCCAGACTTCCTTCAAACTAAGCAGAATGCCCACCCAGTCTCCCTTCAAGCTAAATTTGTACATTTTTGGATAGAATGTTTATTGAATTTTAGATGTTAGGTTTATTGAATTTTAGATGTTAGGTTTATTGAATTTTAGATGTTAGGTTTATATAATTTGATATGTTCTCATAATCGAGTTGTCGACATAACATTGACGATAAAAGCGGCCGTGTAACTCTACCTTCGAGGCAAGATCCACCGTTGTTGCATTATTCTAGGTAGCGCCAGCGAACTTGACAATAATCTTGGCCCCCTTAACTTATTGTGACTCAAAATGAATGAAAGCAATCCGGCTGACATTTCTATCATTTGGGAAGAGTCTACCAGGAAATAGGTGTGGATATTTACAGCCAGTTTGCTCTTGGCCTTTATGATTTACGAAGAGGTCAGGGATCGAGATATTTGTCAAGTTCGTTGGCGTTACCTATAGTAGCATGTATTGAATTTGAGTGAGTGGGTGGGGGGGCGTTGCGTTAAGGTGTGGAAGAATGTGTGTGTGCGCGCGTTAGGGTGTGCAAGAAGGTGTGTTAGGGTGTGCAAGAATGTGTGTGTGTGTGCGCGCGTTAGGGTGTGCATGAATGTGTTTTAGGGTGTGCAAGAATGTGTGTGCGCGCGCGTTAGGGTGTGGAAGAATGTGTGTGTGCGCGCGCGTTAGGGTGTGCAAGAATGTGTTTTAGGGTGTGCAAGAATGTGTGCGTGTGCGCGCGTTAAGGTGTGGAAGAATGTGTGTTAGGGTGTGCAAGAGTGTGTGTGTGCGCGCGTGCGTCAGGGTGTGGAAGAATGTGTGTTAGGGTGTGCAAGAATATGTGTGCGCGCGCGCGCGTTAGGGTGTGCAAGAATGTGTGTGCGCGCGCGCGTTAGGGTGTGGAAGAATGTGTGTTAGGGTGTGCAAGAATGTGTGTGTGCGCGCGCGTTAGGGTGTGCAAGAATGTGTTTTAGGGTGTGGAAGAATGTGTGTTAGGGTGTGGAAGAATGTGTGTGTGTTAGTGCCTGCGTTAGAGTGTGGATTAATTTGTGTGTTGCATGACTATGTACCTACATTATGTGTGTTATGTGTTTATGTGTTTGACTTTATTTGTGTGTGTTTGTGTGTTGCATATGTTTATGTATACGTGTGTGTAGGCTATGGTTCTGTATGTATGGATGGGTTGGATTATATGTGTATGTATGTCGGAGTCTGTAAATGTGTGTGTGTGTGTGTATGCGTGTGTGTGTGTGTGTAGGCTAGAGTTATGGGTGTATATGCCTACGTGTGACCTTGTGTGTGTGTGGAATTACCCTGAAGTGAAGCGAACACAAAAACACATTTAAAACCTTAACCCTAGTGTTAGACATAGCGATACTACAAGACAACAGAAACGACAGTAAGAAATACAAGATAATGCAGTCAATTATTAAGGGGGGTCACCGGTTTTTTTTTTATCCTTCTCTCCTTTTCTCTCTTTCTCTGACTTGTATCCATTTGGTCCCATTTAGTAAACTGTTTAAGACTTTTATCCCCATCCAGGTGTCGATTTCTTCCTGGCGAGCGATAGCGAGCCAGCATTGTATGGAGAAATCCGGCTTCGCCGGAGACATTTTTCTATCGAAAAATGTACAAATTTAGCTTGCTGTAAAACAAAAATAAATATTGACACCTGGATGGGGGTAAACGTCCTAAAACAGTAGGCTGAATGGGGCCGAATGGATACAAGCCAAAGAGAGAGGGAGAGAAAGAGAATTTAAGCGAGGTGGGCTCCCTTAAATATAAATATATAGCAATAGACTGAACACCAGGAGATAAAGCAAGAATTGAGGTGGTGTTACATGAGCGCATTTTCTGGCACATTTTCGGTGAACTAGTACATTTTTCTACCGAAAAATGTACACAATTATGCGGGTGTTCTATTAAGCTTGATGGAAGTCTGTTGAGCATACTAAAAAAAAGGCGATAGTTATTGAAAGAGAGAGAGAGAGAGAAGGGTGCAGCAAGTAAAGAGGTGTGTGTGTGACAGAGAGAGAGAGAGAGAGAGATCTGGCAACTCTCCTCTCTCTCTCTCGACCCACACGTACCTTATCTAACAGTCGCCCTCCCACCCTAAACTCCCTAATATTTACTCCCCACGTGCGTTGGGGAGTGGAGAGAGAGAGAGGGGGGGGGGATAGTCTCTCTCTCTCTCTCTCTCTCTCTCTCTCTCTCTCTCTCTCTCTCTCTCTCTCTCCTAGACAAATATCTCGCATCAAACCCGCGACTGACTGCGTTTGTAAATTAATAACTATATTTTATCCCCCCCCCCTCAGTTACTAACCCATCTGTCCCCCTACTAACTTCCTAATCCTGCCACGGACATTAGTTTCAGGGCAGTAGTTCCCTTTCCAATGTTCCCTTACCCACTCTAAACCACTGTTTGGACACTTGATCCTCAGTGTTTTGGAGGACAAGCAGCCTAGAAGGGACACTAGACCTGTTGTTGCTTGATTTCCTTTGTACTCCGTTGTTCTCTCTCTCTCTCTCTCTCTCTCTCTCTCTCTCTCTCTCTCTCTCTCTCTCTCTCTCTCTCTCTCTCTCTCTCTCTCTCTCTCTCTCTCTCTCTCTCTCTCTCTCTCTCTCTCTCTCTCTCTCTCTCTCTCTCTCTCTCTCCAGTTTCCAGCTTCATGAATGGAGTGGCTGACCGCGTTCGATCGCTGCGCTCTGGCGATGACTTCCCCTTCGTCATTAACATCCAACCACCCAACCATTACGCATTTGAGGACCATATATACTCCTAATGGTTGTTTGGTTGTGGTTGAGTGGTTGGTTGGTAAGGTGGATGGTTTTGGTGGAGGTGGTAGTGGTTTATTTGTGGAGCGAGGGCTGAGGGTAGGGTTTGGGAGGTGGCTGTTGTTAGCCCAGGTGGAGAGGTGGGGGCATCCGGCTGGGTGTATGTGTGTGTGTGTGTGTGTGTGTGTGAGGGGGAGGGAGGAGGGGAATGTGAGAGGGAGAAAAAGTGAAAGAAAGTGAGAGGGCAGTTGAGAGAGAGAGAGAATGAGTGTGTTTGTAGAAGATACTCATGATTTGCTCTACTCTTGATGTATTCATATTTTCTTCACCAACCAAATTTACTTCTAAACTCAATTAATAAAATCAACAAATACATGTGGTTCTCCAAGGACTCTAACCTAGGATACTCACACTGAAATACCTGACAACATCAGAAGGCTTTTCTCACTTTATGAAAAATCGGGAATAGTAATATTATACACTTTAAGGGGAGGTATTTAGTTTGTTCCCTAGACCTCCATCAAGCTTAAAATTACACCTCCTTGAGTCACTTTCAAGATAAATTTGTACATTTTTCGGTAGAAAAATATCCCGGCTGAAAGCCGGTTCCTCTTGAATTACAGGCTCGCTATCGCTCGCCAGGATAAAATCGACACCTAAATTGCACGAAAGGTCTTAAAATTGACGGAAATGGGGCGAAAGTTCTTAAAATCGCCAAACTAATGGGGCGACTGTCTTAAAATCTCAAAAGCAATGGGGCTAAACATGAGGGAGAAAGGGGTCCAGAAAATAATCCCTCAAGTCGAAATCTCCCCTTAAGTTTGCTATATTTTCGTAGCTACAGATACAAAAATGTGTGTGTGTGTGTGTTACTCAGTTATTCAGTTACTCAGTTACTTGTTCGTCAAGGGGAATCCACGCAATGCGAGCTAAGCTCATTATTATCGCGCCTCCTTAACTGGGAATGTATTGCGTGAAATGCATGTTAAGTGTTTTATGTACTGTTGGAATGGCTGTGGATGTGTGTGTAGTCTGTATTTAGCCAATTGGCGACATCGGAAACGAAGGCTTAGGGTGGATCTGTATGGTACCATTCTCACTATAGACGGTACCGTCTCGCCCGAAGGCTTCGGTAGCCATCAGCTTAGGTGAACCATATAATACCCATCCCGCCTTGTACCATTTTTGCCAACCCCAGATGGGACGTCACAACGTCGTCCACTTATTCCAGGTACCTATTTACAGCTAGGTGAACTGAGGCTAACACATGAAAGGAGACAAGCCCAATTTGTCTCCGCCCGGCCGGGGATTGAACCCCCGACCCCTCGTGTGTGAGACGAGAGCTCTACCTACTAGGCTACGGGCTGTGTGTGTGTGTGTGTGTGTGTGTGTGTGTGTGTGTGTGTGTGTGTGTGTGTGTGTGTGTGTGTGTGTGTGTGTGTGTGTGTGTGTGTGTGTTTCAAACTAGCTATTACCTATTGTCGTGGGTGGCGTTGTCTGACGTAAGCAACTCATAGGGTCGCCAATCCCATCACCAAATATACAGTAAATTACCTATTGAAAACACACACACACATACACAACCACACACACACACCCCCACACACACACACACACACACACACACACACACACACACACACACACACACACACACACACACACACACACACACACACACACACACACACACACACGGAACAATGCGAAATAAAAAATCGCTCTACTCCATTAATCACCTCTTGAGTCTTGTTTTGTGACAGCCAGACTCTAACATGAACACTTTATCAAAAATAGAATAAGTAACCCTTATATTATGATTTTGTGCTTAGATGCAGATAAAAATGTATGTGTATTGAGATTGTTTGTGTTTAGATGCAGATAAATGTATGCCCTGATGACGAGAAGTTTGGTTGTTGGTGGTGGTTGTTGTGGTTGTTGTTGTGGTTGTTGTTGTTGTTGTGGTTGTTGTGGTTGTTGTTGTGGTTGTTGTTGTATTTCCTCAGACTTATTTTAAAGAGTGAGTACAATAAATTTAGGTGTGAAGTAATGTGAGGATTTCGATTTTTTTTGTATATTTTGTCACTTTTTAATCGTGTGTATATAAATGTGTATGTTGTGTAAGTATTGAATCATGCGTGTATATATTGATGTATGTTGTGTAAGTATTGAATCATGTGTGTATATATTGATGTGTATGTTGTGTAAGTATTGAATCATGTGTGTATATTGTGTAAGTATTGAATCATGTGTGTATAATATTGATGTGTATGTTGTGTAAGTATTGAATCATGTGTGTATATAGTGATGTGTATGTTGTGTAAGTATTGAATCGTATGTGTGTATAATGTGTATGTTTAAGTATTGCATCATGTGTGTATTAATTTTGTGTAAGTATTGAATCATATGTGAGTGTGTGTGTGTGTAGGAAAGATTGTTCATGTGTGTGTAGGAAAGAGAGTGTTCATGTGTGTGTGGGCGTGAGTGTGGGTGTAGTATGACCGTGCAGTTCCCAATATCGCTACGCCCATGTTTGGTACACACACACACACGCACACAACCCATAGGACACACACACACACACACACACACTCACATACGCACACGGCAGCTAGTTTCATTGATAGCTGGATCCTGTTAGTGAATGGACACACACACACACATACATACATACACATACACGCACACGCACACACGCGCACACACACACACACTCACTATTAAGCTTCACACTCGCATATATATATATATATATATATAATCACACACACAATCATACAATTATATAATCACACACACACACACACACACACACACACACACACACACACACACACACACTCACTCACACACTCACTATTAAGCTTCACACTCACATATATATATATATATATATAATCACACACACACAATCATACAATTATATAATCACACACACACACACACATACACACAGGTATTTCCTTCCTCTGGCTGGATTGTTAATTACTCTACTACCTGTGTTGTGAAGCTGCATCCACCTCTCTCTCTCTCTCTCTCTCTCTCTCTCTCTCTCTCTCTCTCTCTCTCTCTCTCTCTCTCTCTCTCTCTCTCTCTCTCTCTCTCTCTCTGTATATGAAACTATTATAAATTGCACAGACAGCATTGTGAGTTAACTGACAACGGAATTTTATCCCCATTCAGGTGACGTTTTAATTTTATCCTTCAAACTTAATATCGCTATCAGAAATAAATCGACACCTGAATGAGGTGAAACGTCTTGTTATGGTCAAACTAATGGGGTTTATCCTTCAAACTTAGCATCGCTATCAGAAATAAATCGACACCTGAATGAGGTGAAACGTCTTGTTATGGTCAAACTAATGGGTTTTATCCTTCAAACTTAGCATCGCTATCAGAAATAAATCGACACCTGAATGAGGTGACACGTCTTGTTATGGTCAAACTAATGGGTTGAAACGTCTTAAAATCTCCAAACTAATGGAGGGAAATCGGGGAGGTCCAAATTGTCCCCCCTTTTAGTAAATAAGGTTAATTAAGGGTATGGGTTAGGAAGGGAGGGTTGGATTGGTACTTGGGCGGGATTGAAATTACTGTGTATTACTTATTGAGAAGCAGGCTCACCGAACAAGAGACACTTCACCCCACTCACTGGTCATAAGGAGAGATTTGTATTTCATTGTCCATTTATTTATTCATGTATTAGTGCCATTAGTTTCCTCCCAAGACCTCCATCAGACTTAAAAATACTCATGTTTCGTTCCATTCAGGTGTCGATTTTTCATGTAAGTTAGAAGAAATCGCCAAACTAATCGGACGAAAAGTCTTTAAATCTTCAAACTAAAGAACGAATTAGGGGAGGTAAGGCAAAAAAATAACAAATAAAGAAAAAGAAAAAGAAAAACAATAATGATAATAAAATCAATATAAATAGATCTGACCAAATTGGGTTAAATCGGTGGGCCTAAAGAGTATAATAGAATGGGCAGGCAGAAGTGGAGGTAGGTGGGTGGGGGAGGGTGGAAGTTGGAGGAGGTGGAGTAAGAGGAGGTGGAAGAGGAGGGGGAGGTGGATTTGTAGGGGGAGGTGGATTTGTAGGGGGAGTTGGAGTTGGAGGGGGAGTTGGAGTTGGAGGTGGAGGTGGAGTTGGAGGAGGGGGAGGGGGAGGTGGAATTGGAGAAGGAGAGGAAGATGGAGGAGGAGATGCAGGTCGGGGTGGCGTTGGAGGTGGAGGAGGAAGGAGAGAGGGAGAAGGAGGAGATTCATGGGAGGAGGAGGAGGAGATGCATGGGAGGAGGAGGAGGAGGAGGTGAATGGATGAGACCAGACAGTGAGTGGGTCGACAAACTTCACGGAGAGATGGTTTCCTAGCGACACCACACACATCACACTACACTACCCTACACCATTTTAACTATACACGACACTATACCATTGTTAAATATACTACACTACACTACATCGCACCACATACACACATACTACACACACACACACCGGGTACTACATCACACACACACACACACACTAAATCACATACACATTACGCCATTCTATTATGTACACATCACACACACCATACTAAGCACACATACTTCACACTACACCACACACACACACACACACACACACACACACACACACACACACACACACACACACACACACACTAAATCACATACACATTACGCCATTCTATTATGTACACATCACACACACATACTTCACACTACACCACACACACACACACACACACACACATACATAAGTACATTTATATTGTAGCCTACATCACATATTGTTCATCGTATAAAATGTATGCCTACATAATATTATTAATAATATATTTGTGTCGTGAACAACTACAGCAAGATCTCAAGTGACGGCGTCTCTTGCGTGGATTGACCTCCTAATCTACCAAGATTGGAAGCCAAAGCGTCACATCTTTCCTTTGCCCCTCAACTTTCTCTTCATAATTGCTGAGGGGCACAGGGCCCTGGGTGGGGCTTTGGTTTCCCGGGCGTTTCCGCGCCCTCCTCAGCTCCCCGCCATGGAGTGGCTTCGGTCACCCAGGCTTTATTGTGGTCGGCGGGGAGGGTTCTGTGGGGGTGCTCGGTTGTGGCCTTGGCCTTGCTCGGGGCCTTGGGGCTGTTCGGCCAGGCAGCTTGGGGAAAAACAACAACAACAACTACAGCAAGTGGGGGTTGCATTTTGAAGGGTCGCTTAATTTATTTTTAGACAATTAACCCCTTCGAGATCCGATAACACATTTATTTTCTGTTTTCTGGGTATTATTAGACAATTTTATTCAGATCAGGAAACTAACTTCGAAATTGAAAGGGTGACACGTCTTAGGATTCCACTGATAATCACGGCACGTACAAATCAAATTATTTTTACTTAAGGGGGTAGTAATCGCTTTTTGTGGACCTCCTTCTCCCTCATGTTTAGCATATCGTTCCGTTAGTTTGGCGATTTTGAGACCTTTCGCCTCATTTTGTTGTCAATATTAAGACTTTCGTGCCCTTCAGGTGTCGATGTTTTCCTGGCGAGCGATAGCGAGCCTCTTATTTTAGAGGGAACCGGCCTTCGGCCCAGACATATTTCTACCAAAAAATTTACAAATTAATCTAGTATGGGGAACTAATGGATGTTTTTTTAAAGTTTGATGGAGGTCTAGGGAGGAAACTAGAAAAATAATTAATAAATGAAAAAATCGACCAAAAGTGTCTTAACCCGTATAGCCCCAGTGACGCGTCGGCGATGTATGTAACGCACAGCCCCAGAGACGCGCCTGGCGCGTCACCCTAATTGCACCGACCGTAAGCTCAGGTGTAGCCACTCAAGAGGGCTCAGATTTGTATGGGAACTGTGTACGTATCCCACGCAACCGTGCCGATGGTTGAAAACTCTCAAAGTCCACGTGCGTGCGCGCGAGCGTGCAATAACCTGTTTTTTTGGGATAATTGCCTTCAATTTTTTACTCTTGTAAAATCCATTTTCGGGGGCTCTGTAGGACCATTGTTTAAGCTTTTTGAGCGGTTTTTCGTGGTTTTTCCTTCATTCCTAACCCATTCGCTATTGTTTCTGGAATAAAACAATTTTTTGAAAACCGGCCGGGTTCTGGTGCGCAAACATTACAAAACTAGCCGGGGCTCCACGGGTTAAGAGGAAACTAACTTGGAAATTAAAAGGGTTGCACTGATAATCATGGCACGTACAAATCAAATTATTTTCACTTAATTGCATAATGATGGGAATTGCTTTTCGAGTGCAATTGCATGGAAAGGATGGCAATGTTAACACTATCTGGTATGATGTCTTGTGGGTTATTATATTTTGTTTAATTATTATTGATTTTTTTGTTGTCCTGGCGAGCGATAGCCAGCCTGTAATTTTGGAGGAACCACCCCTTGCCTATACCGAAAAATTTACAAATTTATCTCGGAAAGTGATCTTGTGGATGTTTTTTTAAAGCATGGTGGAGGTCTCGGGAGAAAACTAAAATAAATAATAAATAAATAAATAAATAAACAAAAAAACAAGTAAATAATCCCTCCTCCCCTTAAGACTGTTGTGGAGAAAGCTGTAAATTGATGATGATGATTATTAATTAAGATGATGTTGATGGTTAAGGGGGGATGGTTCACTTTTTGGCCGATTCCTACTAAATTACAGGCTCGCTATCGCTCGCCACGAAAAAATCTATACCTAAATGACACGAAAAAACTTAATCTAGATAAAGAAACGGGGTGAAAGGTCTTAAAATCGCCAAAGTAATGGGGTGAACGTCTTAAAATCTGAAAAGTAAAGGGGCTAAGCATGAGGGACGGGAGAAGGGTGTCCAGAAAAACGGCCTATGTTCCCTTAAGTGGATGATGGTGATGATTAAGATGATGGTTAAGTGGATGATGATGATGATGGGTTGTGAGGTGGAAGGTGATGTGATGTGAGCAAGAGTGTGGAACGTGGCTAACAGGATCATCACCATCATCACCACTTAACCATCACCAATCTACCACAATTACCAAATTACCATTGCAATTTGCAATCCTATCATCACCACCACTACCATCATCACCACTCTACCACTATTACCAAGCTACCAAGCTACCTTTACAATCCTACCATCACCACCATAATCACCACTCTACCATCATCACAATTACCAAACTACCTTTATAATTCTACCATCACCACCACTCTACCACCAATATAACCACTCTACCACAATTACCAAACTACCATTGCAATCCTACCATCACCACTCTACCACAATTACCAAACTACCATTGCAATCCTACCATCACCACCAACATCACCACTCTACCACAATTACCAAACTACCATTGCAATCCTACCATCACCACTCTACCACAATTACCAAACTACCATTGCAATCCTACCATTACCACCAACATCACCACTCTACCACAATTACCAAACTACCATTGCAATCCTACCATCACCACTCTACCACAATTACCAAACTACCATTGCAATCCTACCATCACCACCAACATCACCACTCTACCACAATTACCAAACTACCATTGCAATCCTACCATCACCACTCTACCACAATTACCAAACTACCATTGCAATCCTACCATTACCACCAACATCACCACTCTACCACAATTACCAAACTACCATTGCAATCCTACCATCACCACTCTACCACAATTACCAAACTACCATCACCACTCTACCACAATTACCAAACTACCATTGCAATCCTACCATCACCACCAACATCACCACTCTTCCACTATTACCAAACTACCATTGCAATCCTACCATCATCACCAACATCACCACTCTTCCACTATTACCAAACTACCATTGCAATTCTACCATCACCACCAACATCACCACTCTTCCACTATTACCAAACTACCTTTATAATGTATGTTATTTAGAGACCTTATAATCTCATATTGTGGTTTGTTCCGCAGGTGTGCTGATGGGTACATGGGTCAGCGATGCGAGTTCAAGGACCTGGATGGGTCGTACCTGCCCACGAGGGAGAAGGTGTTACTGGAGACGGCCAGTATCGCGGGCGGGGCTACCGTGGCCTGCGTCCTCGTCTTTGTCGTCCTCTTCGCCGCGTATGTCGTCATGCAGCGCGGCAAGGATAAACGATGCAGGTTAGAGACCTATCATTATTATCTGTCTCACTTAAGCAGTTGTTATTGAATAATTTAAGAAACAATTGAAATTATGTTGATTTTGACCGTATTTTAGCTGGTAATTCTGATACACATCGATTTCTGCAGCTCGTGGTCAATTAATATTTTAGCACCTACAATTTCATAACAGAAATTTAATCCAAGCTTCTTGTTACAGAGAATTGGATGACGGGCGAGGCAACGACCGACAACCTTTCACGGGTTATCAGAACCCTCGACCAGAGATCATACGAACGATTAGCAATCCCTACGCTCGTACGCTGGAGGTCAGTGTCTTCATTTAGGTATATAATTATTAACCCTTTGAGTACCAGTGACGTGTATTATATTCTATTCTAGCTATATTTAGACAATATTATGCAGCTTGGGAAGGATCTGTGGCAGTTAATTGGGTTGGTTGAGATAGTCTTATTATTGCTAGAGGTCCTTCCTAAGCTCAATAAAATCGTCTAATAGTAGCCAGATTAAAATGAAAAAGACGTCCCTGGTACTGGACGGGTTAACACTAGCTTTATAATTAACTACGAGCAACTTTTGGGCTATAAGGAAGGTAAATGTAAACATTGATATTTACCAGATAGAAATTATAAAAATAAATTGTTGTACACACATCAATACATTAATTCCAATTCAAGCATCTTTTCCACCCCTTATATTTCTGTATTTCTGCTAATATTGAAGTATATAATATAACCACTTATAAATTACTGGTACCGTATCCACATATTTTTTAGGAATGTTAAATTTATGTAGCTTCATAGCTATTCAGAGATAGGCTTGTTCGTAGGGAACCGAATCCTTAGTAGGAACAGTAACACCAGTGATGAAATAAACATCTTTATTGGGGCAGACATCATCAGGGGGGGCCATGTGTTTCGGCAAGTCTTATGCCATCTTCAGTGGTCTAAAACAGATACAAATAACACATCAATTTTAGGAGTTCATGTACTCGTAAAGGGTTGTCTTATGTTGTACAGTACTATTTATATACACTATCTAAACACTTTAATTAAAGATCAATACAGTATTCTGATTTTATACTACCATTCTCTTTACTAAACCTGTTTAATTTGTCTCAATCAGGAGTTAAGTCATGTCGATGTACAGCCGACCAAGCAGCCATCCTCAGTCCTGACCAGTGCGAGAGAGACCAACGTAACAACAGTCCCTACCGCCGCCACCAACACCACTACCACCACAGTGACCACAGCCGCCACCACTACCAATGCCACCACAGCCACACACACCACCCTCAGCCCATCATAGTGAAGCCTGAGGGCGGGGCAGGGCGGGGCTCGGTGTGTGCTGTGGGGCCAGGAGCACCGCGGGGCAGGACGCTACTGTTTACCTTCTGCACACGTTATGATTTGAGCCCGACCATCACCAAATTCCACAAGCCCCTTAGCTTTTGATAATGAAAAGGATATGCGCTACATTTTCTTGGGGGAGCTTGGACTGGGAAATCCATCTCTATTCTTTTAATCTCAAATAACTATCATTATTTATTAGAAATTAACTCTGTGTGTCGGCAAAGTCCCTGAGCGCACCTTGTGTGGGTGAGATATGGAGGCAGATAAGGATGATAATTAAATTGATCACCTATTAAATAATAGTGTAATTTTAATTGACTATGTTGTTGTTATTGTTATAAGTATCCATTCCTTTAAGAGTTAATTAAAGTACATTTAAATTTACCTCAACTCTGACTAATCAGAGAATATCATATCTGCAAACACAAATTGGAGATTATTATTTTGTTATTTGAAAGGGCAGCATTAAAAAACCTGCCATAATATTGTCAGCCATATGCAACTGACACTTTTTTTTATTTATTTTATTATTTTCAAAAGCTATTGTGCTTGTGTTGTTTAATGCGGGGCACTTTTTTTGTATTTATTTTATTATTTCCAAAAGCTATTGTGCTTGTGTTGTTTAATGCGGGGCGGACTCATATTACTCTTGGTGCTCACTAAGTACTCAGCCAGCATGGACGTCTCCCAGGGGGGGTGAGGGATAGAGACCACATAGTATGTATACGTAGATCCACCAACTTGTGCTGTATTGGTCGTATTGATAGCCACTTTACGTTAAAACAGTTCTACCGTATTCTGTATTTATAACAATAATTAGACAAAAAAGATTAGTAATCACAAGTCACCTGTCCTACATATCACCACGAAAATATCCATAATCAACGTTACCATCTGAATCATTCTTTTGGTCCAGTTGAGCATTGTTGTTTTATTGATGAATACTGATGATTTGTAGGACAAGTGGCAAAGTTAGTGCAGTGGTCGACTACTGTTTGTTTGTTTCACGAAATATATAATGTTGACCTCGGATGTATACCTAAGTTGATTAAAACTGAAATATTACCTTTTTAATAGTTTATGGTATCAATATGGCAAGAAAAGATGGTTTCTCTACGTACAATAGGATCTCTATTGAGCGAGGTCGAGCACGGCGCCTCACTCACCCTCACAACTGTCGACACACAACACATTTTAGGAAGTGATTAAGAGGTCATCACACTGCCTTTTCTTTTCTGGCAACATACATTTAATGCAAGAGTGAAAATTTAAGAATGTGTAGTGTATTCTCTAAAACAGAATTAAATTGAACTGTGCTAAAAGATTACTGCATACTCAGATTGTGCTAAATCCTTGTATGTACCCGAGTCGTGATAGACTTGCGTGGTCCTGAATTACACTATTAAGCCGGTATCACACGAGCGTTTTCCCTCAACATTTATCCTCAACACTGGTCTGGCAGCTTATGAGGTCAACATTTAGAATATTTCGGTTACCTAAATTCATCTAGCAACAGTCTAGTTTCCGTTACCAGTGCAAAAATATTCCAGAAATGTTGCCAGAAAAATGTTGAGTATCGAATGTTGACTATAAATGCTCTCGTGTGATACCGGCGTTACAATCTGCCAAAGTGAACTAAAATGTGATGGTCCTCCTAGCGGTGGGGTGTGCGGGACTTCTACAGGCAGCGCGGGAGTGTCTCAAAAGCCGCGCTGTTGTTTACTTCACGCTGTTGTTTACGTTCATGCGACACATACTCAATTGTCTCAAGATGCCTGTTATGCTGTCTTTTAGATTCAGAGTAAAGCCGCTGTCACACGAGCGATTTTTCCGTCAGTTTTCCATGAGCCAAGTTTTTTCTTGTTATATTTCGGGACTTTTTTGCACTGATATTTGTAACTAGGCTGAAAGTAGAGTATGTTTAGGCGGTCGAATTCTGATAAAGTGTAATTTTTGAAGCTGCTGGACTATAATTGCCTGTAAAAATTGCTCGAAAAACGGCTCGTGTGACTCCGACTTAATATATAATATTTTATGGTCAAAGCCTATATATGGTGTGCTTCATGTGCGGCCGCGGACAGTAATGTCGCTACACTTCCCAGATTTATGATGGTGCGACAAAACTCTTAAGGGGAGACTGGCCGTTTGTTTGGTCTATTAATTCATGTCTTCATATATTTTTTTAGTTTCCTCCCTAGACCTCCATCAAGCTTAGAAAAACACCCCTTAGACCCCCCTTCAAGATAAATTTGTAAATTTTTCGGTAGAAAAATGTCCCACCCAATGGCCGAACGGTTCCTCTTACAATTGCAGGGTCGCTATAGCTCGCCAGGAAATAATCGACACCTAAATGGTACGAAAGGTCTTAAAATTGACTACGAAATGGGGCGAAAGGTGTTTGTTAAAATCACCAAACTAATGGGCCAAATGTCTTATAATCTCAAAACTAGTGGGGCTAAACATTAGGGAGAACGGGGTCCAGAAAAACGGTCTGCCTCCCCTTAAGATGTCTGGTATGATGTAGTGAAGCGTCTGTGCCATGGAGTGGTGTGAAGTGTTAGCCGGTATCACACAAGTGCTTTTTCCCATGAACTTTGGCAATTCTGGCCTGGCAGCTTATAAATTAAAGTTGTATAGGAATTCAGCTACCTAAAATATACTAAATGTCAGCTTAGTTTCCAATACCAATAAAAGTTGTATATGAATTCAGCTTCCTAAAATATACTAAATGTCAGCTTAGTTTCCAATACCAATAAAAGTTGTATATGAATTCAGCTTCCTAAAATATACTAAATGTCAGCTTAGTTTCCAATACCAATAAAAGTTGTATATGAATTCAGCTTCCTAAAATATACTAAATGTCAGCTTAGTTTCCAATACCAATAAAAGTTGTATATGAATTCAGCTTCCTAAAATATACTAAATGTCAGCTTAGTTTCCAATACCAATAAAAGTTGTATATGAATTCAGCTTCCTAAAATATACTAAATGTCAGCTTAGTTTCCAATACCAATACAAGTTGTATATGAATTCAGCTTCCTAAAATATACTAAATGTCAGCTTAGTTTCCAATACCAATAAAAGTTGTATATGAATTCAGCTTCCTAAAATATACTAAATGTCAGCTTAGTTTCCAATACCAATACAAAATTTTCCTGAAATGTTGCCGGAAAAATTTTGACCATTGAAACTTGACAATAAAAATCTCTGGTGTGATACCCTCTTTAGAACCACAGAACGATGATGTGAAGTGTTAAGCCATGGTGTGATGTTAACTCTTTGACTCACAGTGTATACAGTCTCCCATCAGTAGCTATAGTAGAATAAAAGTAAAGATTGTCATTGGATTGAAAGAGTTAATGAATCTATCCATGGTATGATATAGTGTTTGAGGTGTGGCTAATTGACCACTTGAGAGTTTCATTCTATAAGGCAGTTGGAGCTGTAGACATCGATATTTAGCAGAATAACCAGCTATAATACGGTTTTAGTACATTTATATATACAGAAAAACAAGTTCAACATACAGTACTATCTATTCACCAGAAACCTACATTTATACTGTATATCTATATGCTCAGGCCCAATTCCCACTTTTCCTATTTTTTTATTTCTATTTTCCTGTATTTTATTATTATTATTATTTTTATTTTTTATTTTATTTTTGTATTTTCTTGGGGGTGGCACCTACATAATTAATATATTTGTGTTTATTATCGATGTTTATAGGCCGAACTTCCTTATAGCCTGAAACTCGCAAGTGGTCAAATGAAGCAGTACAGTATGTCGTTTTTGGTTAGACTCCACTTCATTGTTCGTAGCGATGTTATTGTCCGCGTCGGTACGTATATATAACAGTTGTCTTGAAGGTGCCTCAGCACACATGCCCTCCACCAGTAGATGTCAGGTCGCTGCCAAATATACCCCCGGCCGGGTCACGGTTCAGTAATGCCTCTTAACCCTTTCACTACCGGGGGATGTATGTTGTATTATTTCAGCTATTTTTAGACGATTTTATGCAGCTTATTATGTTAGCTCCACCAACCGACTTTACTCCTAAACTCAATTAATGAAATCAACAAATAGGAAGAATCTGTGGTAGCTAAAAGGGTTAACTGAGATAGTCTGTAGCCTCTTAATTGCTACACGTCCGTCCTAAGCTGAAGAAAATCGTCTAATAATTGCCAGCATATAATGAAAAGTATGTCATCGGTACAGAAGGGGTTAACCCTTTCCCTACCGAGGATGTTTGTGGTTATATTTCAACTATATGTAGACTATTTTGTGCAGTTTAAGAAGGATCTGTGGTAGCAAATAGGGTTAAGTGAGATAGTTCGAAGCCTGTTTATTGCTGAAGACCCTTAAACGGAGTAAAATCGTCTAATAGTAGCCAGAATAAAGTGAAAAGGACGTCACGGTACAGAAGGGGTTAATTCACACTTGTAATGACTGGTGGGTCCGCTGGAATAATGAATTGGCTTCAATGTTGTTAATTTTATTATTATTTTCAAATTTACTTTACCAGATCAGTAAATGATTATAACCTTTGCTGCATATTTATTTAGATTTATATATTTTAAACAAGAATTTAAAAACATACTGACGCCATTAACCCCTTCTTTACCGAAATGTCTTTTTAGTTTTATTCTAGCTATATTTAGACGATTCTGTGCAGCTTAAGGAGGATCTGTGGTAGTAAAAAGGGCCGAGTGAGATAGTTCGAAGCCTGCTAATTGCTAGAGGCCCCTTTTTAAGCTGAATAAAATAGTATAATAGTGACCAGAATATAATTAAAAGTACATCACCGGTACTGAAGGGGTTAAGTGTAAATATTTGTGAGATGTTTGTACCGAAATATATTCTCCATAATAACGTGCGAACCGAGGGGTGTGACTAGTCGGCCCGGCCCCAGTCATCTCAGTAAGGCAGCGTAGATAATATGTGTGTGTACTTGCTTCTGTGTCACAGCCGTCCATGTGGTACTTAATTAATATAATTTTCTCCGTAGAATCCAAAGATTAACATTGTTCATTTATTATAGACACTCATATTTGTATCTCAAGGTATGGTTGCACAGTTTATTTTTCTCAGATGTGTCTCGGTTAATCATGTTGTGCTTTGATACTGCATCACTGTACATTCCCAGCTTAACAGTCACCCTTGTGTAAGGGTCTGGCAGGCTCATTGCCACCTTATTCCAGACGATTCCATTAGGTTTGTTCTCTTGCTGTGGACTCTCGGTGTGCATGTCGGTAGTGTTGTGTTGCATTGAGTTGGGTGGTTGTGTGAGAGAGAGAGAGAGAAGGAAGGAATGAATAAGTAACACCCCATTCTTAACATTTATCATCAATTACAAACCCCAATGTACTTGAATAAACTAATGAAAGCATATGGTCCTCCCGGGATTCGAACTCGGGACACCACAGATAGCTTCCTGTATTACATATCTCTCCATCGCAGACTACTGTACTGTAATACTAATTCCATGTCACTGCTCTCCTCCACCACCACATAGACAACAATACTCCAGTTTATATGTTAGTAAGAGTGGATGGCGGTGAGTGCTGAATCGGGTATCACGTGAGTCACACAGCAACCTCTACCTTCCGCAGTTTATGACTTATCCCCTTCTTGACTATTTTATACAGTCACCAAACCTTGAATCCAAACCCTAATTTATATTTTACCCAATGCAAAGCGTATCAGGTCCGCTGTTCGTTTCATTTATTACGAGTATTTATCTGTTTAGCACTGCCAGCCAGCACGTGTGTAAGTATATCATTGCTTTGCATACTTGGATATCCCATTTCAGTATAAGAAATTGTACATATTGTAAAGAAGCAAAGCAAACAGATGAAACTTCCAGTGGTCAAAATCCGGGAGTAAAGGAAAGCTAATGGACTTTCTACTCACCTACTCCCTCAAGTCTGTATGATTGTGTGAGCTCTGGAAGGGTCATCTGCTGAAGCTATATAGTGCTTAGCTTGTAATAATTGTATATATATAAACCAGCAGAATATTAGCCTAAAATGCTGTTCAGCTTTTTTTATGTAAGATTCCTCTCCAGTACTTTATTTGTAACATTTTGATTATTCCTGGTAGTTTCTTAACCCTTTCAAGCTCCAAAACGCATTTCTTTTCTGTGTTCTGGCAATTATTAGACTATTTTATTCAGATTAGGAAGGGTATATGGAAGTCAGAGGGTTGACCGAGAGAGTCTTTACCCTTTTAATACCCACAGATCCTTCCTAAGCGGCATAAAATTGTCTAATGATAACCAAAATAAACTGCTAAAACGCGTCAGAGCTTCAAGGGGTTAATTACTTTTTTTCTCAACTGAGATAATAAGGTGAGACAACAGTGAACGAGAATGGCTCACCCCACTGCCTCGGCCACATACCTCGCAAGTTGTTCTGGGCGTGACCTTTGGTTTCGTAAAGCCAGTGTCACACGAGCGCCTTTTCCGGCAATTTTAAATGAGCAAGTTTTTTCTCGTACTATTTTGAGGCTCCTAAGTATTGGAATCTGAAACGGGAGGGAAGGTAGATTTTGTTTGCTAGTTTAATATTTCTGGAACATATATTTTCAAGCTGCCAGACTACAATTGCTCGTAAAAATTGACGGAAAAATCGCTCGTGTGACACCGCCTTAAGTGTCTTTTTCAGTTTCTCGGAATTCTGTTAACCGATCACCCATTAATGGATACACCTCTTTTTGACATTTGTTTTTAAGAGTGCCTGGTTCATCTTGTTGACAGATCCATGGTGCATTTTTCTTTTTAGGTCTTTGTTTCTCACTGGGTTTATTATGTGTTTTTTTGGAGGCTGTTCAGTGTGCCCTCATACTCAGAACAATTTTACTTGTGGCAGTGTCGAGGGCGACTCTCGTTTGTTTACCCATTTGTGTCTAGACTCGCGGGAACCTTAGTGTTTGATGCAGCTCTTCTCTACGGCCAAAAACACTACTTGTGAATGTTCCTATGATGACGTAATGTGTATCTGATTATTATTATTATTATTATTATTATTATTATTATTATTATTATTATTATATTTGTTTTTCTTTTATGGCAGCTTCTGGTCAGTGAGTCACAAAATATTATGATTTGTTAAGGAAAGTTGTTCCACGGAGAAATAGTGTTAATTTCCTGTGTCTAACCTGCTTGTCATTTAGCCAGAAACAAATCTTAAGCCGCTGTCACACGAGCGATTTTTCCGTCAATTTTCCATAAGCAAGTTTTTTCTCGTTATATTTCTGGACTTTTTTGCACTGGTATCCGTAACTAGATTGAAGGTAGATTATGTTAGGCGGCTGAATTCTGATAAAGTGTTATTTTTGAAGCTGCCAGACCATAATTGCCCGTAAAAATTGCTCGAAAAACGGCTCGTGTGACTCCAGCTTTACCAGAGATGAACAAGTATTCCTCACTTTGCAGGATTGATTTGATAGTTTTTAATGATAAGCTATTTAGTAATGGTTATTTTACATGGGAATGCTATATATTTTATTCTAATGCTAAAATTTTGCATTGCCTTTATAAAAAAAAATATATATATATATAATGTCTTGCCATATAAAAATTATCAAATGGTCTATTAACCCTTTGAGTACCAGCGACGTGTGTTATATTTTATTCTAGCCATATTTAAGCGATATTATGAAGCTTAGGAAGGATCTGGGGTAGTTAAAAAGGTTGGTTGAGATAGTTGAAGCCTTATCATTGCTACAGGTCCTTCTCAAGCTGAAACAAATGGTCTAATCGTCGCCAGAATATGATGAAAAGAACGTCCCTGGTACTGTACGGGTTAAGAAGTAAAGGATATCTTGTATAGTTACTATTTATCCCCCGGTCGTAAATATCTCACGGCTCCGCTACAAACCCTGGAGGAAACTGTTTACGCACCGCAGCCCTTGACTTAATGGGTTATTCAGTGTAGAGATCCTGTGTTAAGGGGGGATGGTTCATTTTGGGTCGATTTTTGTTCATTTGTGTATTATTTTTTTATTTTCCTCCCTAGACCTCCATCAAACTTAAAATAACAACCCCAGGATTAACCCTACAAGATATATTTGTACATTTTTTGATAGAAAAATGTTCTGGCCAAAGGCTCGCTATTGCCCGCCAGGAAAAAATTGACACCTAAATTACACAAAAAGTCTTAATATTGACACAGAAAAGTGTACAAAATTTCTTAAAATCGCCAAACTAATAGGCCGAACGTCTTTAAGTCTGAAAACTAATGGAGCTAAGCATGAGGGAGAAGAGGGGCCAGAAAAAGCGACCATCTCCCCTTAAGAGAGAGTTGCCAGCGGTTCATTTGGACGTCATCTTGGTGCCTCGGTTATCAAAGAACGAGGCTTTGTTTTATTTTTGATCGTGCGGAATCTATGCCCAAAGAGGAAATTATATACAGGTTTCACTCGATTTATGATTGGGTTACGTTCATGAAAACCCGATCTTAAATAGGAAAATCATATAGCGAACCCTAAAATTAATGGGGTAAATGTGGATGTGTTGTCGGACCATCCCAAAACCCAAACCCCTAAATATCTATAATAATGTCGTAAATTGGGGCATCGGATAGTGAGGGAGACCTGGAGCCTGGACCAGTATTCCTGAATGTTTATAATCTATATTTTATTAATTTCACCACAACACCAAACACCTCCAATGAAATTAATGAATATAACAGGGATGGAGATATTGGAGTGTAAAGAGAAGAATATCTGAGCTGTGGTACCAAGATGGCGGCGTAGGAGGAGGCTGAGCGATCTCTGTTACTGTAAGGTCTCTAGTTCAGTGTACCGTGCGAGCTACGTCGTTGTGACTGTCGTACCTAATAGTTAGTCCAGATAAGCACCCCCTGCATAATTTGCATTGTTAGAGCTATTTTATCCATTATTTTTTTTGTAATAGGAAGGTAGATTTAGTAATTATTTATTGTAAAGATAATACTGCTGAAGCGACTAAATGAGGCATTCTAAGATGGGACTCCTCAAGCACCATAATTTTTCGGGATGGCAAAGGCACGATTATGTTAAAGTACGGTAAGCCTTTTGGGTCTTAAGGGGAGATGGGTTGTTTTTTGGTAGATTTTTTTCATATATTTATTATTTTTCTAGTTTCCTCCCTAGACCTTCAATTTAAAAAAAAAAACACTCCAAGACCCTCCTTCAAGATAACTTTGTAAATTTGTCAATAGAAAAAATTCTCGGCTAAAGGCGGGGTCCTCTTAAATTACAGGCTCGCGGGAAAATATTGCCACCTAAATGTCGCAAAAAGTCTTAATATTGACAAAGAAATGGGGTGAAAAGTCTTAAAATCGCCAAACTTCATAAAATCTGAACACTAATGGGGTAAACATGAGGAAGAAGAGGGCCCAGAAATCCGGCCCATTCGTGGTGGCTAGAAAATAATACAGGTTTAACACTATCTGGTGTGACGTTGTAGGGGATCATTACCATATACTGTATTGTTTTAATAATTATCCAGGATTCTGATTAATCCAGCTATTTTTGAGCAATATATTTTTGTTACCCCCTAGACTAAAAATACCACCTCCCCAGTCCCCATTCAAACTAAAAAAAAAATCCCTCACACCCCATTCAAACTAAAAAAAAAAATCCCCTCAGACCCCATTCAAGCTAAAAAAAAAAAAACTCTCCTCAGACCCCATTCAAACTCAAAAACAATTTCACTCAGACCCCATTCAAGCTGAAGATATATATTTTTGGTAGAAAATGTCCTGGACGTTTTGTTTACTTTGCAGGCTTGCTATTGCTCGCCTAGAAAAAATCAACACCTGAATGGAGAGAAATGTCTTTTTATAATCTCCAAACCAATGAAGTGAAACAGTTATGGTTCAACAAGAGCTGCCTCACATCAGATTTGGTTAAGCCATTTCCTTCCCCTATTAGTTTGGTGCTTGTTGAGTTTTGTTTAGGAGTTCTTCAAATACCAGGTCCTGTCCTAAAGCAGGCATCACACCACCGCTTCTGTCCTCAACACTGATCTGGCAGCTTGTGAGGTCGGCGGTATAACTAATTCCGTCGCCTGTACTAATCTGTTTACAGTCTAGTTTCTGACACCAGTACAAAAGAATCCTAGAATGTAGCCAGAAAAATGTTAGCCATAGAAAATTGGGGATAAAAGCTCTGGCGTGATACCCCCTTAAGGCGAGTGTACACAAGCGTTTTTTCCTCCAACTTTTATCCGCAACTCTGATGCCACAGGCCGTGGCATGGTCGGTAGCGCGTCTGGCTGCTGATCAAAGGGTCAGCAGTTCGATCCCACCCCGTGCCATTGGTAGATGTTAAGAGTTTGGGCAGCTTGGTACAGCAATTCGTGGCAAATGTCAAGTTAAGTCCCTGTAATTAGGGCACGCCCTAGCCCTGTCAATCAAGGAAGTGTACGGCTTTAAAAACTGCATCATCATAGTAAACTTACATCAATCTAGTTGATCCCAATGCAAAATAGCTTCAAAATGACGCTAGAAATAAGTTACGGACCAAATATGGAGGGAAAGAGCGGTTGTGTGGCTCGACTTTAAAGCTCTACTGATGGTTGGGGTCCTCTGGTGTTGTTCTCTCGCCTCACTACCTCCCGATGCCTTGCTAGTCCACCAGACGCAGCTTTAACACCATGTACTGTACATATACTCAGTGGGGCTCTAATAGGCTCCTCACGTACTACCAGTTAGCAGCAGGAAGTTTGGTTTTCGTGTTTCTTTAATAGGGCAGGGAATTGTTTTTGAAAGAGCTAGTGCAGTCTTGCCTCTCTCTTTTTCTTGTTTTAGACAAAATAAATATATTCTTTGATGCTTCATTTATGGTCACTTTAATCCCAAAGCCATTTTATTTAAAAGATATTAGATGTTCTTATTTATATTATTTTCATATAATCCAAGTTGATGGATTTTGACCAAATAGCCTAATGTGGTGTGATGCAACCCAGCGTTAAAGAGGCTCTGTATCCCCACGCCTCTCTCTTACTTACCGGTAAATGTCGTAGATGAATAATAAATACTTGTCACAGTATGTTAGCTTACTGTTGGTGTCCGTGTAGTTCCTCAACGACAATAATCTCAATTGTGTCAAGAGTCGATAAGCAGAACCAATTGCTTGAAGAGTTCTTAGGAAGTATATTCAGTACCGTCGCTTTCTCGTTAACACTAGCTCATCTGATGTTTTGGGGGTTATTGTGCTGTTTTTAAAAATTGTTATTGAAGGTTTTGATTGTTTCTGTAATTTTTGAGCATATTGTTTTTAGTTCGCCCCCTAGACCCCCTTCAAGATAAAGAAATACAAAAAAATCCCAAGACCCCACTTCAAGCTAAAGAAATTCCGCCAGGCCCCTCTAGAAGCTGAATTGGTACATTTTTCATTAGAAAATTGTCCAGGTCAAAGGCCGGCTTCTCTTACATTTCAGGCTTGCTTGTGCTTGCCAGGGAAACCATGACACCTGAATGGGGTCAAACATCTTATAATCAACAAACTAATGAGGCGTAAGATCTTAAAATAATGGGACGAAACCCGGGGGAGGAGGGGGGTCCAAAAAGAGCCCCGTCGGATTATCTACAGTTAAGGGACGTTGGGGAAGTTATGAGCACAAGGAGGAATAATGTACTGTAGTAGTTTCAGGCGCCCAATGTACACCTAGAGAGAATTGTCAGAGAAAATGGAAAAAATATATTTGTATTCTCATTGTATTTCTTTTCTGGATTTCTTTAATGCTGGGAAGTATTAGGAGTTCCCCTGTGTGAGTTCTGGATCCCTTCTTCGATATTTTGCGTTCAGGGTCCGTGTTCCTGTAGCCTGTTCGCGGTAATCAGGCCAGAGATCTTGACTCGAACTCTTGTAACTCGGAAAGGGCCGGAGAAAACGGGCTGTAATCTCCCACACCTCTCTACTGGTCGACTCTTCCCAAACGGTAGAAATAACAGCTCGATTATTAAAGTCCAATTTGAGTTAGGAGAGGATGGGTTCAGGATTTCTGGCCTACCTATAATGAACAGGGTACAGACAGACAGTATTAGCCCCTTCAATACCGGTGACGTCCTTTTCATTATATTCTGGCAACTAATAGACGATTTCATTCATTATAGGAAGGACGTCTGCTAAGGCCAGCCCTATGAGAGTCGCATGTTGTAACTCAGTGGTCTGGTTAAACTATTCATAAAAAAAAAAATATATATATATATATAAAAATCTGAATGAATCCTTCGAACTACCTTAAATCCTTCCAAAGCTTCATACAATCGTCTATATGTATCGGAAATGGATTAAAAAAGACGTCCCCGGTAATGAAAGGGTTGTTGGTGGTTATTATTGCAGTGTTGTCCTATTCCTAGCCAGTCAGTGTGCAGAATTTGGGTGCGAGTATCCTAGATTCGAGTCCATGGAGTACCACATGTATTCATTACTTGCATTGATATCATTAGTTAGGTTTATATGTAAATTAATTGGTGGGTTGGTGAAAACAAATATGAAATTATGCAGCAGTGAGAAGTACTCTTATTGATATTACAATAACTATAACTCTGTTTCTTCTCATCTGACGATAAATTGAATTTGTCTATACTTAAAGATTTTTTAAAAACTACTACCGTATGTCTCTGCATCATAATAAGCCCAAGTTTATGTAATTAGCACCAGATTTGACTACAAAAGTTTCAAAATAACTGAGAAATCTTGATAGGCACCTTGCAATTTACCGTCAGTTGAAAAGAAACTGGTGAAATATTTTTATTATATGATTTCAACTATATTTAGACAACTTTATGGTGCTTGGGAAAGATATATGGTAGCTAAAAGGATTACTTGAGATAGTCTGCAGCATTTTTAAAACTTCCTTCCTAAGCTAAATAAAAGTCTGATAGTTGTCGGAATATAATGAAAAGGAAATCACCGGTACTAAATGGGTAAAATGACTAGGAATATGACAAGACTATTGGATATACCACCGATAATAATGGGGTTTGTCTAAGAATACGGACCTATTAGCGATCCCAAATATTAAAAGGCATTTGTGGGGTCGTCCATCAAGAAAATTGCCTTAATTGAACACCCTTAGTGTCTTAATGTAACTTCTTTTGGTTTCCATACTTTTGGTGAATTAAAAGTTTAGTCCTTTCTTGTGTTTTAGATCAAATTGTTTCGATTCCAGTTGGTTTGCAGCTTTATTCACAAACGGGGTGTCAAACCGGGACAATTTGGTAGAATAACTAGAATGAATATGAGAAGGAATACAGAAATATTATCGTAAAATTACATTGTTTTGGCGGTTTCATCACTTCCAAAGACTGAACAAGAACTGTAAAACATAATTTTAACTTTGTATGTATAATAATAATGACTGAAAAAGAGAAAGACTTACCTCTAGAATTGGTTGGAATAGTCTCTCGTTTGGCACCCTGGAATCACAAATGGGACTTGGAAGAGAATGATGGCAGCTGATTGTCTGTACAGGAAGATGATACAATATTGTTATCCAGTGTATTTTATTTTATCAAGTTACTGTCCATAGATGAAATAAAGAATTTGTTACAATATGCTGTTTTTTCATTTGGCCTTGTACAACCTTAACAACCTTCTAACAACTAAAATCTTTTCATCATGAGTACTCTAGAAATTATGACCCTTGCCTCTATAACCTGTTACAACTTAATATAATGCAGGAAAGCTTGAAGCAAATGGGCTATAAACTTCACCTATTTAATCAAAGATTCTTTCCAAATGGTAGAAATGTATGTATGTAATATATATGTATGTATACAGTATACTCGGATACATAACCCAAGTTCTCGTGTCCTCAAAAAGGGGGCAGAGGTTTGGTTGTGGCATTTTGACTCCTAGGATTGCTCCTTGATGGCCTGCGGCCTGCTGTTCCTTAACGGTTGCAATCTTGTCTCCGGTCGAGAGAGTCGGCAGTCCCAGGAGGAGGATCCACGGCGCCTAGATGAAGTATACACCTTTCGCTTCAAGGGGAGTGGGAGTCTGCATGGTTAGAACTGGTAGCATTTCTCTAAACTTAAACCAGTCTCATTTTGTTTTTCTTTTTGGCCAGACGTCGTAATTCCCGAGAAGGGGTGGCCATGAACATTAGGCGTTTGTCATGAAACTCTAGATCAAGTTGCCCAGGCTTGACATCTACCAATAATATTATGACCGTGCGGGCTCGATCCGAAGACCCTTTGACCAGCAGCCGATGCTCTACTGACTATGCCACGGCTCGCGACATGTAGCCTACTGATCCTACTCTTTATGCCTGAGTCAAGATCATTTATGTAGATAATGAACAGAAGGGGACCCAAAACCGACACTTGGGGGACCCCACCTTTAGCTAATCCCCAGTCTGATTTTACACCATTGATACTAACTCTCTGCAGCTCTGCTTCCTAATAATCAGCCATGATCTAATCCATTTGAGTAGCATCCCCCCAATACCATGTCCTTTCATGTAGAACTCTATCAAAGGCCTTACTGAAGTCTAAGTAAACTAGGCTATATCATATGACTTGTCGTTATCTACTGCTTCATATACCTCAGAGAAAAAAAATAGTAAATTTGTTAGGCAGGATCGTCCTGGAATTTTAAATATCTAGGCGGAACGATAAGCAGGAGTGGAGGTATGGAAATGGAGGTAAAACAGAGAGTGTGTAGAGGAAGGAATGTTTTCGGAGCAATGGGAAGTACCGGTATGTGGAAGGGGAGAAATCTTGGAATGAAAGTAAAAAGTGCAGTGTATCAAGGGATTGTTGTGCCAACAGTGATGTAGGCTATATGGGGCTGAGCCATGGGCTCTGAAGGAAAAGGAGAGAAGAAAGCTGGATGTGATGGAGATGAGCTGCTTGAGGAGTAGCCTATGTGTGGAGTTACTCGTAGAGACAGATTGAGGAATGAAGAGATACGTAGGAGAGTGGGGCAGCAGGAAAGTTGTCAGCCAGAGTGGACAGAAGGGTGATGAGCTGGTATGGTCATGTTGAACGAATGGAAGATGAAAGGCTTACAAAGAGAATATGTGATTCAGATACAAGGGGAGAATGGGAGATAGAAGGTCAGGAAGACCCTCATTGAGATGGAGAGACTGTAAGACAAGCTTTGGATGATAGAGGAATGACTATAGATCAGGCAAGGGAAGTGGTAATAAACAGGAATGAATGAAGAATGCTTATGAATAGATGAGTGAACACGTGGTCATTTAGGGGAAGGGTGGAAGTGTGGTGGCCGGGCTTGTGGTTTCGCTCTGCTGCATGTCTGCCTGCTGAGATCGGAACTTCTCCGGGTGGTCGGGGGCCGGGGAAGTGCTGGAGGGACCTTGGTGACCCTGATCTCTGGGTCTTCTCCTGGATGACCTAGATGTGTGTGAATTTGTATTTTGTTTTTGTGAATTTGTATTTTGTTTTTGTGTGTTCATTGTTTTCTGTTGTGTCCCTATTCGGGCTCTGTCTTGAGTCGGCCACCCCCTAAAAAAATAAAATAAACAAAAAATAAAAATAAAGTTGGGATCGGGCCTGAGTACATACATACATACATACATGTGTATTTTCAGCTCATGAGGCTGCCATTCTTTAATAAACCGTTTATTATTATTATTATTATTATTATTACATTAAATACTTGTATGGCAACTGTTTGTTGTGGTTGCGTGAAGGTCACGTGAGTGATGAGTATCCTTGATAGTTTGACTTCGTCTTGCTGATTATATCGCCTCCTTACCTTAATTCAATTAGAAATATCGGTATATTATATTTGATTTGTATAAAATAGTTATAATTTCATATTTGTTAATGATTGTGTGTTAAAATAATATTGTGTATATCTTCTGACCGTAGTTTCAAAATAAATTGGTGAGGCGTCTGTTGTGTCGAAGTGTTCAAAATTTTGCTTGGTACTGTATGTCATTGTTTTGGAGAAGAAGAAGAAGAAGAAGGAGGCCCTGGTGACATGGCACCCTACAAGGCTCTCGCTGGCACCCTATGATTCTTCGGTAATATACTTTTTCTGAATTAGTTAATGTATTGTTAAGACGTAAGAAGGTAATCATGAAGTAGAGATTTGCAAGTTAGGCCTATATGTAATGCTACACTAGGCCAATTCTAATGTTTACAAACTTGCGAAATTTGCTTTCATTAGACCTAGGCCTAGACTTAACTTTGAAGTTGTTTTGATATTGTTTCTGAATTCTGAAATGCTGTTATTAGATAAAGTGGTATGATTTATCTACAGCATTGTTTAATTTGTTCCAAATTCCACCTCTGTAGCCTAGGCCTAACCTATTTAGGCTAACTTTTTTATTTATTTTTATTTAGGCCTAGACGGTAGACCTATAGCCTATTTATTTTGGTAAACCTGACTTTTTGGACCGACAGCGATTTCAGTAAGTTTTACTTTGTTTTTTGTATTTTTTCCTTCAGATATAGGCTAGGCTAGTGTTGTTTTATACTGAAGAGGAGCGGAAATTAGTATTTACCCATTATCCAACAATCTACAAACACGCCCCCCACTAGTGGGGAGGGCTATGAAGTTCAGGGAAAATGAGGGGTTAAAAGCGTAAAAATACAATAATATAGCGTTTTGTATCAAAACTTGGCTCGGGTTTTCCCAAATTGCAAACCCTTACAACCCAATTTTGTGAATACCCGAGCCAACTTTTGACGAAAGCTGGCTCGGATTTCACGGGGTGGAGTGGGTAGCCTAATATCTCACGTTATAAAAATAGTCACCTTTGGGAAGACATTAGCCTAACCCAACAACCTTACCTAACCTATCCTAGTATTATGGGTGGGGGCTGCCGCCCCCACACGCTGGCTAGTTGGGTTAGGCCTAGATTTTTTTTTTTTTTTTTTTTTTTTTTTTTTTTTTTTTTTTATGTGCTATTAGCCTAACTTAACAACCTAACATAACCTAACCTAGTATATGGGTGGTGGCTGCCGCCCCCACACCCCCGCTGGTTGGGTTACTTTTTTTTTTTTTTTTTTTTTTTTTTTTCTTTTTTTTTTTTTTTTTTTTTTTTTTTTTTTTTTATGTGCTATTAGCCTAACTTAACAACCTAACATAACCTAACCTAGTATATGGGTGGGGGCTGCCGCCCCCACACCCCCGCTGGTTGGGTACTGGCTGAAAAAACGTATTGTTTTACAGTATACACTATACTGTATAGGCCTATGTATTTTAGCGTTTTTTTTTTTTCTCCCTTATAATACATTTCAGCTCTTAATGACATATATAGCAATGATGTATATGCTCTACCGGACCTGTTAGGCCTAAAAAGATCGATGGGCTAACTGTCGGTCCAAAACATCAGTATAACCTTTATTTTTTATGGTTAGTCTAGCGGCACTAGCCTATAGCCTTGTCCTAGGCCTTTTACTCCAGTAACTCCTGAAATTTTAATGAATCTTGGATAGCCTAGGTGTTTTTCATCTAGGCCTAGGCTAATTACTTTTGTTTTTGTAATATATTCCTAGCCTAGGCCTATAATGTGTGGGCATTGATGTTCTTGCGGACAAGATTACCCTCGCATTTTCCCATTACCCATTTTCCTGTGAGCTGCGATTTCAGAGTTTTTTCTCACTCCTGCAATACATTTTCGTAATGTGATATCTTCGGCTCTACAAAATTTGTAACAGCAGCAGGGGTCTATAGTCAACAGTCCTCAGGTTAGTAATTTAGGGGTAGAATGTAGAGTTCGGGCGTACCGCCAGCCTTGTTTGCACTAGCCTATGCGGAGCGGCGGCGAACGCTTGCCATCATGTTCCCGTCTATTTTGACTGCCTTTGGATACAGTAACAATAATATGTTGAGGGGGGCTTTGCCCCCCTCACCCCCCCATGACATATAGTCAATCATCATATATATTGCCAGCAGGGGGCAAATAACCGAAAAAAAATCGCCGTCAAAATAGACGCGAACTTAACTGTGGGGATCGACCTATGTAAATATGATGACCGTACGCCCGGACACTCGCTGACTCGCATTATCAATGGAAGCCTTAATCTAACCTGACAAGTTTGACAACCTAACCCAATATCCGGCCCTATATAATAATCCGGGTATCAGTAGGGCAGCTAGGGCTTCATGAATAAGATAAGACTAAGAAAGAATCAGTTTTCAAAGGAAAATTACGAAAAAGGTAAGGGAACAAAGCTGTAGATTTAACAGTGGTACCGTATTACTGGAGAGTAGGGACGCGGTGAATTTAAAACAAGCATGGTTTAGTCTTAATTTGTGCAATTTACTGATTTGTTTGCTACCGGTACGTGACCATGTCAACTTTGGTACGGTACATTGATTTTTAAAATATGGCTGATTTATGGCGATATTTTATCGAGCCCCCACGATTATAGCACTATTAGCAGTGAGCGTTGTTTGTTTATACATTGCTTTGTCCTACGACCGCAGTGTTTTTACAATGCTTCCCAAATTCCCAAGGAGTTTTGCATTATTTCTCACTTCTCCCCATTATGCCCGTATTTTTCGGTTAAGTAGGTTAGGATAAGTGTTTTTTCCTATATGCATGAAGAAGACAAAAGGCAAAACGGTAAACCTGACTTTTTGGACCGACAGCGATTTCAGTAAGTTTTATTTTGTTTTTTGTAATTTTTCCTTCAGATATAGTGTTGTTTTATACTGAAGAGGAGCGGAAATGAGTATTTACCTATTATCCAACAATCTAAAAACACGCCCCCCCACTAGTGGGGAGGGCTTCAGGGAAAATGAGGGGGTAAAAGCGTAAAAATACAATAATATAGCGTTTTGTATCAAAACTTGGCTCGGGTTTTCCCAAATTGCAAACCCATACAACCCAATTTTGTGAATACCCGAGCCAACTTTTGACGAAAGCTGGCTCGGATTTCACGGGGTGGAGTGGGTAGCCTAATAATTATTTCATGTTATAAAAATAGTCAACTTTGGGAAGACATTAGCCTAACCTAACAACCTTACCTAACCTATCCTAGTATTATGGGTGGGGGCTGCCGCCCCCACACACCCGCTGGTTGGGTTAGATTTTTTTTTTTTTTTTTTTTTTAATGTTCTAGGCTATTAGCCTAACCTAACAACCTTACCTAACCTAACCTAGTATATGGGTGGGGGCTGCTGCCCCCACACCCCCGCTGGTTGGGTTACTTTTTTTTTTTTTTTTTTTTTTTATGTGCTAGGCTATTAGCCTAACTTAACAACCTAACCTAACCTAACCTAGTATATGGGTGGGGGATGCCACCCCCCACACACCCACTGGTTGGGTACTGGCTGAAAAACTTATTGTTTTACAGTAGCCTAGGCCTATACATGTATTTTAGCGTTTTTGTTTTTCCCTTATAATACATTTCAGCTCTTAACCCTCCAGCCCCGGCTATGTATTATATATATATTCCTCGAAACCCGGGTGTTTTGGCCGAAAAACGTCTAGGCTAGGCTACCGTATATTCGTTAATCAGACTGCTTCCCGCATTGCCGCGCATCCCCAAGCGTAGCTGTGTTATTTACCTGTAGAATGGCATTAAGTAGCCTAGAGCTCTCTAAGTCAACTGGTTGAGCTGTGATGATGATTTCATTGGAGATAACTTTATGGCCAAAACAGCCACTTTACACTACTTTTCGATACTTAACAACAACATACAGGCACACACGAACAAGCGACGCTCTCCTTCTTGTGGCCGGAGATGCGGGGCGTCGGTCCAGCCGGCTGTTGTTTACATGCGTCGGACCGACGCCTCGCACACGAAGCTCACAGGCTTTCAACCACTGGGCGTTCAAGAGCCCTTCCGGGTACCTGTTATATGCTTTTTTATGGGCGTTCAAGAGCCCTTCCGTGGTGAGAGGGTTAATGCCATATATATAGCAATGATGTATATGCTCTACCGGACCTATTAGGCCTAAACAGATCGATGGGCTAACTGTCGGTCCAAAACATCAGTATAACCGGCAAAACTGCCAACTGCAAGTGTCCTCTCACCCCAAAGTTAAAAGAGTGGTAGGTCAGAACTTCAGATACCGATTCAAATTCAAGGTACAGTACATTCAAATACACTACGTTGAAGTAAAAATGGGCAAGAATGTAGAGTTCGGGCGTACCGCTCACCTTTTTTTACACTACGCGGAGCGGCGGTGGACGCTTGCGATTATGTTCCCATTTATTTTGACTGCCGTTGGATACAATAATATGTTGAGAGGGGGGGGGGGGGGGGGACTAGTAGGTACAGTAGTAGCAGCCTTTAGCACTGCATGGAGTAAAAGCATATTTTTCACTTGCATATTATATTTGTTGTTATACAGTACCAGTAGCCTACAATGTATTACAGTTTTGTGTAATATTAATGTACTGTACTTGATATGTAACATACAGTATGTTGAATGTAATTGATATATTTCAGGGTAGAGAGGTGTCTAGTTAGTACTTGAGTGGAGTGGATGGTACCAAGTGAAGCGCGAGGATCATGAACTGGATCTGGATACCAGGTACCGTATTATTGTCTGTTTATTTATTAACTAACAGTAAATTGCCATATCCCCATCATGATTACTCAGCTAGTACAAAGATTTTATAGCAAAATATGCTGTTAGTTATGAAATCTTGGCATTAATGTGATATAGAGACAATACCCGGCACTGGTGGATGCGACTCGTCAGCCTTGGTCGGCAACCTGTTTAGGGGAGTACACCTTATACCTGATACAAATCCGTACTGCTCACCGAAGGGTGAAGCAGGTTAGTGGATGGACTAGCCGTGCACCACTGTAGAAAAATAGTGCTAAAAATATAGGCCTACATAGAAGGCCTCGGAGTCAGACGGACCCTAAGTTGAGTAATATTGTAAGTCCTTCAGTAAACTGGCATGGGTTGTCCTTCTCACAGGGGTTAGGTCTGCTTGGGGGCATTTTGTGTATGGCCACCCTCGTAAAGAGGAGTAAGGCATCTGGCAATAGATAGAATACCCGGCAGTTTCCTAGATTTCCATTTAGTATAATAATCAGCTACTAAGGGATTACTATATATACGGTACACTCGGATAAGTGTACCGTAAATAAAAGACTTTCAAACCAGTCCTAAACCAAGTCACTTATTTTTAGCCATTAGCTACTATTAAATTTGCAAAGTTTAATCTTGATGTTTACAGATCTAGGAGGTCTTTAGAAGGGATAACATTTCCAAAGCAATACAATTTTGTTTTATATATACACAGTGGATGGAGAAATATCTGGAGAAATATCTGGAGAAGAAACAAAAGGTGTATGTTGCCTTTATGGACTTGGAGAAGGCCTATGACAGAGTGGATAGAGAAGGCATGTGGAAAGTACTGAGAATATACGGAGTAGATGGCAAGTTGCTGAAAGCAGTGAAGAGCATGTATGAGGGTGCAAAGGCGGCAGTACGTGTGCGAGTTCTTTGACCTGATTGTTGGGTTGAAACAGGGGTGTGTGATGTCCCCGTGGTTGTTTACTGTATATATGGATGGAGTCATGAAAGAAATACTAGGAAGAGCAGTGGATGTTGGTGTATCGCTGAAAAGGGAGGGAAATGAGTGGAAGCTGCCTATACTGCTGTTTGCGGATGATACAGTTCTGATGAGCGATAATGAATGGGAGTTGCAGGGTCTGGTAAATGAGTTTGGAACAGTGTGCGAAAAACGGAATTTGAAGGTAAATGCGGGAAGAGCAAGGTTATGGTCTTCGAAAGGGGTGAAGTCACAGAGTGTGAGGTGAAGTTGAACGGCCAGGCTATGGAGATTGTCAGCTCTTTTAAGTATCTGGGCAGTGTGTTGGGTAAAGATGGGACTATGGATGAAGAAGTGCGGGAGAGGGTGCAACAGGGGAAGAGGGTTGTAGGAATGTTGAAAGCAGTAACAAGAAATAGAGTGGTCAGTATGGAAGTGAAGAAGTCCTTGCATGACAGTGTGGTAATCCCGACACTATGGAAGCGAAGCATGGACGTTCGGGAAGAGACTCAGACCAAGAGTGAGAGCGGTGGAAATGAGTTACATGAGAAGTGCGTGCGGAGTTACATAGAGGGATAGACAGACAAATGAGGAAGTAAGAAGGAGGTGTGGTGTGGAGGTAGATGTGCTGGAAAGTGTGAAAAGGAACAACTTGAGATGGTTTGGCCATATGGAACGTATGGAAAGCGAGAGATTGACTAAGAGGGTGTACAAGAGCGAGGTGGAAGGACAGAGAGGGAGAGGTGGAAGGATGGAGTGAGGAAGTATATGAATGAAGGTGGTGCTGGTTGGGAGGAGGGGCGTCGACTGACTGGGGACAGAGGTGCATGGGGACGGTTTGTTCGTGGCCACCCCTTCGGGGATCACGGCGTCAGGCAATAGATAGATAGATAGATATACACAGTATATAATTTTTAACTCCTTCTGTACCGGTGATGTCTTTTGTATTTGATATCAGCTACATTTAGACGATTTAATGTAGGTTAGGAAGGATATATGGTAGCTAAAAGGATTAATTGAGATAGTTGGTAGCTTATTAATTGGTAGCCGTCCTTCCTGAGCTGAATAACAGCATCTATAGCAGCCAAAATAAAGTGAAAAGGACATCACCAGTACAGAAGGGGTTAAAGTGAATGCTCACATCTTCACACTTTCAGTTCCGTACAGATATCCTTTTAAATTTTACTGGCTAATAGCAACGGGCTAGGAATCCTCCTCCCCTTGTATAATTCTCCTACTCGACGAGACAGAGAAACGGGCGAGGGAACGTGAAAGTGGTCCCGGACCCTGAGAATAAAAACTTTAAATGTTATTTCTGTTTGAGCTCTGTCTCGTGTTGGCCACCCCTAGCAATGGAGTATGTGCCTGAGTATATACATACATACATACAATATTAGAATACTTTGTGTAGATAAGACTGTCACTGTCTCTACGGGGATAGGCTGGTCCTACAATGGATTAACCCCTTCTGTACCGGCGACGTCTTTAGTATTTTATTTCAGCTACATTTAGACGACTTGAACAAGCTTAGGAAGGATATATGGTAGCTAAAAGGATTAATTGAGATAGTCTGTAGCTTTTTAATTGGTAGATATCCTTCCTGAGCTGAATAAAATCGTCTAATAGTAGCCAAAATAAAGTGAGAAGGACGTCGCCGGTACGGAAGGGGTTAATAAAGGCTGAAGATAATATTACATGCTTTCTTCCTTTCTGAACCATTAGTTGATCGATACATTGTGTCGGAAGATCTTTGGGAATTAATATATTTACGAGAGTACAACAACATGAGGTTACGGCCCTTCTGATGTATTGACTGATATTAAGCGTTATTTCCACATTGCGATTTTTATTAGTTCTTTTGCGTTTATCTTGTGTCGTCCCAGTTTTGGTTTGTTTATTTTGCAAGTTATACATTATAATTTAACTGCAATTTTTGGTTTCAGCGGTGGCTGTGGTGGGTCTGGTGTTGTTGACTCTGTGTTGGCAGTTCTTTAAGGACTACACCTGCTGTCCATGTGAGAGGAAAAAGTACGTTCTCATATACTTCTCTAGACCTTTCATAATAATACATTCTTTATCTTCTTACTTTGTGTTTACTATTTTATTATTATTATTTATCTACAAACATAACCAAGATGTTAATTCTTAGAAATTATGGATATTAAGAATGCGGTCAGATGTTGCTGTACCGATAAGTATACTGTAATTGTAAACAAATATGATTGTAGTTTGTGATATGCAATACCTGTACATACATATATGAATATGTATTAATGATGGAGATATTATTTAGTACAGTAGTAGGCTACTGACTTTAACGCTAGTACAGTACAGTACATGCTTTTTGTGATAATTAATCTTTGTTACACTCTAGGACATAAGTCATGGCTTCTTATAAATCTTTGAACTGCTTGATTAAACCTATGAAATGCATATATCCTACAGTACTAGGTCTAGGTAGAAAATTATGGAGAAGATTTTATTCTGTTTCAGACATTTTTGAAAGCTTAAGGCCATGGCTTGTCCCTTATTATACTCCTCAATAGATTGTATTTGTTCTGCTAAAGAGTAATACTTATGACCTTCTTCCAGACCTCCACAATACAGCCTTCCTACCCAGCAGGACCATTCCCTCTCTTCTGTGCGGACCGATGTACCTTCCTCCTCCAGACCCCAGAACCGCCGTATTCCTCCCCCCCTTCCCTCCCAGCCTCCACCGGTCAACCGTCAGTATGTCCTCTCCCCTACTGGCAGCCCCAACCTCCACTTCCGCTTCGGTGATCTCCCTGTGGCCAAGGTCGTGCGTTGGGACCGAGGAGTGCCCAGCCTGGATCTCCATCGCATGACTGTCAAGGAAGCCACACACGTCACAGCTAAGTTCCTTAATCAGAGTCGAGGGAGGTTCCGGCGGGTGAAAGTGGTGACGGGACGGGGGTTACACACCGCGGGGGGGCAGCCCAGGGTCAAGCCTGCCATAGATGCCCTCTTAACAGGGTGTGGCTACAGCTTCAAGGAAATCAATAATGGGGGCTGCTTTGATGTCACGGTAACTTAATGAATAAACTCCATAAACTTGACAGTGAACATAAACTCCAGGTGCTCTTCTTCAAATGGTGTTTATATTCATGGTTACAGTACTTGAGTCAGTTATCTAATGACAATGTCGGACAGGTTGGGAGGGAGGTATCCTGAGCAGGATTCGTACCCACTCAGGTATATGTGGGAGAGTTGGACACCGTAACCACTCGGCCATTGAGCGGCCATCCGCTCATGGTCGATTGGCTACGGTGCCCAACTCTCCCACGATCCACATATACCTGGGGAGAGTGGGTTCAAATCCAGGTCAGGATACCTCTCTCCCAACTTGAGTCAGTGTTTAGTCAATGATAGTTAACTTTTATTGAGAACTAGTATGAAGTACGGTAATAATTAAGTGATTTTTTAATACAGAGGACCCTCCAACTACACGAGGGGTGCATTCTGACCTTCTGGTGCATTGTTTGAATCGCATACATACAGATACTTGAAATCGCATGGGAAAAATAGGGATAGGTTCCGGCGCCTCCCCAAACTTTTAATTTTCGCAGCCAAACGTGGTAGAATACTTACCATAATGCTAAACTATAATTCATGATACACTAATATAAACCGAGTAATCTTGACCAAACTGATTCTTGAACCTCACATGTATTGTACTTTGTTTACCTGTATGCTAATGTACCGGTAGTATCGGTCGGTCTCAAGCTGGAGTCTAAATTTGAGTCTCATCTCTGCCACTTTCGTTTACATAATATAATCCCATTAATATATACATCTTTGTATTAATATTTTATGTGGAAATTAAAAGTTTTAATAGTAATAATAAAGGCCAAAGAAAGCTTAATTTTATTGAAATCGGTATACAGTATTGATGGCCGGCATAGCGACACAACACGTGGGTAATTATCTTTTGTGAAAGATGCACCACTGATGTTTTTATTATAATTTATGCCTTGGTTTACATACATCGCACCGTTACCTTTACATAACCCCCATTTAAGGCTCTCTGAAACTATTAACACACAGCACTCTAGTCATACCATTACTGTATTATTAACAACTTTGTGTCGTTATGATATTCTGTCCTGCTGCCTTCTTTTCTTATCTCGGTGGTTTATCTACTGTACAGTCGGCCTCATAATTGATATCTCGGCACCAAGTATATTTCGATCAATAATTGGTATCAGCAATGTCTAAAACTTGATTAATTTGTTTCGAGTGAGATATACTGTACTGTACAAGCATGTTCGTACACTTACCCACCCTATTCAACATCTGACAGACATTCATACACCACAGAGCGAGCCAAATGTAATGACAGCTGAGACCTGACTTATTAGCGCCACCTTACGTCAATTTGTCTGTTGTAACTTCACTCACATTCACAGTCATGGAGGATGGGTAGTATGCGTAGTGCATAATCGCATGTGGGAGGCTACGTGTTCGATCCCCGCTGGATGAATATCTTTTATATCCCCAGGGTATCCTAACCCCTTTCTGCAATGTCGGAGTCACAAAAACTAAGCTGTACAGAATTAATCTGAATCATTATACATATACTGTACACTCTAGGACATATAGTAAATCGTGGCCTTGAAATTTGTCAAAACTAAATTGTCTTGGATCTGTCGTTTTCCTATTTTACCTAATGTTATTATAAGCATTTATTACTATCCAAGAGATGGTTGATTTGAGTAAGTAGGTCAAGAACCTTCTCTTTCTGAAAGCTACGATCTTGACAACAGTGGAGGACTACAGAGTTTAGGTAATGCCACCTTTCCAGTTTTGCAGTTTGGGTTAGACCAATCAAAAAGCGAACAAATAGTTGTTCACTTATGGATGACTTACCAAATTGCGCTACATGTAATAGGGAATTAAAGTGGCTTTCAGGAAGTGTAACGAAAATCTCCCCACTAAAAACGGATGTGAAAAATACATCCTAACTTTAGTAAAGAAAAATCATGCCGTAAAGGAAGCTTGTGTGACTTGTGGACTAGTATATAATATTTGTAAACCTGATTCTAATGTTGACAAATTTGGATTAGCCTACTGTATAAACACTTTTTGTGGACTAGTATATAATATTTGTAAACCTGATTCTAATGTTCACAAATTTGGATTAGCCTACTGTATAAACACTTTTCTCCAAGTGTCCTGGATAGTAAGAGTTGACTGTATTGAGGTTAGAGTTAAGCCGGTATCACACAAGCACTTTTTCCCTCAACATTTATCCTTAACACTGGTCTGGCAGCTTATGAGTTTAACATTTATAATATTTCTGCTACCTAAATTCATTTATCATCAGCCTAGTTTCTGATATCAATGCAAAATATTCCAGAAATGTTGCCAGAAAATGTTGATTATCGAATGTTGACTATAAAAGCTCTCGTGTGATACCAGCTTTAAAGGCTGTATTGAACCTGAAAGGCTGTACAGGTCTCCCTCATTGTCCGATGCCCAGATTTACCATATTTTTATAGGTTTTTAAATGTTTGGGTTTGGGTTTTGGCTGGTCAGAGAACGCATTCCCATTTACCCCATTAATTTTAGGGTTCGCTATAATGATTTTTCTATTTAAGATCGGGTTTTCAGGAACGTAACCCAATCGTAAATCGAGGGAGACCTGTATTGCATTTAACGTGAAGCTTAGTCTTCATTCTTAACCCTTTGAGTACCAGCGACGTGTATTCTATTGTATTCTAGCTATATTTAGACGATATTATGCACCTTAGGGAGGATCTGTGGTAGTTTAAAAATGTTGGTTGAGGTTCGTTTGAAGCCTTTGTATGGCTAAGAGGTCCTTCCTAAGCTGAATAAAATTGTCCTAGAGTTGCCAGAATATGATGAAAAATATGTCACTGGTTTTGTATGGGTTAACCAGAGTTTTCTATTTTTATACCTGATATTGTTTCACATGTAGCTGTGAACAAATGTATTATTGTATTAGCTATATAATTATAACATCTGTTCAAACAAATGTATTATTGTATTAGCTATATAATTATAACATCTGTTCAAACTTTAAACTGCTGCACAAATTACTTCAAGAGGATGGAATTTCACCATCGAACAAGATTGTACAGTTATAAGTAGTAATATTTTAACCATTTCTATACAGTACAAAGACATACTGTATTATCTTGGTACTGTATTGTACATTTTGATAATTTAATTTGACTTTATATTGTCCTTGTCCCAATTTTGGTTTGTTTAGTTTGCAAGTTTTACATTTTAATTACTCGGGTGTAATGTCTTATTTTGTTTTTAAAATATGCTGTGTATATTATTTATGGTAACAATAGTGGCAGGATGTTAAGTCACATTTTTCCACATATACAGTAGATTTTGTTTAGTGTGTTGTCGTTTCGATAGTTTTTAATTTTAATGAGTTTGTTATATTAATTTGAACAGTAACTTTTGAGTTAGTTTTCAAGTTTTATATTTTAATTAATCTTATAATTTGATGTGCCACTTCAAGCACCAATATATAAAGCCGAAGTCTCACAAGCCCTTTTTCGAGCAATTTTTACGGGCAATTAACGTCTTTAGGCTTCAAAAATTACATTTTATCATAATTCAGCCGCCTAACATAATCTATCTTCAGTCTAGTGTCCGGTACCAGCAGGAAAAAGTGCCGAAATAATACGAGAACAAACTTGCGCATGGAAAATTAACGGAAAAAGCGATCGTGTGATAGCGGCTTTAAGACAACATGATTATGAGCAATTGAAATAAGGAACATACTTACAAGATTACTGTAATGTTCACCACCTAATGTTTTAGTGTTTTTTTTATGGGAAAACCCCGGTCTCGGCCGTGGCCCTCCTTATTAGCTCGTGGTTGTTCAGTCAGGCAGCCTAGGGAACGACTACTACTATAGTTTGTTCATTCTAGGTTGGGCAGAAATCGTAACTGCTAGCCTCTCATAACTCAAGAAGGGCTAGAGCAAATGAGCTGTCAATTTATACACATATTCGCTAGCCAAGTCTTCTTTATTTGGTAGAAATATTAGCTTGATTACTGTAAGTCCTTTTTGAGTTATTTCTTACAGTTTCTTACAGTAGATCCTCTGGAAAAAGGCAAACTAGCCTGTGTATCCAGCTCAGTACCAGTCACTTGCACTACTGCGGTCGTTCACGGTGTTGGCGGCGGCGGTAGCAGACGCAACATTTTTACTATTCTGTATTTTTGCTTTATAATCAAACTTCAAATCTTGTCTTCCCCATGCTTTATCAAGATTACTTTCAAACTCCCTTATTGATTCGGAATCGACTACATACTGGGGCAGTGCGTTCCACTCATTTACCACTCTATCACAAAATGAGTTCTTTGCCTTCTCAAGCCTATTTCTTTCTTTGTAAATTTTCTTAGAGTGTCCTCTCGTTCTTGTTCCCTCCCGCATCAAGAAGATACCTTCACACACATCCTCATCATACTTTCCTGACACTATCTTAAAAGTCTCTTATCATATCCCCTCTCTTTCTCCTATATGCCAGTGTCGGAAGCCCCAGTGTCCTCAACCTCTGCTCATAGCCCGCGTTCTTCAACGTTGGTACTAGCTTGCTAGCTCTCCTCTGCACTTTCTCCACTGCTTCTATATCCTTTACCGTATATGGAGCCCACACCTGGTTCGCATATTCCAGGTGCGGCCTAACCAGCGCTTTATAGAGATTCCTGAAGATTTCTTCGTCAAGTGACACAAATGTCCTCCTTATCAGCCCTACAATTCTATTGGCTTTGTTTATCTTTTCCGCTAAATGTTCTGAGAAATTTAACTTATTGTCTATCACTACTCTTCTCCAGTTTGACTCTAATTTTCCTCCACATTCCTTCAGCGTCTTCACCGTTCAAGTATTCCCCCCAGTCAATGTCCAAACACCGTCTCAGCAGCTCATAATCTGCTCTATCATACATGTATATTTTTGTATTGCTTCTATTATCCCTCTCTGTTTTAATATTGCAACTAAAGCTTATACAGGCATGGTAACTATGACCTATAGGGCTATCCACAGTGACATGTTCCACCATATCCTCCTCATTGCTAAAAATCAAATCAAGTACACTCCCCTGCGTCCCATCTCTATATCTTGTCATCTCTGTAATATGTTGCGTTAAAAAACAATCTCTCACTTTCTCTATAAACTTGTTTTCCAGGCTACACTGTCCCGCTGGAGTAGTACAATTTGCCCAGTTGATCCTTGGCAAATTGAAATCTCCAATCAAAATCTTATATTTGTTCTCTCTATTATCTATTTCCTCCATTGCTTTCAGTAGGTTATCATCCTCTTCCCTACTATTATTTGGGCTTCTATATATAGAGGCAATTAGAATTGATCCTCTTGCACATTTTACTTCAATACACAAATACTCACAATACTGCTGTCTCATATCCACCTCATTAACCTTGAGCTCTTTTCTTACATAAATAAACAGTCCTCTTCCGACCTCTGCTCTAATAGCATTCCTCTCATATAACTCAAAACCCTCCAAACTATACTCCACCAGTTCCCTTTCAATTCTAGCATTTTTTGGTCTTACTTCCTGTAGGGCTATGACATCAGGTTTTTCCTCTTCATCCTGCAACCTACATATCAGTTCTCTTTTCTTGTCCTGGGTAAACACATCCACATTACTAAACATAATCCTTAATCCATCTACCATTCCTTCAGCAACTACACCATCCCGCTCTCTCCTCCTGTCCGTACCCTACTCCCCCCTTAGCACTACTGGGTCTGCAACTTTGTCTCCTGTCTCTCCCTGTGACACCTCCACCCTGTTCTCCTCCTCCGTCACAACTCCTATCACATTCTCTTCCCTCCCTGATCTCCCCCTCCCTTTTATTCGTATAAACCACTTCTTCAATTTCCCGTCCCTCACTCTCCAGTAAAAATTTCTATTATCCTCCTCACCCAACTTTCCATTATTTTCATCAGCCTTTTCTTGTAATTCCTTTATTTTTTTTCTTTGTTCTATGCTCAAATCCTTCTTTATTCTTATATCTTACTTGAAGTCGTCTAGAGGTCCCGTCCTCACAGTCGTGGTCCGCCACCGCTGCGTTTCAGTTCTTCATTTGTGTTTAGCCTCCAACTAAAATTTGTCATCGTTATGAGAGATTATAGGTTACGATTTCTGCCCAACCTAGAATGAACAAACTATAATACTTTTATGTACACATGTATTCATTAGTTTCATTGATGTCATTAATTAGGTTTATTTGTAAGTTAATTGGTGGGTTGGTGGAAAAATATGAATATGTATTTCAACTTGATATAGAATCTTGTATATATATAGTATATAGCCCAACTGGTAATTTACAGGAATATATATATATATATATATATATATATATATATATATATATATATATATATATATATATATATATATATATATATATATACTGTATATATATATTTTATTTATTTTTATTTATTTTTTATACAGGGAATAATGTATACTGTACTTCCTATCATTAGTCAATGTCTACTAGTCAAGTCTGATGGCCAAAATTATGTTGTGCCAAATTGTAAAATCTCGCAAACATCCTCCTTTAAGGGGGTAGTACTCGCTTTTTCTGGACCCCCTTCTCCCTCGTGTTTAGCTCATATTAGTTTTTGAGATTTTAAGACGTTCAGCCCATTGGTTTGGCGACTTTAACACCTTTCGCCCCATTTGGTTCTTAATTTTAAGACTTTTCGTGCAATTTAGGTGTCGATTTTTCCCTGGCGAGCGAGCCTGTAATTTTAAGAGGAACCGGCCTTCGGCCGGAATATTTTTCTACCGAAAAATGTAAAAATTTATCTTGAAGGGCAGATCCAGGGGGTGTTTTTCTAAGCTTGATGGAGGTCTAGCAAGGAAATTAAGAAATACATAAATAAATGAATGAATAGATCCAAAAACCAGCCACTAGCCCCTTAAACCAGCCACTAGCCCCTTAAAACCAGCCACTAGCCCCTTAAACCAGCCACTAGCCCCTTAAAAACCAGCCACTAGCCCCTTAAAAACCAGCCACTAGCCCTTTAAAAACCAGCCACTAGCCCCTTAAAAACCAGCCACTAGCCCCTTAAACCAGCCACTAGCCCCTTAAACCAGCCACTAGCCCCTTAAACCAGCCACTAGCCCCTTAAACCTAGTGAGCTGTTTGGTATGCCAGTTTATAGAGTATGTGCCAAAGCTTTCCTACTATGATGTAAGTTTTCATATATTTCTACTTTTATAATATACAGTAATATAATGAGATATATAGATTTACAAGTATATACAGGGGTTAATTTTAATATACGCTATATCTATACTCTGTTTCATTTTATCTGACGGTAAATTGAATCCCTTAGCAGCTAATTTCTCGATACTTAATGGAAAAATATGAAACCACTATGTCGCTGCATCATATTAAGACCAAGTTTATATAATTAGCACCAGAATTCACTACAAAATCTTCAAAATAACGGAGAAATCTTGTTGGGAACTTTGCAATTTACCGTCAGTTGAAAAGAAACTGAGTAAAGTGTTTATATTGTGGCAAGAGGATTTGTTTTGAAAATAATAGATTGCATATTTTAGGAATGGAAAGAATTTAGAGCAAGGTCGATAAGGAGATTGAACCACACAAAGAAAGAAAAAAATATTGAATGTGCCATGATATAAGCTTTCACATAGACTACAGTAGATCTGGACTGGACACGAAAATGGAACTTTGCAGTAAGGGACCCAAAATCGGAGAATGAACCCCCAAGTTCGAACCCCGAAGCCGCGAAAATGTGATATTTTCGCGGTTTCGAGGTTCGAACTTGGGGGTTCTTTCTCCAATTTTGGGTCCCTTACTGCAAAGTTTGGTTTTCAGTAATCCTATCCAGCCTTATGAGGGCTTCTGCCCAGTAGGCTGATGACAAATAGTTTTTATTATTATTCAATATTCCTATAGCCTACTTTCCTATAAACAGGTTGGCACAGAATATGGTTCATAGTGCGTGGAATTTCGATGTGAGTATCCTGGGTTTGAGTCCTCGGAGTGCCACATGTATTTGTTGATTTCATTAATTGAGTTTAGATGTGAAGTTGGTTGGTGTAAAAAACATACCATAATAATTACTCAGTTGCCTCTGCTGGGGCCTACCATGGGTAACTAAATACTGCGCCTCCCTGTACAGTACTGTACTCGTAGTTTACAAGAATATTTTTGTACGGTATGTAGAGTTGCCTTTAAAAATCATGCCTTTCCCAAATACAGATGTAAGAGCATTGAAGAAGTCCAGGTTGTAAATTAACCCTTTCAGTATTCAAGGACGTATTTCTCCATTGTTTTTTACTATCGTTACACAATTGAACACTTACGCTTCGGGCATATTTCCGCTATATTAGGGCTCATTCAGGCACTCCTGAATAATTTAACAAGTGTCTGAATAAAATTAAATGTATTCAGCCAAAAACTAGACAAAAATCGCTTCAAAATTACAACAGAACGAGCTTCGTAGCGCTGCGGGATAAACCCGCAGCGCTACCAAAAACATCGGCGAATATTCGCTAATTATGAGAAATGTCGCGCTACATTTGCCTTTGACAGCTCTGCATCGTCTCGCGAGATATGGGGCCCGAGTCTTTAAGAGGTTTAAAAGCCTGTAAATTGCTATAAATTGCCATGTGTGTTGCGGAACATTTCCCGCAGCCAATGGGTTAATTCAGATTAGGAAGGAAATATGAAAGTTCGGCTTAATGTTCTGTTTAATTGCTTATATACTTTATCCCTTTGATTTGTGGAGGGGCTTTCAAAGTGGAGATTTGTTTTTAATAAAAGCCAGAATACACTGATAAAGCGTGACATAATCCTCAAGGAGTTAAATACTGTACATACATCATCAATACTGCCAGCTGTCGTATAGTCTGTTTGATTCCAGCTGATAGTAAATTAGTGAAGATGGTGAGAGTAGTAGTGATGATGATATAGGTAGCGCCAATGAACTTGACAATAATCTTGATCCCTGACCTCTCTGTAACTCAAAAGGGTCTAAAGCACACTGACTGTAAATAACCACACCTATTTCCTGGTGAACTCTTCCCAAATGATATAAACGTCAGCTCGATTGCTTTCATTCATTTCGAGTTATAGGAAGTTAAGGGGTCAAGATTATTGTCAAGTTCGCTGGCGCTACCTATAGTAATGGTGATGATGGTGACAGTTGTAGTGATGATGATAGTAGTAGTGATGATGTTGGTAATATTAGTGATGATGGTAACCCATCGCAGAGTTGGGTATGCTGTTTTGATTTTGGGCTAAACGGCACGTCTACTTTATTGATACTTTATGGAAATATGTGAGAATATTGTGTCTCTGCATCATAAGATTAACCCTCTCTGTACCAGCGACGTCTATTGTATTTTATTCTATCTATGTTTAGACGATTTTATGCAGCTTATGAAGAATCTGTGGTAGTTAAAAAGGGTGATTGAGATAGTTTGAAGACTTTTAATGGCTAGAGATCCTTCCTAGATAGATATTACCTGTATCTACAGTTAAGACAGATAATAAGAATGTGCATTTACCTATATATGTACAGGTATTTGTGTTCTTATGGCATTATGCATGTTAAAATAGAATATATATATTGGGATTATATTTTCATACTCGATATTTTATAGGACTATATATTGCCCTAGCCTGAATTGACCAATTGACCACTTGCGAGTTTAAGGCTATAAGGAAGTTCGGCCTGTAAACATAGATATTAAACACAAATACAGTAATTATGTAGGTTTCTGATGGATAAATTGCCTGCCGAATTTGGTTTTATGTATTTATATATCTACTAAAACCGTATTACTGCTGGTTATTTGCTTAATATCGATGTCTACAGCTCCAACTTCCTTATAGAATGAAACTCGCAAGTAGTCAATTGTGAGTTTCAGGCTATAAGTAAGGTGGGACCGTAGACATCAATATTTAGAAGAATTACCGTACCAACTGGAGACCCCTGGCCTGGCTAGGTTGTAGGCTCCTGACCTGATTTGTCTCTTCGGTCGCTGATGCGGCCGAGCTGACTTGATTCCCCTCAGTAGTGCATTTTTTTTGCATCTTGCTGTGATATTTTTCTACCTTAGTCCTGCAATGCGTTCCGTTGACAGCGAGCAAAAAATTGCTTCGTGCGAGCGCTTTGCTAGGCTAGCGGAACGACATTGCTTCCTCACTCTGCTCGCTCTGCTAGGCTAGCAAAGCGAGCAGCCAAAAGAGGTTGCTAGGTTGACCTAGCAGAGCGAGCAATGAAGGTGTAAACGATTGTTTTTGCCATATTTCCACACTAACAGTCCTATTTCATGATTAATAGTATTGAATGAGAATAGAGATGTACAGCAGTTACTAATTCTTGATTAAAAATATATATTTGACATCATGCCCATCCGGCGTATAGAATGCTGCCACAAATATGTTATGCCTACACTGCAACATGCTCAATTATAACGTCCATTTGTCTTCCTATGTGTATATAATATTACAGTTGGCATTGCCATTAATTGCTTCATTTATATATAGGCTACTATATGAAAGCAACACTAAAGTCATTACCTATCAACAGAATCATTGTGAATATTACGTAGGCTATATCGGACAATACCGCCCCAGGCCACCACGGTACACTCTCAGTTAACAAGCCGGCAGACTGAATATTATGTATAAAAACAATGTTAAAGTATTCTGAACCTGTGTGTCAATGGTTGGACAGTTTGAATAGGCATGCCAGGAGAATTATATTAAGTGTGAAGCCACTCAAACTTGTCGGTGAGGTACTGAGTCTTGACAGAAGGAACTGGCGTAGGACAACCTTTACGATATACGTGAAACATACAAAAATATAACCTTGCAAGTTGTGTCACTTTTAAAGATATTCTAGTGATTGATTTGTATGACAGATGGCAACATTATCGAAGTGGTGGCTGTGGAATTGTGTATATTGAAATGTGTAAGGGACAAACTTGTAACAAACATTACGTATGCAATGCAGAAATAAAATGAATAAAGACTGGTAGCCTGCAGTACAAAAGTAGCCTACCATCACGCCTCAGTTTTCGCCAAATAACTTACTATGAGCGATATCGTCGACATTGAATGTAATCTGTACAATACTATTAATAATTCAAGCATGGAAAATCGTCAGTTACTCAAAATGGTCACCACCATACTTTGAAAGATATGAAACTGTAAATGTAGAATGTTCACAAACTTTTCCGATATTTTCATTTAAAAGGTAGCCTATATGTTAAGTCCTCTAATAATATTGTACAGTCAGTATGAAAACAATACATCGCATATGAATTTAAACATATTTATGGTAGCCTACAAGTTCAATGAAAACTCGCAAGTACTAAGCAAATTAATAGTGCGAGGTGCAAGCGATAGGCCTAGTATCCATCACTGTACAGTGTATGTATACACTATTCCTTTAGTATACTGTAATACACAATAGTGTATGTATACACTATTCCTTTAGTATACTGTAATACACAATAGTGTATGTATACACTATTCCTTTAGTATACTGTAATACACAATAGTGTATGTATACACTATTCCTTTAGTATACTGTAATACACAATAGTGTATGTATACACTATTCCTTTAGTATACTGTAATACACAATAGTGTATGTATACACTATTCCTTTAGTATACAGTGGGCCCCGCAAGGGTGCGCACTAAAAGGGTGCGATTCTCCAACCGTGCGGCAGATGTACGTGTGGTGCGTATAATCCAAGGGTGCGAAAAAAGCGCGAAAAAAGCAAAGCGTGCGTTTTTTTCGCCCAATAACCCCTGAAAAACATGAACTAAGGAAAGAATACCTGTAAGTAATCCCTCGTTATCGACGGGGGTTACGTTCTTAAGACTGCCGTCGATAGCAAAAACCGTCAATACCGCATTACCGTACATTACGGTACCGTACATACACGTACAGTATCCGTGGTCTCCTATCCTATGTACTTTTAAGCGTTTCCTTTACACATAACCTTACATATTAGAGTATATTGCAAATATCTATCACTGAATACATTAGAGGCCATAATAAATGCAAGAGATACAAGGTTCAGGTACAAATAAGCAAGTAAAAGACGGGTGGACTTAGAGCTTCTGCCTTGTTTTGACAACATTAAAAATGGAGGTCGAAAGTGACGCTCCGATCGTCGGTGAATCCGGATTCACTCAAAACCTAAAGTCTTTAGGCTAATTATTTTTGCTCTCGTTTTCGGTGTATTTTCTTATTATTGTATGTCTTATTGTTCATCATTTAATCCACTTTTGGTTGGTATATTAGAGTAATATAAATAAACAATTAATCCGTCGATAGATCAGTCGATACTCGAATCAGTCTAAAGTCAGTCGATAGTCGAATCCGTCTATGATAAAGCAATCCGTCTATAATCAAATCCGTCTATAAAAAAGCCGTCGATAACGAGGGACTACTGTACAGTATAGATATGTGATTAGATATTAGATAGAATATGGGTATTACACTCACTTTGGATGGTTTATGTATGCGTGGAGGTTGGGATGTTGGTCTTACTGAGGGTCCGAGGCTCCTCAGTAAGACCAACATCCCAACCTCCACGCATACATAAACCATCCAAAGTGAGTGTAATACCCATATTCTATCTAATCTAATCACATTTCTATACTGTGCAGGTATTCTTTCCTTAGTTCATGTTTTTCAGGGGTTATTGGGCGAAAAAAGGGTAAGTTTGAAGAGTCCCTGGACTACATAGTGAATTTCCCATAGGTTCTTAAGCTCCAAGGGTGCGTTTTACAAGGGTGCGCGCATGTCTCGGACTTAGGTAACCGCACCCTTGTGGGGTCTACTGTACTGTAATACACAATAGTGTATGTATACACTATTCCTTTAGTATACTGTAATACACAATAGTGTATGTATACACTATTCCTTTAGTATACTGTAATACACAATAGTGTATGTATACACTATTCCTTTAGTATACTGTAATACACAATAGTCATTAGGCTACAGTTATTAGCAAATACAGTATATAGGCCTATATTGGATTAAAATGTAAAACTTGCAAACTAAACAAACCAAAATTGGGACAAGGACAATATAAAGTCAAATTAAATTATAAAAATCGCTATGTGGAAACAACGTTTACTAAAATGAAAATTATTAAATAAAAGAACACAATCCACCACATAGGGTGTACATTACTACATGAGCAAGTTAATCTGTTTCCCAAGCAAACTAATCGCACATATAACAACGCACTATCGTCACGTTAAAGGAAGTAGTCAAGTTTGGGAAGTCCGGGACGTTCTGGCAAATTTTACTAAACTCTGCATGAATAAAGAAACTATATGTTAAATGTCAAAATATTATTTAAAATCAAATTTGCAACATGACAAGACATTAAAATAGTACAAAATACAAATATTGATAAGATATCTATACTATTACAAAATAATATATAAAATACAGTACAGCACTCACTAACGATAGTGCTATCGGGTAGGTACCTGTAAGCATAGCATGCCTCAAGTGATATTAGTCTCAAGGATATTAGTCTCACATTAGTATATAATTGAGTGTTTCATTAAAGTTTCCACTGTTCTTGCATACGTTTTTACACAGACCGTGGGCTCATACGATATTATAGCCTATGCGGGTGGATGGGACTCGTTAGCTTTAGTCGGCAACCCATCTAGGGGAGACAACCTTATACAAATCCGGGTAGATGGGACTCGTCAGCCTTGGTCGGCAAGCTGTCTAGGGGAGTAAACCTTATACAAATTCGTACAAATTCGTGGATGGACTAACCGCGCACCACTAGAAAAATAGTGCTAAAAATATACATAGAATGCCTGAGAGTCAGACGGATTCTAAGCTGAGTGGTCAATCCTGTAAGACCTTCAATAAACTGGCACGGATTGTCCTCACGGGGGTTAGGTCTGCTTAGGGGCGTTGTCTGTGGCCACCCTCGTATAGAGGAGTAAGGCGTCTGGCAATAGATAGATAGATAATTATGAAAAATTTAAACACAATCTATAATGATATAATATATTCTATCTATCTATCTATTTGCTCAGGTCCTTTCCCCATTTTTTTTTTTTTTTTTTTTTTTTATACTGGGGTTGGCCGACTCGAGACAGAGCCCAAATAGGGACAACAACAAAATAATATCATAAATTAAGGCATGGAATAGGCATCTGCACACCGTAGTATTACCATTGTACGTTTTCTTTATCACTTATTTACAGGAAATGTTTATATTAAAACACTCAGATTTTGTGATGGAGTTTCTTTATTCATGTACAGTACTGTATTTATGTAGATAATCAAGCACTTACCCCAGTTTTCCTTTTTTTATTTGTATTTTTTGTTTATCTTTTTATTTATTTATTTTATTTTTTTTTGGTAATGGGGGTGGCCGACTCTAGACAGAGCCCGAACAGGGACATCACAACACATCAGAAAAACAATGTACAGTATGTATGTATATACTGTACTGTACTCTGGTAGGCCTACTTACCCCCCTTTTTTTTTTTTTTTTTTTTTTTTTTTTATGGGGGTGGCCGACTCGAGACAGAGCCTGAATAGGGACATCACAACACATCAGAAAAAAAAAAAAAAATCACACACATCTAGGTCGTCAAGGAGAAATACCCAGAGAACCAGACCCATTTGGGGTCCCCAGCAAAAGATTCCCAGGTCCCAGATCCCCTAGAGAGGCGCCGATTTCCGCAGGCAGACTTGCAGCGAAGCTGTATCACCACAAGCTCGCCCCATCTTGCTTCCAGGCGCACTACCACTACCACTGGCTCCCCGGGCCAGGCGCCTGACGGACTATTATCTAGTCTAACTGGCGCATGTGGGGGCGCTCGGTTATGGCCTTGGCCTTGCTCGGGGCCTTGGGGCTGTTCGGCCAGGCAGCTTGGGGAAAAACAACAACAACAACTGGCGCATGAGCCTCTCTCCCAAACGACCGCGTTTACACTCGTCTATTCACTAGCATTCTCCATTCATTCCTATTTATTACCACTTCTCTTGCCTAATCTATAGTCATTCCTCTATCGCCCAACGCTTGTCTTACACAGTCTCTCCATCTCAATGGGGGTCTTCCTGCCCTTCTACCTCCCCTTGTATCTGACTCGTGGAGGTAACATAATAATTCTCTTTGTAAGCCTTTCATCTTCCATTCGTTCAACATGACCATACCAGCTCAGCACCCTTCTGTCCACTCTGGCCGACAAACGACCCAACTTCTGCTCAAACTTCCTTGTGGCCTGAAAGTCGCAAGTGGTCAATTGCACGTTTGACTGGCATACCCGACTATTGTTTTGGGCCACACCCCTCCCTCTAGTCAGAATTTTGGCTGGACGTCGGATCGGATGGCCCACCAGATAAAATAACCAGGTAAGAATGAGATATACTTTACCTCTTTGGTTCTTTGCATTACTTTCCAAGCTGAATTAGATCTTCTAATTATCATAGCCTGAATGTTTTTTGGAAATATAGTACAGTCGCCAGTCGCGCTAATAATTGATGTCTCGGCACCAAGTATATTTTGATAAATTATTGGTATCAGCAATATCTAAGCTTCTTTTCATCATATTGAGTGAAATATACAGCCATGTTCCTACACTTACCCAACCTATTCAACATCTGACAGACATTAATACAGCACAGAGCAAGCCAAACGTACTGACAGCTAGGACATGACTTATTAGCGCGACCGTACAGTTAGGCTAAAAAACCTTCATAATTAATTCACTCCCTTGATGTTCACACAATAATATCACTGTGTTGTCCCTGTTCGGGCTTTCTTGGTGGGTTTCTTATACTTCGCCACCAACGACTATTTTACGCTATCTCAGACGTCAACTCGAGTAGTTTTGTGGTTGCGGGCACAGGGTATTACTGATGGGTTTCTTATACTTCGCCACCAACGACTATTTTGCGCTATCCCAGACGTCAACTCGGGTAGTTTTGTGGTTGCGGGCACAGGGTATTACTGATGGGTTTCTTATACTTCGCCACCAACAACTATTTTGCGCTATCCCAGACGTCAACTCTGGCAGTTTTGTGGTTGCGGGATTTTGCGGGTACAGGGTATTACAGTATAGATAAAGCTAAGGTCAGTCCTCGCTCAGTCAAGAGTACCCTAAGTTGAAGATTACTGCACCATTCCCAGAGCTGAGAAGGGCGATCGGAATATACAGTACTTCACTTCTTGAAAGTGGCATAACAATAATAAACTAATGAAAACGTATGATCTTTCCGGGATTTGAACTCTCGACACCACACCCAGAATATAAGTATCTAAACCATTACACTACCAACACAGTTAAAGGTTAAGTACACGTTCACGATTAATATCCATTTTCGAATTCTGGATACAGAATTAAGCTAATCATGTACTTAGACCCAACTGCATTATGGATAACTTAATGATTTAAGCCGGTATCACACGAGAGCTTTTATACTCAACATTTTTCTGGCAACATTTCTGGGACATTTTACAGTGGTATCAGAAACTAGACTGATAATAGATGAATTTAGGTGACATAATTATTGAAAAAGCTGACCTCATAAGTTGCCAGACAAATGTTGAGGGAAAAAGCGCTCGTGTGATACCGGCTTTAGTGAGGGAAGAACAATGAATTAATGGAATAATAAGCTTAATAAGGTAGAACTAAATCTTATGCATGTATGTATACTGTAAGCTATATACTCAGGCACATATCCCATTGCTGAGAGTGGCCGACTCGAGGCAGAGCCCGAACAGAAACCTTTAACCCTTCTGGCCCGGGCAGCATTTTAAAATGACAGTGCGGAAGATGGGCCGGAGCCCGGGTGTCCTTTTAAAATCCCTATGCTTGAAAGCGTGGTTTGAAATTCGCACGGCGAAAATTTCCTTTGCAGGGGCGATCGCAGCGCCACCAAGCCTCAACTACTACCGTTATCAGTTTCCACGTGCCCGCCATGGCGAGTTATAGTGAAATCATGAATTCCGACGTGTCCGATTCTGTGCCACCTCCCGCGCACCCCAGTGCTACCCTGCTCGCTACATCTACGCCTGTTGCAAGCAAGGAAAAGGCTCGACGCAAGAAAGCGAAGGTATTGTTGAGTGATAGTGCTATACAGAGAGAACTTTTTGCCATTGAAGAAAGCAGTGGCGAAAGCTAAGTTCCAATTTTTAGGGTCCGAGAGGACCGAGACCACTTTCGCGTTCCCTCTCCCCTCTTTCTGTCTCGTCGAGTAGGAGAATTTTACAAAGGGAGGATGATTCCTAGCCTCCTGCCCATAGAAGGGAAAGGAGGACAGTAAAAGAGACAGACAGAAACGGCTAAAGCTGGGTATGCCAAACATCACATTTTGATTAGGATCAACCCTCCTAAAACAAACTACAGGTCTCCCTCGATATACGATTGGGTTACGTTCCTGAAAACCCGATCTTGAATAGAAAAATCGTATAGCGAACCTTAAAATGTAGGCTATGGGGTAAATGGGGTTGTGTTCTCGGGCCAGCCAAAACCTAAACCCAAACACCTAAAAACCTATAATATCGTAAATCAGGGCATCGTATAGTGAGGGAGACCAGTACCGGTATTATATATGTAGGAATAGGTTTTTACACCATACCCGAAAGAGGATTTATGGAGCTCCGATGTTACTCTCAACCATCTTAACAATTTTAGCAACACACCTAAACTTCGTTAGATGCTGAAAAAGCCTCACGAAAATATGCCAGGGACTGGGATTGAACCCGGCACCCTTAGGCTATGGTCACTCTACCAGTGACCCCAAGAAAGATATCTCACTTGGCATGGTCGGCTCAAGTTATTTCCGCATCTGGGTCTGTTTAGGCTAACCTATTTTCACTGACTTTACATTATAGTATAGTTGGATCAGCTGCCCTACGAGGAGAGATGTCGACGCCTAGATCTCCAGACACTGCAAGACAGAAGAATCAGGGGTGACATGATCGAGACGTAGGCCTACAAATTGCTACACAAGTTTGAGGACATCCCCTATTCTCGTTTCTTTCAGATTAATCGGCGCTCTGCAGACTCCGTTTTCTGACCTCTGACCATTTAGGTGAGGTCGGTCCTCATGGTATTAGTGAGCTAGGCCTATAATTAGGCCTTGTAATTGGGATTGGGTGTGAGAGGGATCTGCCTTGTGTGGGCCAATCGGCTTTCTGCAGCCTGTGGGGGACACCACAAAGAAACCTGTTCCATAATTCCCCACTACTGTATATAGGCCTATTCATAGGTAGGCTTTAGTAAGCAATTGACCACTTGCGAGTTTCAGGCTATAAGGAAGTTGAAGTCGAAAACATCGATATAAGACTAATGCAATAATAATGTAGGTTTCTGATGGATAGAGAGTGGTTAATTTAATGGGTTTATTAATGCACTACAACCATATTTTCGCTGGTAATTCTGCTAAATATCGATGTCTAAAACTCACTTCCTTATAGCCTGAAACTCTTAAGTGGTCAATTAATTTTTCATTATTCATTCTGGGAAATTATGTAGGCCTATGTGTTTTGCGAAATGTGACCACTTACGAGTTTCAGGCTATAAGAAAGTTGGAGGTGTAGACATCGATAGTAATTCTAAATGCAATCCTAATTATGTAAGTTTCTGATGGCTAAAGAGTTTGTTGAATTGGGTTTTATATATTGAAAAATACACTGCAATCGTATTTCAGCAGGAAAAGCTGGTGAATATCGGTAACTCAGCTCAAACTTCCTTATAGTAGTCACATATTTATATTAGTTTACGGTTATACGTTTTCTGTGAATTGCGCGTTTTCTGTGAATTTGCGTATAGCAACAGGCCTTTAGTTATCGTTAATTAGGTTATTGTATTAATTAGCACGCTTTTACGGTTCAAGACAATGCTAAAGTATATATAGTTGATCTTTTTCATACAAAATACCAGTAATAAAGTATATAAACCTATGAAACTAATGAACACTGAATTTGCCTTGCGAATCGGTTTACAAGACAAAGCGACGTCCATTGTTTGTTTCCGGCGAATCCGAAAAACTCCTCGAAAATATGGAAAAATCGACCTACATTGGAAATGGAACAGGTAAATATAATGTTCAGAGGTTTCTATGTATATATATATCTTACTTTTCAGAGAGTAGGAAGGCCAGATTTTCCATATATTTCCTATTCCGGCGAATTTGAGCAGTGGCGTCACCTCGATTGAGTAAGATTAGGCTGCGCCTAGGCTATTTCTGTAAAAATTGAAGCATTTTTAGTATAGCCTAGGCCTATATAGGCTCATATTTTTTGCATTTTTTCTTTGTTAGCCTATACGGTGTTTTTTCATAGACTACTAAGGATGGGTGGAAATTAGTAATGACCAAATTAGGCCTAGCCTATCTAACAATCTGAAAATGGCCCTCACTAGCCTAGGCCATGTGCAGAGGGCTAGCCTATAAAGTTCAGGGAAAATGTGGAGTTTAAATAAAGAAATTGCGATGAAAAACTTAATAAAATAAGGAAAACTGCCCTGCCTAGGGATTTTCTATGAAAAAGCATTGTCCAAAAGTAGCCTAGAAAAAATTACCTTTTATAGGGAGAATTTCATGAAAAATAGGCCTAGTGTAAAAAATAGATAGGCCTAACTATATATCCTCTATGGGGAGAATTTATTTAAAAGTATCGTTTGGTGTGGAAAATTCGGCAAGAATGTAGTTACCGGGTGTAGGCTACTGCCCGTCTTGTTTACACTACGCGGATGCTCACCATCATGTTCCCGTCTATTTTGACTGCCTTGGGATACAAAAATACATTACCCTAACCAAACAACCTAACCTAACCTAACGTCCTAACCTAGTATTATAGATTTATAAGTAGCCTATTTATTTTATTATAAGTATTTATAGATGATTTATGTGGTATGTCGGTAGTGGTACACCCGGTAACTACATCCATCCCCTACATTCTTGCCAAATTGAACAGGTGGAAATTAGGCTAGAAAAAACAATCTAAAAATGGGAGGGCTAGGCTATGAAGATCAAGGAAAATGTGAGGTTAAAGTAAAGAATTTACGATGAAAAACAACAAAATTAGGAAACTGCCCAAAAATGACCATTTATAGGAAGAATTTCAAAAAATACTGTAAAAAATACATACGGTAATTATCCTATATGGGGAGGAGGTATTTAAAACTTGTTTGTTATATAAAATTAACTTTTATGGGGAGAATTTTGGAAAAAATTAGGCCTAGGCTACTGTAAAAATTTAATTATCTTTAGCGAGAGTTTTGGAAAACGTATGGTACGGCTAATCAGGATTGCCGTGGGATCCATGATGCATAGAAATCATCATATATGTTGCCAGTAGCCTATAGTAGGGGGCCTAGAGGTACAGTTTTTAAAGGGTTTCATATTTCACTTACAGTGGAGCACTGAATTTGGCGCCGTCTAAGTTGGCAAAATTAAACATTACGCCATACCCCAAATATTTAAAAATTCCACGTTCGCGCTAAAATATTTGATCTTGGCGCAAAAATCACAGTCGAAACCCGAAAAAGAGAGCAAAAATAATGAAAGACTCGACAGACTAGACAACAAACTAGAAAACGCAAAAAAATAGTGAAGTGAACTGCAGGAATCTGTCATTGTCAAGGGGTTTGATGCTTGGAGGCGAAATTTGAGTGAATCCGATATCCAGATTTCGAGCGTCACTTGCGAAAGTTGCTGCCGTGGCGGCGCCATATTGACCCATCCTACTTAAAGTAAGGTAAATTTGTGGGTGCGTTTGGCAAGCATGTTGCATTCGGGCGTACCGCCCGCCTTGTTTACACTACGCGGACGCTTCCGTTCATGTTCCCGTCTATTTTGACTGCCGTGGGATACAATAATATGTTGAGGGAGCCCCCCCTTACCCCCCCATGACTTATTATCATCATATATATTGCCAGCAGGGGGCAAATAACAGAAAAAATAGCCGTCAAAATAGACGGGAACTTAACCGCGAGCGATCGACCTATGTAAACATGACGGCCGTCACGACCGTACACCCGGATACTATTGTGCATCTTTCCCGTGCGTTTTGAAGTTTTATTTGTTTTTAGGACTAACAAGATTTATTATTTTTAAAACTACAGTATTATAAAAATATATCCCAGACGTCCGACGACGACGCTACTGTGCGAGATTTGTTGAATACTGGTACAGGACCCTTCGACGCGGCTCGCTTGGTGTAGTGACTAGCGTCTTGGACTTCCACCCAGAAGGCCCGGGTTCGCGCCCACGCTCGGCGCATTAAAGATTTTTCACAAGCACTGAGTCGTTACCATCCCTCATGAGCAAAGGGATGGGATTGTAGTACAGGACCCCAATGGAAATACGCCTAATCGGCCTTATTGAGCTATCCTTAGCTGGCTTAGCATGCGCTAGCTTTAAGAACTATTATTATTATAATTTTCCTTTGTGAACTGTTTTTTTTTTTTTTTTTTTTTTTTTAAACTTGCCTTAATAATAATAATAATAATAATAATAATAATATTATTTATTCAGTTAGCAATTTACAGAGTTGGTACCACATAGTATGTTACAAATATGACATGTACCAGCCTTGCATAATTCCAACTAAGGATAGCCCAATAAGGCCAGGCGTATTTCCATTAGGGGCCTTATTTAGGAAACCCTAGTCCCTAATCTTGTTAAAAACTAATAAAACTTCAAAACGCACCCACAAATTTACCGTACTTTTAGTAGGATGGGTCACTATTTCGGTATTGTGTAAGCGCTTTTTATAGGAGGTGGGGAGTGTTAGTGCTACTATTGGTAATTATAGGGAAAAGGCTCGCACTCTTATTTTTCATGTTTTTCCCCCAGATTTTGATGATTGAGTGTTTTCATGGTTTTAGTTATAATTCCAATGTGGAGGGTTGACCCTCCCATGACTTATTGAAATAATCATGTATGTTGCCAGCAGGGGATAAATATTGATTGTAATCCATAATGAAGACTTTATTAAACAGCGAGGACATCAGAGGGAGTGATGGGACTGTTTTTTTCCAGTAATATCAGGTTTTATAAATGTGATTAAATTATTCTCCCACAGTGGATTATACAAAGTATAGTAGGCTATAGTATAAGGATTCCATAGACCTACATTGTCCTTAATAAATTATTTATAATAAGGCGGCAAGCAGTCGAGCCTATTCTGAATAATTATTCTACTATCACCTTTTGACTGTGTTGGTGGTGTAATGGTTTAGGTGCTTATGTTCTGGGTGTGGTGTCCCGAGTTGGAATCCCGGGAGGACCACATGCTTTCATTAGTTTATTCAAGTACGGTGGCGCTAATAAGTCATGTCTCGGCTGTCATTACGTTTTGCTTGCTCTGTGCTGTATTAATGTCTGTCAGATGTTGAATAGGGTGGGTAAGTGTAAGAACATGTTTGAATATTTCATTCGATATGAAGAAATTAAGCTTATACTGTATATTGCTGATACCAATTATTGATCAAAACATACTTGGTGCCGAGACATCACTTATTAGCACGACTGTACATTGGGGTTTATAATTGATGATTAATGTTAAGAACGGGGTGTTACTTATTTAATAAACATGATAAATATTACAGGTGTGACAACAGAGGTCTTCAAGAGGGAACTGGACAAGTTTCTGGCTACCATCCCGAACCAAGCAGGAGCTCCGGGACATACCGTTACCTCATCACGCCCAGCAGCCTCCAACTCCATCATGTCCCAGTTGGAGTATATACAACACGGTGAAAGCTTGCGACGACGCTGTGGCCTTGCCTCGGGGATCAACGAGGGACCAACACTCCCTTGAGGCAAAAGCGCTTCAAGGTAACTTCAAGGTAAGTCATGGAGGTGAGGGAGGAGGGCACAGGGCAGAGTTCCCTTCCACCCATTATGTCTATCTATCTATCCATGCCCAATCCCCACTTTCGGTTTAATGTTATTTTAATACCACAAATTTTGTTGATATATTTGAAGATAAATATTGAATCTATATGCTCTAAAGATCATAAGAAAATTTGAGTATAACTCCATTTATTGGTCACCAATTATTTTGACATATTTGAAGACAGATATGGAATCTATATGCTCTAAGCATCATATTAAAATTAGTTTCAACCCTCGGCAAAACCTATTAAAAAAAACGGTAACAACATGTCTACCTAAAACGGTTGTCAATACTCTCTTATAGACGGCGCGGCTTTCAGCGACGCCATTTTTTCGTGAACTGGAGAGCTCTATCCTTCAACTTTTGTAATACTATCACGCCATCTGCCAATCCTCATTGGAAATACTGAGTTTCATTTCCTAACTCCTGCGCAATACGTCACGAGACACTTCTGGATTCTTATTGGGGTTTTTTTCTGACCACGTCATTAAACTCATAGATTCCGTCACGCATACAACCAGCAACCTATCAGGTGAGTTTATTGACCTTGATTACATCATTGCACTGAACCAATCACAGCTACACACCTTCATTTAAGTCTCTCCTCACTTTAGTCATGGACGCCGCTTGTAATGGTTGTTCACCCCTCCCACATTCAGTGATTATTGACACTACAAGGAACAATAGTGCAGCCCTTAAGGTTTTTACTGACCATGGTTGTTTGCCTACCTCTGTTTCCTGCAAACTCTGCTCAAACGAATGTTACTATTATGAACCGGCAGACCAGTGGCGATGCGGTCATTATTGGTTTTTAAATAAAACCACTACTCGTCGTAACTCCTCGTCGAAAACGTGGACGCATCTCTTCCTCACCTACTCCCTCCACATCTCAATATGGTATGCAATTACGCTTTCTTATTTTCGCTGGTTTAAAAACGGCGAAAACAAATTTATTTAAGCAAAACTTGGCTCGTGTTTTAAGGTATTTCCGTAATTGTTTAATCGAAGTACTCTTTTTTTTTCTAGTTATTAAAAACTTATTCTATGGTGTATTATATGATATATAGAAGCAATATAACTGTTCAAATGACCTGGTAAGTGTATATTAAACCAAATACAAAACTTTGAATAATGAGGTAAGAGATATGTGTTTTTTATCACTTTTCATCCCAAGACCAGCGGGGGTCTGGGGGCAGCAGCCCCCAGGATGCCCAGGTTACCTTAGGTTAGGTTAGGTTAGGTTAGGTTAGGTTAGGTTAGGTTAATGACCAGCTATGTAAATACAGTAGTGAACATTTGGTTTAGTCTGTGCTCAAAAATCCATTTTCTTTAGCAGGCCATACACTAAACAATTACCCCCTTTTCACAGACAAATACACAAACAATCTGTCAAAGATGCAAATAGCGGGGGTGTGGGGGCGGCAGCCCCCACCCATAATACTAGGATAGGTTAGGTAAGGTTGTTAGGTTAGGCTAATGTCCTTTCAAAGGGGTATAGGCTTGTAAACACTATGATAGCTTAACATGAGCCAAAAATCGAAATTAGGTTAGTGTAATTTGTTTACTCTTAAAACTCGCAAAATCAGAGACAATTTTCCCAAAACATGGCTCGGGTTTTATGGCTTTGCAATTTCGGGAAACCTGAGCCAAATTTCTAAATGAGGTTACTGTCATTTGTTTGTCTACAAACTCGCAAAATCCGAGCCAGCTTTGGCCAAAACCTGGCTCGGGTTTTCCAAAATTCGGGTTTTATGGCTTTGCAATTTTGGGAAACCTGAGCCAAATTTCTAAATAAGGTTACTGTCATTTGTTTGTTTACAAACTCGCAAAATCCGAGCCAGCTTTGGCCAAAACCTGGCTCGGGTTTTCCAAAATTCGGGTTTTATGGCTTTGCAATTTTGGGAAACCTGAGCCAAATTTCTAAATGAGGTTACTGTCATTTTGTTGTCTACAAACTCGCAAAATCCGAGCCAGCTTTGACCAAAACTTGGCTCGGGTTTTCGAAATATTGGGTTTTAGACCTTTGAAATACCTTCAAACCCGAGCCAAGTTTTGCTTGAATACGTTTGTATCGCCGTTTTACGCATTTAACCCCTCATTTTCCCTGTACTTCATAGCCCTCCCCACTATCGGGCGGCGTGTCTTAAGATCGTTGTATAATGGGGAAAACGGTTTCGCCGAGGGTTCTAATTATTTCTAAACACTATATATTGATGAAAACTAACAGGGAAAAATAAAAAAATCCATGGGAAAATTGGTGACCAATAAATGGAGTTTTTCCAAAATTTGTTTTAACCCTCGGTAAAACCTAATAAAAAAGTATGGTACTAAAATTTATTTTTCGTAACAAGGTTGTCAATACGGTACTTTCAGTCATCGATAGCTCTAAAGATCATATGAAAATGTGTTAAACCCTCGGAAAAACCTAATATAAAAGTATGGTACTAAAATTTCTTTTTCGTAACAAGGTTGTCAATACGGTACTTTCAGTCATCGATAGCTCTAAAGATCATATGAAAATGTGTTAAACCCTCGGAAAAACCTAATATAAAAGTATGGTACTAAAATTTAATTTTCGTAACAAGGTTGTCAATACGGTACTTTCCCGTTATCAATGTACAATCAAGCTGAAGATTGCAGAGTAAACACCATAGACTTCATCGACTTTTCTTTCGTATAATCGACAGCCAATTTTTTTTTTTTTTATTAACCCGGGAACTGCGGGAAGACTCTTAAGAGTTCCCCCGGCAGACTGCGGGAAGACTCTTAGGAGTCAGAGAAAAAAAAATCGACTTTAAACATCGATTTTTTTTTTTTTTTTTTTTCCCCTGGGCCATGCAAAATATCACTCCTCTACCTCCCCTCCTTCCCCACTTTCCTCCCCTCCTTCAGTTATCACCTATTTTCCCTGTTATTCCCTTATTCTGAGGTATATTTTCGTGCTAACATTAGCGAGTTGCAAGCAGGGCATTGTCATCAGTGTTAGCAAGCGAGTGCAAGAGAGAGAGAGAGTATCGATCGACTGTGTCTCAGTGGCCTTGGGGGAAATTGGCGGGAAAGCAGGTTGCCTCACCCATACATTATATAACTCGCGGCCTATATCTCCGATTTTGACCATCCAAACGCTGTTTTCACTCGTTTTATTGTTGTTTCAGGTTAATACCTTTATAATCAACCCATAATAGGCGCGTATGGATAAGTATTAATGCTATTTATGGTAAAATGAATATTTTAGTGATGGAAACAGCTCAAATACGTCAGCACAGGCGGACGTTTCTAATTACCCCCATGCGCACTTCTTAGATTAAGGGATTAGTACTCAACCAGCGGGGGTGTGGGGGCAGCAGCCCCCACTCATAATACTAGGTTAGGTTAGGTAAGGTTGTTAGGTTAGGTAAGGTTGTTAGGTTAGGTAAGGTTGTTAGGTTAGGCTAATGTCTTTTCAAATCACTATCGAGGGGCTGTCTCAACATCGATCGATAGGCCTAATGGGGAAAATAGGTTTTCCCGAGATTTCTAATTAATTACAAACACTATATATTGATGCAAATGACCAATTTTGATTATAAAAACACTCGGAAAATTTGTGGTATTAAAATAAAAATATTCCCCACTTTCCCTTTGTGTGTGTTTTTTGTTTTGTTTTTGTTTTTTTGCAGGGGGGGGGGGCATTCTGTATCCCATGGTAACCATAATTTGATCCCTCCCCATTAGTAGTGGGCGTTAACAGTTAAGATTGCTGGATAATGGGTAAAAACTATAATGCGACTGTCCTTTGTACAGTATATAGAACCCGCATATACTGTATCGCGGGGCCTAAATTTTAATTGAACTGCCAGTATTGGGAAATTAGTTAGATGCGCGAAGTAGCCTACTATAACTCGAGCGCGATGTCAACAAACTATTTATTTTCCACCGAGTTATCTTTATATGTTGTCTAATATTATTAATATTAAAGTGTCCCCATTGTTTTTTTAGTGTTTCTTACACCAGAAAAGGGTGTAGCTTGGTGTTGGATGTGTGGAAACCGAAAACAAATCTGTATTAAATCCTTGGTGGTACCTGTCAAATGCGCGCCCCTATAGTATAATCGCACCTAATCTATAATCTATTGTTAAACGAATATAAACAGACCGTAGTTGCGGTCAGCAGTGCGGCGGCGCCGCATTCGGACAAAGCTCTGAATTACCGCCTAACTCTGTCTTATTTCTCACCTCACACAATAACTACACAATTTAAAGTGTTCTAGTCTTCACCCATTGCAAAACAACACCCATATGATCTGCCTCTGGTATGTCTAAAAACTTGGTTAGGCCATTTATTTGCAGAGATATGAGTACTGTATCTGTAAATGCCGATTATCGGGAATAAACACCGAATCCTAGGCTTTCGTCCGGCATACTGACCTAATTAATTTCATCATCAAAACTGAAGCACTTGGTCTAGAGACTTCTAATTATCACCAAACGCAAGACAACAACGACAAATTCCGCTGGATATTTATATTTATAACCTCGGTTAGGCCATTTTTTGGCGTATTAACCCGTGGAGCCCCGGCTAGTTTTGTATTGTTTGTTCACCAGAACCCGGCCGGTTTTCAAAAAATTGTTTTATTCCAGAAACCATAGCGAATGGGTTAGGAATGAAGGAAAAACCACGAAAAATCGCTCAAAAAGCTTAAAGAATGGTCCTACAGAGCCCCCGAAAACGTATTTTACAAGAGTAAAAAATTGAAGGCAATTACCCCAAAAAACTAGGTTATTGCGCGTTCACGCGCACGCACGTGGACTTTGAGAGTTGTCAACCATCGGCACGGTTGCGTGGGATACGTACACAGTTCCCATACAAATCTGAGCCCTCTCGAGTGGCTACACCTGAGGTTACGGTCGGAGCTATTAGGGTGACTCGTCAGACGCGTCGCTGGGGCTGTGCGTTACATACATCGCCGACGTGTCAGACGCGTCGCTGGGGCTGTACGGGTTAATAAGCGTGGCAAAATCCTGAGAATTCAATATTTTACCCTATTTTCGCGAGGGGCCGGATCCTGGGGGGTTGTGTTTTTTTATTTCAACATAGGGAATAGAATATGCCCCACGTGCCTTCTGCGTGTCGTAAGAGGCGACTAAATAGGTTGGGTCGGTGGGCTTGCGACCCCCACCCGGAAAAAATATCTAAGCACTGAAAAACGAACGAACAATGGGGGCGGTTCGTTCGTGGCCACCCCTTGAGGGATCACGGCGTCAGGCAATAGATAGATAGATAGAAAAATTTATTTTATTAAGCGTTATTTCTATATAGCGATTTTGATAAGTTCCATTGCCTTTATCTTGTGTTGTCCCTGTTTTGGTTTGTTTATTTTGGAAGTTTTACATTTAATTTAAATTTGTATGTACTTACACTAGTTGTATTTGCGGGAGTGAGCATGCTCGTTAATTCCCGCCTCCTAAGATATGTTTGTCATACCGTGCTTTGAAACTATGCACTGATGGTGCAGACACTACTTCGGCTGGCAATTTGTTCCACCCACTAATCGAGTTGGTAGGAAATCTTTTACTTTTCAGATCAGATTTATTATTAAGCACTTTTAGTTTGTAGTTGTGACCTCTTGTTCTCTCACCTCCATCCCTCTCTATGAAGTTTTCTTGGTCGATTTTGTCAATACCTCTAACACATTTGTATATCTGAATTTGCTGTCCTCGTTTCCTTCTCTGTTCCAGTGTAGGTAGATTCAATCTCTCGAGCCTCTCTTGGTACTCCAAATTTTCCAAACCTGGGATCATCCTCGTAGCTGCTCTCTGTACCCTCTCAATTTTGTGGATATGTTTCTTCATGTGAGGGGACCACACTACAGATGCATATTCCATCCTGGGTCTTATTATTGCCGTTATTATTTGTTTCATGGTGTTTTCATTAAGATAATTGAAAGACATCCTGATATTTGCCAATAGTGCTAGTGATTCTCTCACTATCTTATTTAAGTGGCTTTCTGGAGACATGTTATCCTTAAATTCTATCCCCAAGTCTTTTTCTGCTTTGGGAATCACTTCGTTTCCTAGTTTATAATCTTTTCTAGGTCTGTACTTGCTTTTACCCATTTCTAGAGTCTTACATTTCCCTGCATTGAACTCCATATTCCATTTGATGCTCCATTCATGGATCTTTTGTAAATCTGCTTGGAGCTCAAGGCAATCCTCCTGGGTTCTGATCGTTTTAAGCAGCTTGGCATCGTCCGCAAACATGCTCATGTAGCTTGTTAGTCCCTCAGGTAAGTCATTTACAAATACTAGAAACATGATTGGGGCTAGGACAGATCCTTGTGGTACTCCACTCGTAATTTGAGTCCAGTTTGACGATTTCCCCCTTACTGTTGTTCTCATCTGTCTTCCGCTAAGGTAGCTCTCCATCCATTTCAGCAGTTTGTCTCCTACTTTTCCCTCATGTTTTAATTTCCATAGCAATCTCTTGTGTGGAACTTTGTCAAATGCCTTTTTAAAGTCTAGGTAGGCACAGTCTACCCATCCTTCCCTCTTGTCCACTGTGTCTATTACTCTAGAGTAAAAACTCAACAAGTTGCTTACACATGATCTGCCTCCTCTGAATCCAAATTGTCGGTCAGTAATTAATCTTTTGGATTCCAGGTAGTTCACCCATTTGTCCCTTATTAATCCTTCCAGAATCTTCATGAGGATGCTCAATAGTGATACAGGTCTATAGTTCAGTGGTTCATATCTGCTTCCTCCCTTAAATATAGGAATAATGTTTGCTCTTTTCCATTCTGTAGGTACTATCCCTGTGTCCAATGATTTGGTCATTATATCATATAACGGTATACTCAGTTCCTTGGCATTTTCTTTAATAATCCAGCCTGATACTCCGTCCGGTCCGGCGGCTTTGTTTGGATCCACCTTACTCATTTTGTCTATGAGCTCTGGTCTGTTAAATGTGACTTCCGGCATTTCCTCTGTACCTATCTCATTGGTTTCTGGTGCAATGAATTCTCCTTCTTTTGTAAATACTGATGCAAAATTTCTATTTAGTTCTTCCGCAATTTCTGTATCCTCTTCTATGATTCTGTTTCCACTTTTAATCTTTACGATCGTGGCTTTTATCTTCCTTTTGCCGTTTACAAACTTGAAAAACATTTTTGGATTCTTTTCATAGTTCTCCACTATCCCTTTCTCATGGTTTGCCTCTGACCTCCTCCTCATTTCTGTGTATTTGTTTCTCTCTCCTTTATACTTTTGCCTGTTATCTTCCGAATCCCAGTTTCTCATCTTTTTCCAGGCTTTGTTTTTTTCTTCCTGTGCTTGCCTACATTCGCGGTTAAACCATACTTTGCGATTACTTTTTTTCCTTTTATTAATGTACTTAGGGACAACAGTTTTTATACCAGTATCATAGATCTCCATGAATGCCTGAGTTTTTTGTCTATCTCACTTTCAGATAACACCTGATCCCAATTTTGTGACTTGAAAAAATCCCGTAGTCCTTCGAAATCGGTTCTGGAATACATCCAGTGATTTTCCTTGTGCTTTTCCCTTCCCTTGGGTAGATTATACTTCAATAGTAAGTCTATGTCTAGAACTGCATGGTCGCTTTTTCCTAGTGGGCATAGGTACTGAATACTTTGAACCTCCTCCTCCCTTCTTGTGAATAGAAGGTCCAATCTAGCTGGTTGATCACTTCCCCTTACTCTTGTTGACTCTTTTACATGTTGGTATATAGAATTTTCCATGGCCATACTTAAAAATTCATAGCCCCAACTTTCCTCCCCTGTTCCGGCTTCAAGATCTTCCCAATTCACTTCCTTGCAGTTAAAGTCCCCACACATGATTATTTCATCCTTTGAAGCAAAGATATTTCCTAGCACACTAATTGTTTCCTTACGCATTAGGCTATGCTCCTCCTTACCCCATGTCTTCGTCTTGGGAGGTACATACGCTACTAGCACCACTATTTTTTCGTTTCCACCAAGCTCTATTGCTAAAACTTCTGCTGTTGAAGTTTCTAATTTTATCTCAGACACAATCAAATCTTTCCTAGTAAGGATGCACACTCCACCTCCATGTCGAAATTTTCTGTCCCTCCTCCAAATCCTGTATTCAGACCATCCTAGCAAATTTATATCAAGGTCCTCTCTTAGTTTTGTCTCAGTGAGACATACTATTTCTGGTTTCTTAGTATTGAGTAAGTCTGTTAGTTCTAGTTTCTTAGAGATTAGCCCATCGACATTGCTATATAGAATCCTTATACTTTCTAGTCCCCCATTACCTGCTCCAAGCGCCTTATCTGTGGCGGTCTGTTCCCTACGTAGGCTTACTAGGTACTACGGACACATTGTAGGCGTAAGGTGTGGATTAGGCTTGTATCCAATGTACTAGGTCTATGTTACTGGATATTTATGATTTAAATAAGTGCTACGTTTTCGATAAATCTGGTTATATGGCTTTGCAATTAGGGAAATCATGAGCCGATTTCCGACATTTAGTTAGTCTTTTTAGATTCTCAAAATCCGATCCAAGTTTTGCCAAAAATTGGCTCGGGTTTTCCAAAATTATGCTTTTTGGGGTTTGCAATTTAGGGAAACATGAGCCAAAATTCTAAATTAGGTTACTGTAATTTGTTTACTCTTAAAACTCGCAAAATCCGAGCCAAGTTTTGCCAAAGCTTAGCTCGGGTTTTCCAAAATTCGGGTTTTATGGCTTTGCAATTTCGGGAAACCTGAGCCAAATTTCTAAATGAGGTTACCGTCATTTTGTTGTCTACAAACTCTCAAAATCCGAGCCAGCTTTGGCCAAAACTTGGCTCGGGTTTTCGAAATATTGGGTTTTAGGCCTTTGAAATACCTTAAAACCCGAGCAAAGTTTTGTTAAAATAAGCTTTAATCGCCGTTTTACGCATTTAACCCCTCATTTTCCCTGTACTTCATAGCCTTCCCCACTATCGGGCGGCGTGTCTTAAGATCGTTGTATAATGGGGAAAACGGTTTCGCCGAGGGTTGTAATTATTTCCAAACACTATATATTGATGAAAACTAACAGGGAAAAATAAAAAAATCCATGGGAAAATTGGTGACCATCTTATTTAGTTTTTCCGAAGTTTTATCTAAAACTCTATATTTAGCAGAATTACCAGCTAAAACATAGTCATAGTAAATTTATAAATACAACACCCAATTAAAGATAACTTTATCTATCTATATATGTTCAGGCCCAATCCCCATTTTGGGGGTAGCCGACTCAAGACAGAGCAAGAACAGGGAAAACATAAAATAAAAGAAAACTTAATAAGAAACCTAAATAATTGTATATCTATTATAACAAATATTGACGGCTCAAACTTCGTCATAGCCTGAAACTCAAGTAGTCAATTTTCGATGAGCAAAGATTTTATTTCGATATGCATTTTCACTTTGGATTCAGAAACTAGACTAAGGTAAATTTTTTGGATAAAATTAAGTTGGGTTAAAATTTTAGCCATAAATTTCAATGCCGTAGGCCTATAAGTTATAAGCTTTTATTTCAGCGGATGGCAATTTTAATCCTTTAGCACCTAATTTCTCAATACTTAACACAAAAATATGAAACTACGTCTATGCGTGTTATTAATGCAAAGTTTTAATAAAAAACAATATTTCACTAAAACATCTTTAAAATAACTGCGAAATTTTGATGGGAACTTTGCAATCTACCATTAGCTGGAAAAAATAGACTATAGTTATACTCAATGAATCACTTATATAGGTACTTCCTTCATCGCAAATTCAATGGTCATTAGCAGGGTGTCAATCCATTTACCCGGTACATTACATTTACAGAAAACAGTTTGAAGTAATGACAAAAAAAAAAAAAATCCAAATATGTACGGATTAAGGTATTATTCTATAATTGCACCTATACGAGCTAAACAAATTATTATTGTATTTAACAGGAAGGTACGGCGAGGTAAGTGATGTGGTATAGGTGGCAATATGCGGAAATGGATTATAAAGGCATTCTGCCCCCCTCTTACCCCCTTACGAAAATCTACGGTTATTCACTCCACCCCAACTGGATTTCTACCGTTTTACCCAACCAGCGGGGGTGTGGGGGCAGCAGCCCCCACTCATAATACTAGGTTAGGTTAGGTAAGGTTGTTAGGTTAGGCTAATGTCTCTGAAACATTGTAAATCCGAGTCACATCTAGATTGATAGACTTTTGTCAGAGGGGGGGCGGAATGCCCTTATAATCCATTTCCGCATATTGCCACCTATACCACATCACTTACCTCGTTGTACCTTCCTGTTAAATACAATAATATTTTGTTTAGCTCTTATAGGTGCAATTATAGAAATTTACCCAGATTAAAATGAACAGCAAGAGCGAACCTGATTATTTTTTTCAAAGTCCATATAACTGAAAAAAAATACCGAAATGTTAAAGTGTTAAAAGTCTACATATTTAAGCAATAAACACTCTGCAAAAGCGATCCCTGCTAAAGAGAATGGCCACAAAGCCTACACATCGCAAATATGATCTCATTATTAACGAAGAAATGCAAGATAGAATCCGGTATGAAAGTTTAAAAGTCCACAAATATTAGCTTTGAGTGAAAACCGCGAGATCCCAGCTAAAGAAAATTGCTATAAAACCTAAACATCGTAATAAGCAACTCTTTAAACAAATACACAAATGCAATAGCGAATACGGTTCGAAAGTTTAGTCTACAAACATTAACGCAGTAAAAACAGTGAGAGCGATTCCAGCTAAAGACATGGCAGCAAAGTATATGCATCGCAAATATTAACGCATTAACCCGGGAGCTGCGGGGAGACTCTTAAGAGTTCCCCCGGCGCACTGCGGGGAGACTCTTAAGAGTCAGAGAAAAAAAAAAATCAACTTTTGACATCGAAAAAAAAAAAAAAAAAATTATTTATTTTTTTTTTTTTGGCCCCTGGGCCATGCAAAATCTCAGTCCTCTACCTCCCCTCCTTCCCCACTTTCCTCCTCTCCTTCAGTTATCACCTATTTTCCCTGTTATTCCCTTATTCTGAGGTATATTTTCGTGCTAACATTAGAAATCCGATTGGAGGGTGTGGTCATCACTGATAGCAAGCGAGTGCAAGAGAGAGAGAGAGAGTATCGATCGACTGTGTCTCAGTGGCCTTGGGGGAAATTGGCGGGAAAGCAGATTGCCTCACCCATACATTATACAACTCGCGGGCTATATCTCCGATTTTGACCATCCAAACGCTGTTTTCACTCGTTTTATTGTTGTTTCAGGTTAATACCTTTATAATCAACCCATAATAGGCGCATATGGATAAGTATTAATGCTATTAATGGCACAATGAATATTTTAGTGACGGAAACACCTCAAATACGTCAGCACAGGGGGACGTTTCCAATTGCCCCCATGCGCACTTCAGAGGTTAACAAAGAAATGCAAGAGCGAACACGGTATGAAAGTTAAAAAGTCCACAAATATTAGCTTTGTAAAAACCCCAAGAACGATTCAACTAGAGTAACCGGCCATAAAGTATACGCAAATAATATCGCTGGAGCACTTTCTAACCTCTCCTTCACCGTTTGCGGTCCTGGAAGAGACGAACCCCTTACTCAGCAGTCCAGTCGTCCTTGCCTCGGATTGAGAATCGAGATAAGATTGATTCGCTGTTTTTAGGCGATTCGAACAGCCTTGGGTCGAATCAGTCTCTTTGATCTTTAAAATTCGAACTCCTTTGGGTGAAGCATTCTCTTTGTTCTTCTACAATTCGAACCGCCTTAATGGTCGAAGCATTATCGATCTATTTTTACATACACATTTCGAACACCCTTGGTCGAAGCCTTTCCCGCATTCCGACTAATAGACTGAATATTTATCGTATTTTATTCAGAATCGACTCTTAATTATGTATTGTATTTTGTTCAGCTTAGGAAAGGCCTATGGAAATCAATGGTTTAATCAAGATAGTTTTATGCCTATTTGCGCAGGCGATTGCACAGTCGTTAACATAAATAAGGCCACACCCATTTGAATAACCGAGTCTTTGACCCTTTCTGTACCGGTGATCAAACGTCTTTTATATTTTGTTTCAGCCACATATAGACGATTTTACGAAGCTTAGGAAGGATATATAGCCGCTAAAAGGATTGAGATAGACTGTAGCCTTTTAATGGATAGACGTCCTTCCTAAGCTGAATAAAATCGTCTAATATTTGCCAGAATGTGTCAATCGTATTGAACCATCTGGGGATAAAATAAAACATTACAATGTCATTGCATAAAATCGTCTAATAATAGCCAGAACATAAGGAATAATACCGTCCCCCGGTCCTGGTGTTTAAAGTACCGGTATCCATAAGAATCTACTAATTTTAAGGTATATTTTGTTGGTATTAAACCCTTTCACCACCATTATGAAATACTCATCATATGCTGGTTACCATTAGACGATTGTCTTTGGTTTATAATCTACCTATACGACTCATATAGGTAGCCTATTGTATATACGATCTCAATAAATCATCTTAATACAATAGGTCCTTCTTAAACTGTTACTATTAGACGATTTTCTTTGGTATATAATCTACCTATAAGACTCAGATGGGTATACGATCTCAATAACATAGGTAGGCTAGCCTACTTCTTGAACTGTTACCATTAGACGATTTTCTTTAGTTTATAGCCTAATCTACCTATATGAATCAAATGGGTAATAATAATAATAATAATAATATTTATTCAGTCAGCAATTTACAGAGTTGGTACCACATAGTTTGTTACAAATATGACATGTACTTATATACGATATCAATATACCCTCTTAGTAACATATAGGTCCCTCTTAAACTGCATATACTCGCCTAATTTTAGACAGATTCAAAGGTAAAAAGGCGTCATGGTGCTGAAGTGGTTGACCAATTTCTAATTATGCAAGTATATATCTGGAACAAATTTATGAATATAATTATCTATGCATCATCAATAAAACTATATATACTATTTATTGATAACCAAGTTCTATCCGAAAATCAATCCATATACTGTAGTTATAATTACATACATATAATTACATACATAGGGGTTCACGAATTCTAATGAGTGGGCTGGTGAATATGGCATTCGAGCGTACACGCGTGCCTAGACTCATTAGCCAATCAAAAGCCATAATTATGTAAACAACAATGATGGCCGCCATGCGTTACCATAGCAACCAACCCTTAGCTCCGCCCACCTACAATCTGAATTCCGTTGCCATGGTGACGCTTGGCGGCCATCATTGTTGTTTACATAATTCTGGCTTCTGATTGGTACACACAAAATTTAAAGCAGTCTAAGAAGGAAGACGTAGGGCATAGGCCTATTGATTCTCTCCAGATTAAATGGATAGAACACACATTCTTGACAGTGTGCTGGCTTAATAATCCAAAAGGGTTGATAGCCTCTAGTCCTATTAACTAATAGCCTACAACACACTTAGATTACAAAGCGACGAAATACATAAATTATAACCGCGATCGAGTTAGTTAGTTTACAAGGCTTTAATTATACACAGGCTGAAGTAAAGACCATAGCATAAACACAATACTAGTTCTTATACCATATGATAGACATATATTAAAACAAGTATAGGCCCATTAATTACAAGATGTTATGGTGGGAATAAAATCATCAACCATCTCATGTATGCTGATGATCTGGTCATTATTGCACCGTCTTCTGCGGGTCTGAGCAAACTTCTTGATATATGTGAATCTTTTGGTAGTAAACATTGTGTTAAATTCAACCCACTGAAAAGTGCTGTTCTTATATTTAGATCAAAATTACTGTATAAAAGTAAACTGCCAAATTTCTCACTCAATAATCAAATTATTCAAGAAGTAAACAAATAAAATACCTGGGACACATTATCTCAAACGATTGCTCAGATGATGCAGATATCGGCCGTCAGCGCAGACAGCTATATTTACGTGGTAACACCATCTTGAGAAAATTCCACATGTGTAATTGGGAAACTAAAGTCACTTTGTTCCGGACATATTGTTCCTCTATGTACACGGCCCATTTGTGGTGGAAGTATAAGAGAGCCACCATAAATGGTCTGTGTACATCCTATCATAATATACTCAAGATGTTCATTGGTCTCTCTAAATATGAAAGCACTAGTATGGTGTGCACACTGTTGGATGTGCAGTGCTGTCGGGCTGTCATCAGGAGACTGGTGTACAGCTTTTCGCAGCGACTGCAATCCTCCAGTAACACGCTGATTGTAGCTCTTTGGTCTAGTGATCATATCTATGAATCCCGTATTATATCTCACTGGCAGAAGCTGCTGCACACATAGTATGTACTGTAATGTAATATATAGGTCTAATTGAACTATGAGCAATGATCTGTGCAATAGGTGTTAACCAACATTGAGCAATAGCCTTAGTTAGCCTATCTGTGTTATATTGTGACAAAATGTGATATGTGCTCTATTCTGTAAATAGGCCTACTGTATTTTTTATTTTATTGTGTCTTTATTAATATATCTTTGTGTATAATTATTATCTGTGCTCTGACGAGAAGTGTATGTGATATGGACCATTAGGTCGTACTGTATTTATACTGTATCTATCTTATGTGTCTGGAATAAAGAATTATTATATTAAGTAGGCAAGAAATCCGAAACCCATAATCTCGCATAACTTGAATCTACCTATAACAATCAGATGGGTACTGTATACTGTATATGATCTCAATAAACCCTCTTAGTTATTATGTTATCTCCACCAACCAACTTTACTTGAGTAATCGAGCTGTCATTTCTACAATTTTGGAGGGGGTCAACGAGTAAATAGGTGTGGAAACTTACAGCCTGATTGCTCCAGTCATTCCTGATTTACAAGAGGTTAGGGGTAAAGCTTCTAGTCTAATTAGGCCTATAATGGACAAAATATATATCGAAATAATAGTTGGGCATACAAGTAGGGTTTTGACTAGGCCTAGGCCTATACTCTGTTTCATTTCATCTGACGGTAAATTGAATCCCTTAGCAGCTAATTTCTCGATAATTAATGGAAAAATATGAAACCACTATGTCTGCATCATATTAAGACCTAGTTTATATAATTAGCACCATATTTCACTACACAATCTTCAAAATAGCCGAGAAATCTTGATGGGAACTTTGCAATTTACCGTCAGTTGAAATGAAACCGAGTACCGGTATAGCCTAGGCCTAGTTGACCAGCTTCAGCCTAGGAAATAAATAAAGGATTCGATTTACTCACGAAAATAATCTATAGAACTTCAAGTATAACATAATATACATAAATCATGCAAAACGCCAAGAAAATGGAAATATAATGAGACTGAAACACAACCTGCCCCATCCGCCATTACGGCCTAACGAACGATTAGCAAATTACCAATGTGCCTAAAACTACCCAAATACAATGCAGTGGCCGAAATTTACTCTTATTTTACTGTTACGAGTAAAACAAATGATTATAATTTTTGTATTAATTTTAGAAGGAAGTTTATTAGTAGCCAGAATATTGAAAAGGATGTCACTGATACTAAATGGGTATTTAGAATGCTTAGCCGTAGCTCAAAATACGCCATAATTATTAAAATGGCACAGTTGTCATCGGTGATAATGATATGGCACCATTGTAACCACTGATCTGGCACCAGTGTCACCATTGGAGTACTACATATTTTCATAAATTCTATTCATTTCAGTAATTAGGTTTATTTGTAAGTTAATTGGTGGAGCTGTGGCGGTCAAGTGGTGAGCACGCTCACGTGTGAATCTGTAAGACCCAGTGTAATGCCCTCGAAAATATCCCGCAACCCCAATAATGTACTACCCGAGTTGACGTCAGGTATAGTGTAAAATAGTCGTTGATGGGAAGTCCAATAAACTCATCACGTGAAACACCACGAGACTATCAACTGGTTCTTACAAATCGGACTAAGGTTACTATACTTTTGTACGTCCGTGGTAGTACAGTGGGTTAGCGCGCGGGCCTGCTGGTTGACCTATGGGTTACATGGTCACTAACCAGGGTTCGAACCCCACCCAAGGCATCTCAAAACCTGTGGGGTTTTAGGAGGGTTAAACTCCCTTCAGAGGTTCGAGCCCCGCACCAGGCACCAGGAAAGGTTGACCCTAAGTGGGCCTGGGGAGTTGTCAGGACAGAAAAATTCCCTTCACACCCAGCATTTCATTGGTGGCAGTCACGGAACGTGATCTGGTAGCTACATAGAGCACCCATCACGCGGACCCTAACAATATTGAGATTGCTGAGGTGATACAGCTACGATACCTTACGACCTTAAAGAGGATATAGGGACTAGTCTAGTTAAAGAAGGATGTAATGTAATGCCTTCGAAAATATCCCGCAACCCCAATAATGTACTACCCGAGTTGACGTCAGGTATAGTGTAAAATAGTCGTTGATGGGAAGTCCAATAAACTCATCACGTGAAACACCACGAGACTATCACCTGGTTCTTACAAATCGGACTAAGGTTACTATACTTTTGTACGTCCGTGGTAGTACAGTGGGTTAGCGCGCGGGCCTGGTTGACCTGTGGGGGTCATGGTCACTAACCAGGGTTCGAACCCCACCCAAGGCATCTCAAAACCTGTGGGTTTTTAGGAGGGTTAAACTCCCTTCAGAGGTTCGAGCCCCGCGCCAGGCACCAGGAAAGGTTGACCCTGGTGTGCCTGGGGAGTTTGCAGGACAGAAAAATTCCCTTCACACCCAGCATTTCACCCGGGATCGAATCCCTACCACGGCAGACATTTAGTGGGTGTGGTAGTACGTCCAAGCATGTTCCACATGTAACATGTTCGCACCCAGTCAGGAGACATCCTGATGACGTATACAGACTACACACATAACAAAGCCACTCCAACAGCTTCCTCTCTCTCCAACACCCCTTCTCCCCTTTCTACACTCTTTCAATGAAAAAAAAAAAAAAAAAAAAAACACATACAAAAGCTGTCCAAATGCTAATAACGCCTGTGCAAATATCTGGAGATTCCTACTCCGTCTACATTGCACATCACAACCCTAAGAACAACAAGTTAATTGGTGGGTTGGTGAATAAATATGTACTGTATTCAGTGGTCTATACATTATACATTAGTGGATTGTAGCGAGAATCCTTTTTTTTTTTAAATGGGCACAACTGAGGAACTCTTCCAGGCAGAAGGGAGGGTTCCAGAGACCAATGAGGCAATTAAGGTATATCAGCAAAAGAGGATATGCAAGGGTATGGACACAGGATTTGAGTAGGTGGGCGTGGATACCGTCTGGACCCATCGATGAGGACGTATCAAGTTTGTTAAGAACAGATATAACATCATTAAGATTAATATTGATATCTGGAATTATACTGTCTGTTACCTGATGTGAGGCAGGGGAGGTGGTACTGTAGTGGAAGCTGTACTGTAGTGGTATACCTACAGGTTAGGGTATTGTGTTTGGTGACATTAAAGACTTGGGTACAGGTTTAATATAGAAGCGCGCAGATTTGGAGAGTTCGGTGTGTTGCTTTGTTTTGCTGCACTGTTAAGTGAGGGTGGTAGCCCCCATTAATAATAATAGGTTGGGTTGGGATAGCCTAGGTTAAGTTTTAGCCGGAGAGTCGGGAGAAAGTTCGATCACAATTCACAACAACATGCGGAATAATACACGAAACTTACGCGGGAAAATCTTTTGTAAAGTTCCCACTGTTCTTGCATACGTTTTTACGCAGACCGTGGGCTCATACGATATTATAGCCTAATTTCCGGTTGTTACAACATATATTTTCATCGAGTGTGATACATTTCGCAATTTCAGTGTTTTATTAAGCGAATAGGCTACATATATATGAAGACTGTCATTGATGGTTGTTATGTGCGGTCAGCTGATAAGCGAAGCAAAACAATGCTGTGCCACGGTGTCCAGGATGCGGATGTGTGTTCTCGTGCCTTATGTGTCTTCCTCTTGGCGACACATGTTGCCGACATAGTATAAGGTCCCACTGACGGTTAGTCTTCTAGGGCCAAGCAGGTGGCATCCACCCGAAGGCCCTTTAATAATAATAATAACAACAACAACAACAATGCTGTCCCGTTCAGCCTAGTGATAGTATTGACAGTCCTGCTAGCCTAGCAAAGCGGTCGCACGAAGCAATTTTTTGCTCGCTGTCAACGGAACGCGTTGCATCTTATTGAGGAAGCCCTACTCCTACTGATGCATTGAATGCCGCTGCATGGCAGCGTGGGAAATAATCAGCAGCCCCCCTGGGTTAGGTTAGGTTGTCAGGTAATCAGGTTAAGTTTAGCCTATGCATGCGAGTCGGCAAGGCACTCGCAGATATAAACAAACCCACCCCGCCACCCAACATGGTTACCGAGAAATTGAATAGAATCTCCATTATGGCATTATCCATACATATTAATGATATTATATAGGCTAGCCTATTAACATTAGGCCTAACATGGTTTTAATTTCATTAAGCCCTAATGGGAAATTTAATGTCATAGTTCATATACTGGTATGATAACTATGGAATAATGGAGATTATATTAAATTTCGGTCAATATACAGGAGGCGCTACAATATAGGTAGCAAAATTCTAACGGTAGTTTTGGATTCCTATTATCATATGCTTCATTTCTATACTTCTTATCCCCGGGGAAAAAAAAAAAAAAATCTTGGGATTTTTAATTTATTTTCTTGGGATTTTTTGTTTTGGTCATTAACCTAACCAAAAAACCTAACCTAATGGCCCCCAAATATATTTAGGTTAGGTTAGGTTAGGTTTTTTTGGTTAGGTTAATAACAAAAATAAAAACAAAATCCAATAAAAAAATAAAAAACCCAAGATTTTTTGTTTTTTTCCCGGGGATAAAAAGTATATAAAAATGAAGCATATGATGATAGGAACCCAAAACTACCATTAGAATTTTGCTACCTATATTGTAGCGACTCCTGTATATTGACCTAAATTTCTCCATAAAGGAATGAAAACGGAGTTACGGAGCAAATATGATAGGTCAGGGGTGGAGATTATGATGTGTAAAAACGCTCGGGAAGGATGTTGTATCTGGGCGTACGGTCGTCATCTTTCCATAGGTCGTGGTTACGTTCCCATCTATTTTGACGGCTCTGCCTTGCTTAGGCTCTGCCTTGCTTAGGCCAATCGGCTTTCTGCAGACTCCCATTTTCTTATGTTCTTATGTTCTAATTTTTCTGTTATTGGCCCCTTGCTGGCAATATACGGAAAAACTCCATTTATTGGTCACCAATTTTCCCATGGATTTTTTTATTTTTCCCTGTTAGTTTTCATCAATATATAGTGTTTAGAAATAATTAGAACCCTCGGCGAAACCGTTTTCCCCATTATACAACGATCTTAAGACACGCCGCCCGATAGTGGGGAGGGCTATGAAGTACAGGGAAAATGAGGGGTTAAATGCGTAAAACGGCGATACAAACGTATTCAAGCAAAACTTGGCTCGGGTTTGAAGGTATTTCAAAGGCCTAAAACCCAATATTTCGAAAACCCGAGCCAAGTTTTGGCCAAAGCTGGCTCGGATTTTGCGAGTTTGTAAACAAACAAATGACAGTAACCTCATTTAGAAATTTGGCTCAGGTTTCCCAAAATTGCAAAGCCATAAAACCCGAATTTTGGAAAACCCGAGCCAGGTTTTGGCCAAAGCTGGCTCGGATTTTGCGAGTTTGTAGACAAACAAATGACAGTAACCTCATTTAGAAATTTGGCTCAGGTTTCCCGAAATTGCAAAGCCATAAAACCCGAATATTGGAAAACCCGAGCCAAGTTTTGGGAAAAGTTGGCTCTGATTTTGCGAGTTTTAAGAGTAAACAAATTACACTAACCTAATTTCGATTTTTGGCTCATGTTAATCTATCATAGTGTTTGCAAGCCTATACCCCTTTGAAAGGACATTAGCCTAACCTAACAACCTTACCTAACCTATCCTAGTATTATGGGTGGGGGCTGCTGCCCCCACACCCCCGCTATTTGCATCTTTGACAGATTGTTTGTGTATTTGTCTGTGAAAAGGGGGTAATTGTTTAGTGTATGGCCTGCTAAAGAAAATGGATTTTTGAGCACAGACTAAACCAAATGTTCACTACTGTATTTACATAGCTGGTCATTAACCTAACCTAACCTAACCTAACCTAAGGTAACCTGGGCATCCTGGGGGCTGCTGCCCCCAGACCCCCACTGGTCTTGGGATGAAAAGTGATAGAAAACACATATCTCTTACCTCATTATTCAAAGTTTTGTATTTGGTTTAATATACACTTCCCAGGTCATTTGAACAGTTCTATTGCTTCTATGTATCATATAATACACCATAGAATACGTTTTTAATAACTAGAAAAAAAGAGGACTTCGATTAAACAATTACGGAAATACCTTAAAACACGAGCCAAGTTTTGCTTACATAATTTTGTTTTCGCCGTTTTTAAACCCGCGAAAATATGAAAGCGTAATTGCATACCTTATTGAGATGTGGAGGGAGTAGGTGGGGGAAGAGATGCGTCCACGTTTTCGACGAGGAGTTACGACGAGTAGTGGTTTTATTTCAAAACCAATAATGACCGCATCGCCACTGGTCTGCCGGTTCATAATAGTAACATTCGTTTGAGCAGAGTTTGCAGGAAACAGAGGTAGGCAAACAACCATGGTCAGTAAAAACCTTAAGGGCTGCACTATTGTTCCTTGTGTCAATAATCACTGAATGTGGGAGGGGTGAACAACCATTACAAGTGGCGTCCATGACTAAAGTGAGGAGAGACTTAAATGAAGGTGTGTATCTGTGATTGGTTCAGTGCAATGACGTAATCAAGGTCAATAAACTCACCTGATAGGTTGCTGGTTGTATGCGTGACGGAATCTATGAGTTTAATGACGTGGTCAGAAAAAACCCCCAATAAGAATCCAGAAGTGTCTCGTGACGTATTGCGCAGGAGTTAGGAAATGAAACTCAGTATTTCCAATGAGGATTGGCAGATGGCGTGATAGTATTACAAAAGTTGAAGGATAAAGCTCTCCAGTTCACGAAAAAATGGCGTCGCTGAAAGCCGCGCCGTCTATAAGAGAGTATTGACAACCGTTTTACGGTAGGTAGACATGTTGTTACCGTTTTTTTTAATAGGTTTTGCCGAGGGTTGAAACTAATTTTAATATGATGCTTAGAGCATATAGATTCCATATCTGTCTTCAAATATGTCAAAATAATTGGTGACCAATAAATGGAGTTATACTCAATATACTGTATATGATGATGACAATAATTCATGGGTGAGGGGAGGACAAAGCCCCCCTACTATTGTATCCCACAGCAGTCAAAATAGACTGGAATATGATCGCGAGTAGGCCTAGTGTAAACAAGGCGGGCGGTACGCCTGAATACTACATCCTTACCAAACTCTCCTCAGAGCAATCCATCTTGCTTTGACCAAGATCGCTTGAGAAGCGTCCCTTTGTTTACATCTGAATGTCCAATATCCAACGTCCAGCAGTTTTCAGGCGGCTGACCCTTTAAGTTTAAAGATTTTTGGGTTCAATGTTATTTTAATACCACAAATTTTGTTGATATATTTGAAGATAAATATTGAATCTAGGCCTATATGCTCTAAAGATCATAAGAAAATTTGTTTTAACCCTCGGCAAATTTGCAAAACCTAATAGGCTAAGTATGGTACTAAAATGTCTTTTTCGTAACAAGGTTGTCAATACGGTACTTACAGTTATCGATAGCTCTAAAGATCATATGAAAATGTGTTAAACCCTCGGAAAAACCTAATATAAAAGTATGGTATTAAAATTTAATTTTCGTAACAAGGTTGTCAATACGGTACTTTCCCGTTATCAATGTACAATCAAAGCTGAAGATTGCAGAGTAAACTTCGTAGACTTCATCGACTTTTCTTTCACCTTCGTATAATCGACAGCCAATTTTTTTTTTTTTTTTTTTTTTACTAAGGGATTAGTACTCAACCAGCGGGGGTGTGGGGGCAGCAGCCCCCACCCATAATACTAGGTTAGGTTAGGTAAGGTTGTTAGGTTAGGCTAATGTCTTTTCAAATCACTATCGGGGGCGTGTCTCAACATCGATCAATAGGCCTAATGGGGAAAATAGGTTTTCCCGAGATTTCTAATTAATTACAAAAACTATATATTGATGCAAATGAACAATTTCTTTTATAAAAAACACTGAAAATTTGTGGTATTAAAATAAAAAAAATCTGATTTTTGCACTAACATGGAAATCGGGAATTTTTGGGGGTTCAATGTTATTTTAATACCACAATTTTTTTTGATATATTTGAAGATAAATAATGAATCTATATGCTCTAAAGATCATAAGAAAATTTGTTTTAACCCTCGGCAAAACCTAATCAAAAGTATGGTACTAAAATGTCCTTTTCGTAATAAGGTTGTCAATACGGTACTTTCAGTCATCGATAGCTCTAAAGATCATATGAAAATGTGTTAAACCCTCGGAAAAACCTAATATAAAAGTATGGCACTAAAATTTAATTTTAGTAACAAGGTTGTCAATACGGTACTTTCCCGTTATAAATGTACAATCAAGCTGAAGATTGCAGAGTAAACACCATAGACTTCATCAAAAAAAAAATCACCTTCGTATAATTGACAGCCAAATTTTTTTTATTTTTTTATTAAGGGATTAGTACTCAACCAGCGGGGGTGTGGGGGCGGCAGCCCCCACCCATAATACTAGGTTAGGTAAGGTAGTTAGGTTAGGCTAATGTCTTTTTAAATCACTATCGGGGAGCGAGCGTGTCTCAACATCGATCGATAGGCCTAATGGGGAAAATAGGTTTTCCCGAGATTTCTAATTAATTACAAACACTATATATTGATGCAAATGACCAATTTTGTTTATAAAAAACACTCGGAAAATTCGTGGTATTAAAATAAAAAAATTCCTTTTTGGGTTTGGGGTATGCCACGAAGAATGATTTTGGAAACTTAAGTGGCTCGAAGTTCGGAGCTCCACTATAAGTTACACGACTTCGATACTTGAAATTTAAAATTCTCATATTTATACAGTAGGCATATAGCAAACAGTACCACTTACCAGTTACCACTAACGCTATGGTGATGGGCTGGTCTATCAGAGTGAGAACTGAGCGATCTCTGCCATACCCATAGCTCACTCTGACTGTTCCTTTTACTTATATATTTTCTAGATCTCAAGTGACGGCGTCTCTTCCGTGGATTGACCTCCCAATCTACCAAGATTGGAAGCCAAAGCGTCACATTTTTCCTTTGCCCCTCAACCTTCTCTTCATAATTGCTGAGGGGCACAGGGCCCTGGGTGGGGCTTTGGTTTCCCGGGCGTTTCCGCTCCCTCCTCAGCTCCCCGCCATGGAGTGGCTTCGGTCACTCCAGGCTTTATTGTGGTCGGCAGGGAGGGTTCTGTGGGGGCGCTCTGTTATGGCCTTGCTCGGGGCCTTGGGGCTGTTCGGCCAGGCAGCTTGGGGAACAACAACAACAACAACCACAACCACTAATGCTACAAAACTACTCAGAAAGTACCATACTGGTGGTATCTGTAGCTTTACATTCCATAAAATATTGGCGGTAGGCCCTACCATTAATTGTACTAAATAAATACTGGCAGTATTGCCCACCTTTGTTACCAATTACTTCTATCTCATACAGTACCGTATTTGTTTTCTCTCTCTTTTCTTCTCAGCTGCCCTTTGTACCATTTTCCCTTGCCTGCTCCTGCATGGTGTATCAACCACAGAATTGTTATTACTATACACCATTCATGATATGATTACTGTATGTATGGAAGGAAAGCAAAGACATTTTGTGGTAATTGTCAATGTTATACATACATACATACATAAAATTTTAAGACTGAGTGTTCCACACATAAGTGCAGTTTCAGTCTCTTGTCCTTGTTATAGTGTACAATAGTAGTACAGTACTGTAGTACGGTAGATACTGTTCATTAAATGAATTTTCTATATGTACGTGTTCTGCCGTATGAAATTTCTAATACAGTATCATATAATATTACAGATAGTGTCCTGGTGACCATCTCCATGACAACCAAATATGCCTGGAAATGAAGGTGGAGGAAGAGGGAGGGGAGGGAGGGGCTCGCGAGGAAGGGGAAATTGGAGAGGAGGAGGTTGGAGGGGACGAGGATGGAGGGGCAGAGGAGGAGGAGGGGGATGGAGGGGAAGAGGTGGAGGAAGCATCGCTGAAAGTCAGGGTACGAGAAAAAGTCTTTGTATTTAATACCGGTACTATTTAACACTATCTGGTGCAATGTAAGACAGTTTTTATGATATTTGTTTATTTATTATTTGAGGGTTTTGATGGATTTTGCCATTTTCGAGCAATGTAATTTAAGTTTGCCCCCTAGGCTAAGAAAAACGCACTCCCAGACCACCTTCAAACTAAAAAAAATGCCCCCCAGAGTTCCAGACATCCTTCAAAGTAAATACTGGTATGTACATTTTTTGGTAGAAAATTATCCTGGCCAGATACTGGTATCTCTTAAATTGCATACTTGCAATCTCTCGTCCAGATAATATTGCACGAACGTTTTGCCCCACAAATTTTAGTGTCGACACTGGTCTGGCAGGTTATAAGGAAAAATATTTAAATAATTCAATTACCTACGCTAATCTATCTTCAATCAAGTTTCCGATACAAATTCAACAGATCCCAGAAATTTTGTCGGAAAAAAGTTGGCCATGGAAGATTGGTGATAAAGGCTCTCCTGTAACACCTCCTTGACCGAGGAGTATGGTTTCTACCAATAAATAGAGTGTGCAAAATACTGTAGCCTCAAAATGTTAGCAGATTGCAAAATACCCTCAGAATGTTACCCTCGTTCAAAATAGCTTCAAAATGTTACCCGAGTGCAAAATACCCTTAGAATGTTACCTGAGTGCAAAATAGCTTCAAAATGTTAGACATGAGAATAGAGTGTGCAAAATACTGTAGCCTCAAAATGTTAGCAGAGTGCAAAATAGCCTCAGAATGTTACCCGAGTGCAAATTAGCCTCAAAATGATACCTTAAAAAAGTTGCAGGAAAAAACTGTTGTGTAATACCCCTAAAATGTGAAATATTACAGGTGGGATGATGCTGCCGCCCTCGACCCCTGACGTGAGATTCAGCCTGGACACCTCCCAGCCTCACATCACCACCATGCTGCCCCCGGTACCCACACCGTTCAAGGGATGGTACCTCTATATGACCGAGGGTACGCTAACTTGGCCACCATGTTTACAAGATATTTAATCCTTTGACGATGGGAGGCATTGATTGAAGGAAGTAAAATTGTCTAGTATTTCCCAGAAGTATATATATATATTTTTTTTTTCTCACCATCCAACTTCACTTCTAAATTCAATAAATGAAATCAACAAATACATGTGGCACTCAAAGGACTCGAACCTAGGATACTCGCACTGAAATTCCGCGCACTTATGCATTACGCTATCAATGCGCTCAATTAGTACTGTACTGAATAGTTGCTAGAGGTAGTTTTAATCTTTAGACAATGATATCTTCCCTAAAATAAAGAGAACAGCTAATGTTAGCCAGAATCAAATGTTATAGCATAGCATCGATACTGAAAAGGTTGTCATATGAAACGTTCCCATTTTCCCTTATAGAGGGGCACACTATTATGCCAGATCTTCAGTTTTCAGGCACACTCCTTTCACCCATGCTAGTCTACACATTTTCCATATGTATTCAATCACCTCCATACTTTAGCATCTCCAGGAAGGACACCTGCAAACAAAAACTAACCTCTTTTCCTGCAAGTGGTTGGCAGATGATTCCAACACTGTGAAAACACTTGTACTAACAAATTTAATAGGAAACTTCGAGTCAGATGGATTCTTTGTGGATGAAGGCGGACCGTAGAGGTCTGGCTTCTGACTGAGGACAGAACTGCTTGGAGGTACTGTATTTTGTTTGTGTCGAAACCTTCAGGGACTAAGATGCTTGGCAAATGGATAGGTAGATCAATTAAGATATAGTCAAATTATTGCCAACATTGAATGAAAGGTGCATTGAATTAATGTCTAAGCAATATTTCCTCCATCTAGGTTACAGCGAAGGCAGTGAGACGGTGAACTTGGTGAAGACCTTTGAGAAATACCTGCGAACCGTGCGTCCCAGCCTGCAACGCGAGGACTTGGAGGAGAAGCGTTCGTTCACCGTCAATATCAGAGCTCTGGCAGAGAATGAGGCGGTAAAGGAGGACGTGCCCGAGCTAGCCGACCATCTTCTCAATGCTCCGGAGAAGCTCATTAGTTGCCTTGGCCTGGCCATGCATCAGGTGAGAGAAATAGAAAGAAAGAAAGGAAAATTGTAGGCTGGAAAAGAGCAGAGGATAGTGTGTAGAGTTGAAGAGAGAGGACAAAAAATAAACTAAATATAATCAAAGAGAGAGAGAGAGCGAGGAGAGAAGTGCTGGGGAAAAGAGGGAGATGTGCCGAGTTGAAGAGGGAGAAAGAGAAAAAAAATATATGAAGAAAAAATCAAGGTTAGAGGAGAGAGAGAGTAAAGGGGAGGCTAGAAGAGAAGAGGAAAGAATAGAAACAAGGATAATAAGAAGGGATGGGAAGTCTTAAGATAGAGGAGAGAGATAGAAGAGAAACTTGGAGGTTAGGAAAGAAATGGGGGGAGAACAGGGAAGTGTACCGAGTTGAAGAGGAGGAATAGAAACTAGGATACTAAGAGGCATGATTAATTTTGTGAAGTGACCATTACAGCTGCTGACGGAAGAGGTGGAGGCAGAGTTGAAGGCGGAGGCGGCTGAGGTATTGGGTGGTGGAGGCGTGGATGATACCAGTGTGGAGGAGGCTATACCAGACACCAACCTGCCACTCATCAACGCCCGACTCACACACCACTCACCCCTCACACACCTCAAAAATCTCAAGGCTACCTACTATGGTCAGTTCAAAGTGTTCTTATTCCAAATATTATTAATTTTAATTTTTAATTATTTGTTCATGTACAGTACTGTATATTTTTCATTTACTGTATATTAAAGTGGTCCTGGAACCTAAGCATTGGAATCTTAAAGGTTGTTTCTGTACAGTCTCTACTTCGAGTTGGCCACCCCCAGCTATGGGGTATGTGCATGAGTATATATATACAAATGTTAATCTACACAAGTGCTTTATCCCACAACTTTTAATCCACAGCTTTATTCTGTCAACAAGACTATTTTGCACTGTATCGGCATTTAGATTTTATATAAATGCATATTAATGTAGCCGCCAGATCAAAGTAAAGGAAAATAGTTGCGGATTTTTTTTTTTTAAATCTAATTTAAGAGTGAGTTTACGTATAGTACAATGCCAATATATGTATTTTAACACTTAGGTAAGCTAGTAAGTGTGAAAGGTACGGTGGTGCGGGTGAGCAGCATCAAGCCCCTGTGTACCCGGCTGGCGTTCTCTTGCCTGGGGTGTAGCGGAGTGCAGGGTGTGAGGCAGAGTGAGGGCCGATACACCCTACCTACCTCCTGTCCCTCACAAGGCTGTCGGGCACGGTCCTTTGTGCCCGACCGATCCCACCGCCTCACACACACGGTCGACTGGCAGAACTTCAGGATACAGGAGATTATTAGTGATGATCAGGTATGGATATAGTTTCTGTCAAGTTTCAATAGTTGTAGGATTAACACCTTCAGTCCGGGGAGCTGAGGAGGGTGCGGAAGCGCCCGGGAAACCAAAGCCCCCACCCAAGGCCCTGTGCCCCTCAGCAATTATGAAGGGAAAGTTGAGGGGCAAAGGAAAAATGTGACGCTTTGGCTCAACCTCTAGGTTGGCAGTAGGGAGGTCAATCCACGGAAGAGACGCAGTCACTCGAGATCTAGAAAATATATAAGTAAAAGGAATAGTCAGAGTAAGCTATGGGTATGGCAGAGATCGCTCAGTTCTCACTCTGATAGACCAGCCCATAACCACATGACTAGAATGCAATCCTCTCGGCATCAGCTAGGAAAGGCCCTAGAAAGCCGCCTTTGACGGGGGGATAGCTCCCCTATTTCAACTCCTTTCGTTGTTGGGCACCCGCCAGGTATTTTGAATGTTTTACATTATAATGGTCAGTAGCGTGTCTGACTGCTGATTGCAGGGTTTGCAGTTGATCCCACCCCTGTGCCATTGGTAGATGTCAAGAGTTTGGATGCTCAGGTCGAGCGATATGTGGCAAATGTCCAGTAAAGTCCCTGTAACAATGGCATGCCCTAGCCCTGTCAATCAAGGAAGTGCACAGTGTTAAAAACTGCATCATCATCATAAGTAATGGCTATTGAAATGATGTGTATACTATTTACCTTCAGCGTGAGGGTGGTCGGATCCCTCGCACAGTGGAGTGTGAGGTGAGGGAAGACTTGGTGGACAGCTGTGTACCAGGAGACATGATCACAGTCACCGGTATTGTTAAGGTCAGTACATTCACATCAACAGTAACCCTTTGAATCAAATGACAACTTTATACAGTAGTGTATATTGTATTTTAGCAATCACCAGTGATTTTAAGTACCGGTATATTAGGATTGATCTCTAAGAGAAAAAAGATTAAAATCTGTCTCAACCATCCCCTTTAGCCAAATTCCAAGTTCAGTAAAATTGTCTAGGGGTAACTAAGATACAACAGAGAAAGACATCAATCCGATTGAAAGGGTTAAAGGTGATATCACACAAGTGCTCTTTTTGTCTATTTGTAATGAACAAAAATTCTCTTGGAAAAATTTACCAAGTGACTAACTTACAACAAAGCAACCTGTTGTCTGACGGAAGCATTGACTAAACTCTGAGGTAACTGTTGGCTGACTGACTTCTTGAAATGATAACTAACATAGCAAACTGTTTACTAATAGAGCAAACTGTTGACTACTTACTTTGGTGTGTGAAATATTGACGGACTAACTACTGAGAAAACTGATTGAAATATCCCCTTTTGTGCAGGTGAGCCAGAGCGGAGAAGGTCGTGGTGGTGGCGGAAACAACAAAGCCAAGGGTGACAAGTGTATGTTCCTACTGTACATAGATGCCTCCTCCGTCACCAACTCTAAGTCCGATACAGACTCCGGCTCACCCGTGGGCATTGAGTTCACCATCAAGGACTATTATGCCATTCAGGTAGGGGCATCAGAAAGTTCAGGAGGACAGGGGGTCAAACTGGGTCAATTTGGTTGTAAGATTGGAATAATTGTGAGAAGGGATACAGGTAAATTAACTTGAAAATTGTATTGTTTACACCATTTTATCACTTATAAAGATATTATATGAACTGTAAATTGTAACTTTAACTTAACATATTTTGTTCTATTTACTGTACAACAATTTTGTACAGTATTAGTCATACCTAATACATAGCATGTGGTAGTGATTATAGAATATTATTATTATTATTATTATTATACACAGCAAATCCAAGGTGAACCAAACCTGTTCAAGCTATTGGTGAGTTCCCTGTGCCCATCAATCTACGGTCATGAACTGGTGAAGGCGGGGCTGCTGCTGTGTCTGCTGGGGGGTGTGAGCAAGGCCGGGGGTGGAGGGGTTGGTATACGTGGTGACCCTCATATACTAGTGGTGGGGGACCCGGGCCTGGGCAAGAGTCAGATGTTACATGCCTGTGCTAACGTTGCTCCCAGAGGTCAGTACACACACTTGTTACTCGCTATACTTCCTCACTCACAAGATCAGTTTACCATATAGCTCACAATACTTCATTATTCCAGTACGGCAGTTTAATAAAAAGTATCTTTTAATGCAGTAGGCCTACTGGGCACTATACTAATCTGCTAACAGGTAATTAGCGAAGCTAACTTTCTCGTTAGCTGGTTAGCGTTTCAGGTAACTTTGAAAATCGTTAGCGGACCGGTGAGCTTCCGATAACTTTAAGTCTGCTAACTTTCTTTCGCCAGTAAAGTAAATAAAGTTGAATGGTTAATAACGTTTAGCTAGTACAGTGAAACGTCTTTTAACAAGATCAGACTGGTGATTCACACTCACATGTTGTGTGTGCTGTTGTTCTTGTGTTGCTATGTTGGCCGCCAATCTACCGACTTTAAAAAAATTATAAAAATTTCCACGTTTTACAGTTACTGAAGTTTTCTTTGGCCTTCATAAATAGAGTGAAATTGCTACTTAGTTTACATGAATTTAGTTTACCTTCTCCGTAATAGATGTTTGTTATCTTCAATCTACATGTATACAGTAATATCTCCTAATGACTAATTATTTGCTTTTTTGTTGTCCAAAGGTGTGTATGTGTGCGGCAATACTACGACCACCTCCGGCCTGACAGTAATAAGGTGTGTATGTGTGCGGCAATACTACGACCACCTCCGGCCTGACAGTAACATTGTGTCGGGAGGGCAGCTCGGGAGACTATGCCCTGGAGGGAGGCGCTCTAGTATTGTCTGACCAAGGGGCTTGTTGTATTGACGAGTTTGATAAGATGAGCAACCAACATCAGGTACAGTTACGGCTAAATATTTCTATGCTTCCATAATTTCATCCCTGGTTTATCTCTAGTTAGAAGTCAACAAAATAGCCTTAACAGACATAGTTTCTGATTTCCCATATAATTTGTATTATGATATATTCAGCAAAAACAAATTTAGCAGAGTAGTGATTAGTGCAACTGTAAGAATATTATTTAAGCGTTTATTTTGATAAGTTGTTTTTTCTTTTTACTGTGTTCGTCTAAGTTTTGGTTTGTTTATTTTGCAAGTTTGACATTATAATAAAATAAATGAATATACTGTACAGTATGAATAAATAGACCTAAAAAAATAAGCACTATCCCCATAATGCAGGCATTGTTGGAAGCCATGGAGCAGCAGTGTATCAGCATCGCCAAGGCTGGTATAGTGTGTACCCTGCCAGCCCGTACTTCCATCTTGGCCGCAGCCAACCCAGTGGGGGGACACTACAATAAAGCCAAGACTGTGGCCGAGAACCTCAGGATGAAGGCTCCACTATTGTCTCGCTTCGACCTTATCTTCATCCTTCTTGACAAACCAGATGAGGTACCTAATTGACTTCATTGTTGGCTCAAACCTCGAGAACTTTTATCTTCAATTTATAATGGTCAACATTAACTTAACTTTAGTCATGATGTGTAGTCAATGTGTATGTGTATACAGTATGTGTCACATACACATTGTGTATATGACATCTACAATTCAAACCCATACATATACTGTATACATACGGTACATAAATTGAAAGACCATGCTCCATGCAAAGTGGGGTTCCAGTGCATTGTTGCAGGCTCTTCTCAAGATGCCTGGTCTCAATGCTGAGGACATGTCAAACTATCGCCCCATATTTAACTTGTCATTCATGTCTAAGATTATGTCCTATATCTTTTAAAAACATTCCAAAAGACTCGGTTAAAAGTTTGTCCGATATCTGGTTCATACAATCACCCTGGTCTTGTTCTCTGATTCTCTCAGTGCTCTACTTCTCTTACAGTCCTCCCCTGCTCTACACCCTTTAGTTCTCTGATTCTCTCAGTGCTCTACTTCTCTTACAGTCCTCCCCTGCTCTACACCCTTTAGTTCTCTGATTCTCTCAGTGCTCTACTTCTCTTACAGTCCTCCCCTGCTCTACACCCTTTAGTTCTCTGATTCTCTCAGTGCTCTACTTCTCTTACAGTCCTCCCCTGCTCTACACCCTTTAGTTCTCTGATTCTCTCAGTGCTCTACTTCTCTTACAGTCCTCCCCTGCTCTACACCCTTTAGTTCTCTGATTCTCTCAGTGCTCTACTTCTCTTACAGTCCTCCCCTGCTCTACACCCTTTAGTTCTCTGATTCTCTCAGTGCTCTACTTCTCTTACAGTCCTCCCCTGCTCTACACCCTTTAGTTCTCTGATTCTCTCAGTGCTCTACTTCTCTTACAGTCCTCCCCTGCTCTACACCCTTTAGTTCTCTGATTCTCTCAGTGCTCTACTTCTCTTACAGTCCTCCCCTGCTCTACACCCTTTAGTTCTCTGATTCTCTCAGTGCTCTACTTCTTTTACAGTCCTCCCCTGCTCTACACCCTTTAGTTCTTTCCATTCAGGAATGGCTTTTCCGCCTTTCCGTCCGCAAAAAGCTTGTACATTTTTGCTGGGTTCCCAGTCACGTTGGCGTTTGCGGTAATGAGCGGGTTGATTGCCTTGCTCGTTCTGCTGCCGTGCGGGGTACCCGCTCCTCACTTGCTGTCCCGGCCTCTGATTTCTTCCCTGCCTTGTCCAGGTTTCTTTGGTCGAGGTGGCAGACTCAGTGGTCCACTATCTCCGTTAATAAACTTCGTTCTGTCAAACCGTCCGTTTCTGGGTGGTCTGATCCCTCCCACCGTAATCGCCGATGGGAGACGGCTTTGGCCCGTCTCCGCATTGGCCACACCAGACTTACCCATTCGTTTTTAATGTCCCGTTCTCCTCCGACTCTTTGCTCGCGCTGTACCGTTCAGCTTTCTGTCTCCCATCTTTTCCTCGATTGCCCCTTATTTTCCGTTGCCCGCACGCGTTTCTTCCCTTTTCTGGCTTTCCTCCGCCGGCCGCCATGTCTTGCTGATTTTCTTTCTGAATCTCCCTCGTTTTCTATCTCCCGTATTATGTCCTTCCTTCATCATGTTCGAGTTCTCGATGATATTTAGTTAACTTCCTTCCCGTCTTTAATTATTTCGTGCCATATGGCCTTTGTCGCCTGGTGCGTTGACTTCATTAATGTATGTATTGTATCACCCTGGTCTAAACATTTTAGGCAAAGTCTAAAAGACTAAAATGTTGTATTTCCATGCAAGATCTTGTCTCAACATGTCCAAAAGAAAAAAGGTTTTACTGTAATCATATGGCGTCATTAACACACAAGTGGCTCAGGTCTTAACCCTCACATTTAATGAAAGACAACTGTAAACATTTGGAGAAATTATATGTATTTCATTATCTTTGTTCACAACTATTAAATCAGTTTACATTGTGAGCACTACTATAGTCTATTTTTTTCCAGCTGGTGGTAAATTGAATCACTTAGCAGGTTATTTATCGATACTTAATGGAAAAATGAAACTACTACGTCTCTGTGTGTATTAATGCCAAGTTTTCATATTTAACAACATATTTCGCAACAAAATCTACGTTATAGCTGAGTAACCAAGATAGCAACATGGCAATTTACCCTCAGCTGGAAAAAAATAGACTATAATGTAAACCCTGACAGGAGCTGGACTGCCTGCTATCAGAACATGTGATGGCTCTACACAGTGGCACCGGGGGGAAGATGGGTGCTAGTAAAACACCCAGGCTTAGAAAGGATGACTTCAACACCTCCTTTTCCACCACACTTGATGGAGAGAAGCCCCTCAGGTCAGTGTCCATGGAACTATTATTATGTAAAACTTGCAAAATAAACAAACCAAAACTTATACGAACACAGTAAAAAGACAAAACAACTAATCAAAATCGCTATGTGGAAAAAACGCTTAAGTAAAATAATAATTTATAAATAAAAGAACACATAAATTTGGTTATCTTTGTTTCAGAACCCTCTTTTTCACAAAATAATTGAACCGGATATTTTATTTTCCCAACTCCAGCCTCATCTTGCTAGGGCAGAGTTTATAATTTTTGTTGTTGTTCTCTGTGTTTTTACTACAGTAAAAGTCCGTTAATCCGACGACCGATGATTCGAATCTCCCAATAGTCCGAATTTTTCAATTTGAGGCCAAATCCGAATTCACCCGATGGTCCGAATTTCAAGAAGTCCCAAAGTCCCCTTTTTGAGGCATTAGGCCACTCAAATGACACATAATGGAGCACACACATATCATATGTTCATGAATTCACTTTAAAAGTTTACCATTGTCATTGTAGCCTATTATCTACTTCAAAACATTCAGATTAATGGTCAAAGGAAGCTACTGATATAATCGTAAACACCTTCGTCTTCTTCTTCTTCCACATCGTCTGCTAGAGAGTTTGTTTTGCTCTTGAACGCATCCTTGGGACGCTCCGATGCGCTACTGGCTTGCACCGCATTTTCTGCAAGCGCATTCAGTCTTGAGCTTGAAAACGCACCTTTCAAGAAGTCCCAAAGTCCCCTTTTTGAGGCATTAGGCCACTCAAATGACACATAATGGAGCACACACATATCATATGTTCATGAATTCACTTTAAAAGTTTACCATTGTCATTGTAGCCTATTATCTACTTCAAAACATTCAGATTAATGGTCAAAGGAAGCTACTGATATAATCGTAAACACCTTCGTCTTCTTCTTCTTCCACATCGTCTGCTAGAGAGTTTGTTTTGCTCTTGAACGCATCCTTGGGACGCTCCGATGCGCTACTGGCTTGCACCGCATTTTCGGCAAGCGCATTCAGTCTTGAGCTTGAAAATGCACCTTTGGACGTATTAGTCTTGAGCTTGAAAACGCACCTTTGGATGTTCCGATACGCTACTATTTATAGTTCAGTGATCGGAGCATCCCAAGGGTGCTTTCAAGACAACAAGACAAGGGTGCTTTCAATACAATATAATATAACAGAGCACGTCACAAAAGGAAAATCACAAAAGGAAAATTACAAGAACCTCTCAGGGAAGTGCCGTTTTTAAGGCATTACTTCCCGAACCACATCTGATCTTCAAGAGCAAGACAAACTCGCTAGTAGACGGAAGAAGAAGAAGACGTTTATATCAGCAGATTCCTTTGGCCATTAATCTGAATGTTTTGAAGTAGTTAATAGGCTACAATGACAATGGTAAACTTTTGAAGTGATTTCATGAACATATGATATGTGTGTGTGCACCATTGTGTCATTTGGGTGGCCTAATGTCTCAATGTTTTCGTCATACACAGGTTCATAGGGGTAAAGTCCGATAATCCGAAAAATCCACTAATCCGAACGAGAGCCGGTCCGCTGCCCTTCGGATTAACGGAAGTTTACTGTATTACTGTTTACAGGGAAATAAGCCATACATGTCAATATAGGAACCCAATCAAGGTAATAGTGCAATGCTTTATTATATCACAGATGTTTCTGAATTTGGCTTTAAAGGTTCAAAAGATTCAAATGGGTGTACTTGCTCACATGATTGTTGTTGTTGTTCCCCAAGCTGCCTGGCCGAACAGCCCCAAGGCCCCGAGCAGGCCAAGGCCATAACATGATTGTACTTCAGGTTAGTCTAAAAATGAGGTTATTTTGTATATGTAGGAATAGATTAATTGTTAGGAAAACAAACAAATCTAATTTTGTTACTACAGTGAACGTTTGAAGTCGGGTGGGGAGGATGGCATAGACTTACTGCCCCACCAGTTGTTGCGGAAGTACATCTGTTATGCCAGGAAGTATGTGAACCCCAAGGTGAGTCCCGCAGCTGCCCGGGTACTGCAACAATTCTACCTGGATCTGCGACAACGACACCAAAACAGCAACGCCACACCCATCACCACCAGGCAGCTCGAATCTCTCATCAGACTCTCTGAGGTAGGCTTGGCAATACAGTATTACTAACATGAAGTAGGTGGAAAAAGTTCAGAGAGTTGTTAAGACTATTGACAACGAGGGGTCTATCTCTCTACACTAAGGGGAAGCTGTGTGTTGTATGTGCGGGAAGTGTGTTGCTTTATGGCATTGAGGTGTGGGCAGTCAAAGAGGAAGACACCCGTATGCTTAACCTGGGAACGGCGAGAACAATCTTAAGAGGTTTTGGTGGGCAAAGGCGACGATCCTTTTAAGAGGTAAGGCCTAAAAAAGGCCTTTTAAAAGGCCCCAGTAGCACTTAAAACAAAAGAATAGGTGTTTAAGTGAGATAATTCCCCCCCCCCGCCCCCTTTCAATTATCACCTATTTTGTCAAGAACGCAGAGTCAGCACACACTAACCACGCTCTGTCTTTGTTCTTCTGCCGGCTTGGAAGCACAGCTGTCTAGAAGTTTCGCGGCGTCCAAACCTATGCACTCGCAAGCACTGTACTCTGACATTTATAAGAATGGTTACAACAGTAATATAAATCAATATACATGACATTATTACAATACAGTAATGATGATGATAACTGTGATTAGTAACCCAATTCACTTACCTAGAGCAATTAAAGTTGCGAGAGAATTAGTGTGTACAAGCCAACGTCGTATTGCAGGCAAACATTCAGATGCGGCGTGGTTCTGGCGGCAAAGTTACTTCAATTAATCACATCATCACCAAACAATCACTTGATGAAGAGGGTTCTAGTCTTCATTGCAGGTGCTAAATATGCTACCACAATAATTTTATCAAAAATAGTTGTACAGTACTGTACAATTGCTTTTCTTCCTTTTGTTTTGGCTATTATTAGATGATTTAATACAAGTCAGAAGGTTGCTTGCAATAGGTTTTACCCATTTAATTCCTAGGTTTTATCCCTTTAATTCCTAGAGGTAATAAAATCATCTAAACCATTACACCACCAACACAGTTCCTAAGCAGAAGAACATCATCTAGTGTCAGCCAGACTAAGATGAAGATGGCACCATAGTAATGAAGAGCCTAACATTTCCCCCCATCTGTAGGCTCGGGCGCGGTGTGAGCTACGGGAGGAGGCAAGTGAGAATGATGCCCGGGAAGTGGTGGAGATCATGAAGGCTTCCATGACTGACACTTTCTCTGATGAGTTTGGCCTCATTGACTTCCATAGGTCTCTGCACGGCTCTGGATCTGGCACCAAAGCTCAGGTTAGCTGGTTAAAATGTTTGTCAAATATGTATTGTACAGTATGTATATACTCAGGCACATACCGTACCCCATAGCTGGGGCTGGGCGACTCGAGACAGTATTAAAATAATAATAATAATAATAATGTAAAACTTGCAAACCAAACCAAAACTTGGACAAAGACAATATAAAGGCAAAATAACTTATAAAAATCGCTATGTGGAAACAACGCTTACTAAAATCAAATTTATGAAATAAAAGATGGACATTACTGTAATGTACTGTATTATGGCAGTTCACTAAATTGTATGTAATATTTGTCACTTGCACAGTTGAATGCTCCCATTTGGGTCATGAAAGGTGTTTGTTCAAGTTTAAACCATTAGAAGCATTTTTTAAGCATTTAGATTGCTGTGAAAGTAACCTTTTCTAGGCTAACCTAATTCACCAATTTTGTTCTGTTCTTTCTTCCGAGTCATACAGGAAGTGGTTTGAATTTGATTTATTGTGTTTTTAACACCAACCAACTTCACATCTAAACTCAATTAATGAAATCAACAAATACATGTGGCACTCCGAGGACTCGAACCTACAGTATATTAGAACTTGTTTGTAATTACTGAAATTTAATGTAGGTTTGAACAAATTGTATTATTTTTCAGATGAAGAAGTTTGTATCAGCGTTGCAGCGAATGTCAGAGACGAGCTACAAGTCAACCTTCAGTGTGGATGAAATGCGAGGGTTGGCTCGACAGATCAACCTACAAGTGCGGGACTTTGGGGACCTCCTGGGCAGCCTCAACCATCAAGGATACTTAATCAAGAAGGGGCCCAAGGTATACCAACTCATGACTGTTGATTATTGAGAGAAAACAAAAAAGTAGGGTTGGGTTTGAGTAAATAGATAGATAGGTAAGATGGCCTTCACAATTATGTAGGAAAAAGAATAAACCCCACCAGGGGCGTATCTATGGAAAATAGCGCCTATGACAAGAGCTCAGCGCCACTGAACAAACATCTGACCAGGGGCAGATATGGGATTTTATTAGGGGAGGGTGGGGGGTCCATAGGCATTATAGGTTAATGAGAAGTGGGTGGGGGTTGAGGAAAGTGAGTGTCTACAGCTGGGAGGTTTTGTGAAAATTAAGATTTATTTTTGGTAATTTTGAGGCCTATGGATGGATATAATAGACTACAGTACTGTATTTAGATGATATTCAATATAGTGAACATTTTGAAAAATAGAGACAATGATCTTGGCTAAAATCGAACAAACATTATACAAGGATCGCCATGTATGAGACATTACCGTCATATTTTATCCACAGGAGCGTAATTTTACACTAGATACAGTGTACTAATGTCCATACCTGGGCAAGGTTCATTGTTGTCGGAGCCCACATTTTTATCCATTAAATGCATTGTAATTTCATATTAAATCCACTACCTTATACAGGTAGTTTGAGAGGTCATCTACTCCTTGATGTACTGTACAACTAATATGTGACAGAATGCATAAGTGTATATATACAGTACAGTACCTGCAAATGTAGTCCTCTAGTGGTCTTTCATTCGCCACCATTTAAGCAATCGCAAGCTGTGATGGAGGAGTCGTGATGATTCTAGTTGCTGTGTAGACATTCCAACACATCCAGTGTACTATCGTGACATCATCGATACACGCATGGCCACGGGCTGTGACATGGTCGGTAGCGCATCTGACTGCTGATCGAAGGGTCTGCAGTTCGATCCCACCCCGTGCCATTTGGTAAACGGCAAGAGTTAGGGCAGCTCGGTCTAGCGATTCATGGTAAATGTCCAGTTAAGTCCCTGTAACAAGTGTACGTCCTAGCCCTTTCAATTAACCCTCCAGCCCCGGCTATGTATTATATATATATATTCCTCGAAACCCGGGTGTTTTGGCCGAAAAACGTCTAGGCTAGGCTACCGTATATTCGTTAATCAGACTGCTTCCCGCATTCCCGTGCATCCCCAAGCGTAGCTGTGTCATTTACCTGTAGAATGGCATTAAGTAGAGCTCTCTAAGTCAACTGGTTGAGTTGTGATGATGATTTCATTGGAGATAACTTTATGGCCAAAACAGCCACTTTACACTACTTTTCGATACTTAACAACAACATACAGGCACACACGAACAAGCGATGCTCTCCTTCTTGTGGCCGGAGATGCGGGGCGTCGGTCCAGCCGGCTGTTGTTTACATGCGTCGGACCGACGCCTCGCACACGAAGCTCACAGGCTTTCAACCACTGGGCGTTCAAGAGCCCTTCCGGGTACCTGTTATATGCTTTTTTATGGGCGTTCAAGAGCCCTTCCGTGGTGAGAGGGTTAAGGGAATCCACAACATTAAAAACTGGATCATCGATACACGCACCAGCAGTGATGTTAACAAATATAATTATATACAGTATATATTTATGTTTGGTGGGAACAAAAATAAATTTGGTATTTTTATGACTCCTCGTACATTTTCATTTCTGGATTGCCTGCTATACAAGATATTTTAAAAGCTTACATACTCTGGGCACAAACTCATTACAGTGTAGTGTCTGCTGCTGCTGGAAAAATCGCTGTACTGTACTGTACTAAAATAAAGGGACGTCTGCCGAGGAAGATCTGAAGTTCAGAAAATTGTATGCATAGGTGAGCTCAAGAGGGTATACTATTATTGATTAATTTCCCTACAGTATTGTAATTATTTTTAAGTCACTGTCCTCTGCATCAATTAGGACTACAGATAATCAATGCTTGAGGGACTTAGGCAAGCAAGAGTCCCCTGACTGATTGGCTGTGTGTGCTTGTTCTTGACCACCTGCCAAGAAAATCAAAACTTTCTCTAGCGTGGTTTTAAGAAATGTAATAATGCAGTGGCTCTTTAGAGGCCATCCATGTGTGTGACAGTGCAAACTCGATATTGAGGCCATCCGGTCGCGGAGGTCAAGTTGGGTGAAAAGATGCACGTCCGTGAACGTGGAGGGAGCTGCACCAAGGGGTAGACCAAGAAAGACGTGGGATTAGATATTGAATTTAATAACCTGACAGGTAAGGCAGCTCTGAACAGGGCTGCCTGGAGCGCTGCCATTAGGACATGAGACCGGAACCACGCTTCATGTGGAGCACTCCGTCTTTGAATGTATGTACAGTACCTGTATGTATACTTGGAGTCCTCACAGACAAGGGGTTAGCATCTTACCATGCTTCTCCCCTGAAGTTCTCTGGTATTAGGCAGGAAATAAAACTTGTGCAGGGAAGTTTGTGTCAGTTTAATTGTATAAGCACACAAGATCCCTCATTGAGTCACGCACCAGTTCAGAGGTTATCACACTATTCTTAACTTTTGCCCAGTAAGTCCTGCAGCAACTATCATCATCAGTAAGGCTTAATCTTAATTTGGGAGAATTATAAAAACAAATATTTATACTTATTAATGTTTTTATGCTGTCAGTATGACCATAAAGAATAGTTAGATAGCCCTGTTCAGCTCGTCAGGCACAGATGGACTTAGTGTTTAATTAACACAGTTTTCCAACACCTTTGGAGTGGCTAATAAATTATGCTCAATTTTCACATATAAATAATATCTGAATATTTCAAGTTCCTGTGCACTAGACCATTTTAGTTGAACAAGATTGGACAACTTGTACATCTTGCTACACATACAAAAATTAGAATAAAACTGAAATACTTTAAGAAGATAAGTGGTAATTACTGAATACATTATACATACCTGTATATAAAATCATATCTATATTGTATTATATAGCTAGTAATGAGAGTAGCACCAAATTCTGCAACTTTGTCCAATCCTATAGTCTGCTAATTTTCAGCTTTAGTTAAATTATCTTAGTTTCCAAACTAGTACGAAGATGTTGTACCAAAATATGTTATTAACCTACGGAATGCGATAATAGGTTTGAATGGACCCATCCCTGGGGCGAGAATCACGCCGAAAGTCTATCTATCAAAAAATGCAACAAAAAGTATATCAAGTGTTAGAAATGAAATCCCACAACCTAACATAATGGTTAAGGTGTCTAAAAATCTGTGTGTGATAACCCGGGTTCGAATCCTGGTGGATCACATAAATTATATGCTTTCATTAATTTCATTGGAGGTGTTTGGTGTTGTGGTGAAAAAACAAAAAACAAAAACAAATATATATACTGTATACAGTATGTGGCACTGAATACAAAATGTGATGTCTTGCTCAAATTTTGGTAAACGTTGATTATTTACATCCTGTACAGATAATACTATTATTTCATTTGTAATTATCAGCCTCCTTTTCCCAACTTCCTACAGGTCTCCCTCACTATCCGATGCCCCAATTTACGATGTAGTATAGGTTTTTATGTTGTTGTTCCCCAAGCTGCCTGGCCGAACAGCCCCAAGGCCCCGAGCAAGGTCAAGGCCATAACCTAGCGCCCCCACAGAACCCTCCCTGCCGACCACAATAAAGCCTGGGTGACCGAAGCCACTCCATGGCGGGGAGCTGAGGAAGGTGCGGAAATGCCCGGGAAACCAAAGCCCCACCCAGGTTTTTATGTTTTTGTGTTTGGGTTTTGGCTGATCCGAGAACACACAACCATTTACCCCACTAATTTTATGGTTTGCTATACGATTTTTCTATTTAAGATCGGATTTTCAGGAACGTAACCCAATCGTAAATCGAGGGAGACCTATTTCATATAAAGGGTTAAAATTACTCGGGAAAGGAAATAAAACGCATCTTTCTTTCACATACAGTATAAACTGTTGTAGCCTTTTTTTCCCATTGATAAAAGATGATAAACCACAGCTTCTACACGTCTCCCACTATCAACAATCATTTCACTATCTCTCAACCCCTTCTGTACCGGTGATGTACTTTTCATTATATTCTGGCGACTATTAGACGATTGTGTATAGCTTAGGAAGGCCGTCTACTCATTAAAAGGCTACAGACTATCTCAATGAATCCTTTTAGCCGCCATATATCCTTCCTAATCTTCATAAAATCGTCTAAATGTAGGTGAAATCAAATACAAAAGACGTCGCCGGTACAGCAGGGGTTATTAAAGCTTCCATTCCTTTCGAGTATTTTTCCGATAAGTAATAAATATTGCCAAAACTGTCTTGCATAGGCACAGGTACAGTTGCCAAGACCTGAACCTGGGACAAATGCTCTGGAGATCTGACCAAACTTAACCACAAGAACAGCCAATACATACATACCCTCTTCAAACAACATTATTTAGTGGAGTACTTAAAATCACATATCCAAAGCAGTTTTTATTTTTAGAAATTTTCGATATGTAGGTTTTCAGTCCCTGTCATCATATCACTATGAATATTCCTCTTGAAGGAGAGTTATTAGGACTTTGAGGCTGAACAGATTTTTCAAATATCCACCATACCTCCTAGGCTCCTACCATAATACCTTCCATGGCACCCACCATCTGTGTGTGTCAAGTGTATTATTATGTTTTTTACACCAACCAACTTTACATCTAAATTCAATTAATGAAATAAACAAATACATGTGGCACTACAAGGACTCGAACCCAGGACACTCACATCGAAATTCCGCACACTATTCATTACGCTATCAAGACCGTTAAAGAAATAATTATGGACAAGCCTACAATTTATTATGCAGTTTCAAATCCTGCATATTAATCTGAGCATGTCATTGTGTTGCACTGTGCCCGAAAAATCCCTGAACCACCGAGCCACGCCAAGTTGATGTGTGGGGAAGTGTAAAATAGTCATAGTGGCAAGTCTAGTAAAATTCACCATGCGTATACACTTTGTGAGACTATCACCTGGTTCTTCAATGGAGAACAGAGGTTGCTTCCTTACTTTACGTCCGACTGTGGTAGTGGTAATGCAGGAAGATGGTATGCCAGAGACTCGGGTTCAAATCCCCACCAGGCCCAGATATTTTCAGGAGGCAAAATTCCCTTCTAACCTGGCATTTCAGTGGTAGCAGCTAGATGTAGTATAACCATCACAACGAACCCTAAAATGTGTGTTCTGAGGTGTTGAGGCTAGGGACTAGCATTGTCAAAGAAGGATGTGTTGCTCTGTGCCCAAATAATCTCTGAACTAGAGCCCCGCCAAATTTACGTCTGGGGAAGTGTAAAATAGTCATGGTGGCAAGTTCAATAAACTCACCACTCATATCACGAGACTATCACCTGGTTCTTATCCATCTTTCTTGGGATGTTAAGGAGAGGAAAACGAGTGGCAGGGTGTCCGGTAGAGGTGTAATGTATGGTAGAGGTGCTGGAAGTGGTGGTCTTAGTTGTTATTGCAGGGACAGTGGCGGCGATAAACACGATGCGGCATGGTGTCATTGAGCCCAGAATAACAATCTGCTTGTGTAAGGGTGACATCTTTCTTAGTTTTTTTTTTCTGGCTAACATTAGACAATTTAATCTAGTTAAAGAAGGACCATGTTATAATGTAAAACTTGCAAAATAAACATCCCAAAACAGGGATGACACACTATAAAGACAAAAGAACTTATCAAAATCACTAAATAGTAGTAACCCTTTTGAATCTTGAATATAACAAATCCTCTAATGTTAATCAGAAAAAGATTAAATTAAAGTCATCATGTTGAAAAAGTTAAGTGGTCCGAATTAAATCATTGCATCTCTTAAGTGTGTAAATGTGTTTATTGGCATATTTTCATATCATCTGGGAATTAAGTGTGTGTTTTCTTGGATGTACAGCAAGATTCAATAGTTTGCAGAGTTTTCAGACAGGTTAGATGAATAGAATCTTGGCAATTCTCAGTTAAATCCAGTTACTGTTCAATTGTTTTTATTTGTTTTCATTTGTAGGAGTACAAGCTTAATGTTGCTCTCTGCATATTACAAAATTTCTGCATCGAGGTTGTTGTAGAACTTCTGAATTCTGTAACTTTCCATGTGTATGGATGTGTAACTTTGTGTGTGAGTACGGATGTGTAACTTTCCATATGTATTTATGAACGTGTAACTTTCTGTGTGTGATGATGATGCAGTTTTTACCACCATACACTCCCACCTGAATAGCTGGGCTAGGGTGGGTGCCCTGATGAATCAGGGACTTGGTGAATAGTTGCCACAGATTGCTAGACCGCACCGTTCACCAACAGCACTGACGTCTGCCAATAACACACTGGCTGGCCCAAGGCTCGAACCGTCAACCTCAGGGTTAGCAGGCAAGAGCTCTACCAACCGAGCTACGGCCTATGGCGTGTATGTGTAACTTTCTATGTATGTGTGTATGGATGTGTAACTTTGTGTGTGCGTCTATGGATGTGTAAAATTCTGTGTATGAGTGTGTATAGATATTAAACTTTTTATGTAGGCCTATATGTGTGTATGCATAATAAACTGTATGAATGTGTAAAATTCTGTGTATAGATAATAAACTTTATGTATGTGTGTGTATGCATATTTAACTATCTGTGTACAAGTTTACAAATGTATGTGTGCGTATTAAGTGTAAACCCACAAGATAGCCTAACCCTGGACTATCTGACGTCCGGTGTGATGCGTGAGAGACCCTGTATGCTCGAGGTGAAGGCGAGGTGGTGTGAGGATCAGGTGAGGAGGGTGGGGTCGATCTCTGCCGGCGTGACGGGGATATAGGTGGCACGACGTAGACACTTGGCTATCACCTCCGTCAGTGAGTCACGACCACCGGCCTCCAGAGCTCCCGTCATCACCTGCACAATAAAATAGAAGGACCATTTTTTTAATACACTAGTTTTTAGATTGGTCTTACAAATTATATAGGGCAGCATGCACATACAGTATATTAATTATATATTATAAGTTATAGAAATAAGTTGTAAATACCCCTACTTTATTTGTTTTATTTTAGCTCTTAAACTTTCGTTAATAACTCTAAAATACATACCGTAAAGTGGGGTAACTTCGTACTGCGGTGATAACTTCGGACATCGGCGATAATAAGTAATTAGACATTGTCATTATATAATGGCAACGCTTTTTATTGTCTTTTTTGTGGGGTCCGTTTAGAGAAATGGCAAAGGAAGAGCATGTAAAAGTCCTAGGGAACTGACATGAGTATATATATATATAATATTTTTTTAGTGTACAACGAAAATATGTACATTTTTCGAACCCCTGCCAAACTTCTATCACCCTGAAGAAATTTGTTTGTATGAATGATGTTGTGACTGATATAATTTTGTAGTAACATTACCAGAGACAACCCCGCCGTTGGGGAGCCACCTTGTCGTGGTGGCGGGGCTCGAAGCGGGGTCGCTGTCATCCACTCTTCGGAACAGGGATTACAGCGGCGTCGTGGACGAAGTACCCCCCCGTCGTCTTTGGGATAGGCGGAACCTTCCGGTGACGGCGTTTTTCTGGTTCCCGATTTTGACCTCACTTTGCGGAGGGTTTCCTCCTCCTTTTTCACTAAATTGTGCTGGCTAGGCTCAAGACGCCTTCCCTCGCTGAGTGGGGAGTTCTGACTCCCCGTTTACAGGGGCAGTGGCAGCTAGCTCACTGCACGTGGGGGTTGGTACCGGGGGCGGCGGCACGGTCGCCCGTGCTGTCGCTCCATGGACCGCCCATCAGTGAGGCCCGGTCTCGGTTTCCGGGGGTCCGGTCTTCCTTCCTGGTGGGTTTCCTGGCTTCTGTCCGGCTGCCCTCCATTACGTACAGATTGGGGATGTTTGCAATTCATTTTGCCCTCAGTCCCAGTATAGCGGTTTTGCCTAAGCTAGGCCTCTCTGTACGTAGTGGTGCTATCCCCCCTTGTCTAGGGGGGTAGGGTATGGGGATGAACCCCCTAGGACCTGCCCCTGTTTGTGCCGTCGGTGTGGGGGTCGGAGCTTCCTGCCTCGCGACAGGGGGCTCTGTTAGCTCTTATGGTACGCTCTTTATTTTTGCTTTGTTTCTGTTTTTCTTTTCTTTTTCTTTCTTTTTCTTCCCCTTGGTTAGTTTTTCTTTCCTTTTTCCGACAAACCGAAATTAGAATAGTAAAAACAACTTGGGTCATCATGGTCCGTCCATACAACCCCACTACCCCGGACCAAGCTAAGGCGCACCCTGTCCCCGTCCCACGCGATCTCACGGATTCTCCACCTGACCTTTCTCAACTCTCTGGGGCTTCCGCCCTCGACGCATCCGTACCTACTAGTACCGTACCAGCTCAAACCTCTGACTCTCTCCTCATTGACCGCTCTCCGGCGCCTTCCTCAGCTTCGACTTTGGTAGGCGTGGAGTGTGTCACCTCTCTTTCCGATTCTTCATTAGTTCAGCCTGCTCTTTCTTCTACTGCTTCCTCTTCCTTATCCCTCCCCGCTCCGCCAGTTCAGCCCTCTTCTCTTCCGTCGTTTGCTATCCCTTCTACTGCATCTGCCACTCTTCCTTCCTCCATTGCTTCCTCATCTCATATCGTCACTTTCGAACCATATTCTCCTTCTCCTTCAGTTCCTTCGCCTTCGGTTCCATCTACTTCAGTTTCTTCTTCTGCTCGCCCTCGTTCTTCTATTCTTCCTCTCTCCGATCTCTTTGCCCCTGCCGATTTTGTTAAATTCTTTTCTATCCCCGCCTCAGCCCCTCTTGCCGGGGATGACCTTCTGTTCCACCTCAGTCTCCTTCAGAGGGTGGGCAAGGATGTCACTTTCCACTCTCGTCATGATCATTCCCGTCTAGTTACAGTGCAAAACGAGAGTCAGGCTGCTGCTATGGCGGCCTTTGCAGATCCCAACGGTACTCCCATCCCTGCTTTTAAAGACCAAAGAATGAACTCGTGCACAGGTACTGTCCTGATCCCTTCTTATATCCAACTCGGTGATCGGGACTTCAAAGATTGTGCCGACCTTATTGGGAAGGCCGTTGTTGCACAAGACCATGTTGTAATTAATATTGTCTGTTACACCATCCAACCTCGCCACACTCGCCGCTATCCCTCTAATATCGCTAAAATAACGTTCGATGGTAATATTCTCCCTTCTCACGTTATTGTCGGTGGTACTCGCATCGACGTCTTAGAATCCCTTCCCCGCCCTCAGCAGTGCAGGGGTTGCTGGCGTTTTGGCCATCCCGTGAAATACTGTCGCTCTCTCAACCCCGACTATCCTACATGCCCGTACTGTGCGCAACCTGGCCATATTGCTGATGACTGCCCGTCTACGACCCCCTGCTGCCTCAACTGTAAAGCCTCCCATCCTGCCTATTCCCATGATTGCCCCGTTTACAAATTTGAATCTGAAGTTACAATTCTTAAAGCAAAACAAGGCCTTACTCACTCTGCTGCCCGTAAGGAAGCTCTTCGCCTGGGCTTCTCTCCTCGTCCGATTTCTGCACTTATCTCTCACCCTCCCGTCTCTTCTTCCACTCCCTCCGTTCCGCTTCCCTTGTCCTCGTCCTCCTCTTCCTCTGTTCCGCTCTCTGTCCCTTCTTCCCTTACTTCTACGCCTTCGGGTTTCTTCTGTCTCCACTCCTCCTATTACTGTCTCTTCGTCTTCTATCCCTTTGTCTAACTCTTTCTCTGTGCTTGACTCTTCTACTCCTACTTCCGTTTCTTCTCCTTCCACTTCCTCTCCTCGCCCTCGCCCCTCTTCTTCTGGTTTGGCTCAACGCCCCACCCGCCAGCGGTCCCATCCCAAGCCTTCCTCTAGTTCTCCTCCTCCCTCGTCTCGTGGTTCCCTTTCCTTCCGGTCTCCTGTCTCTACCAAACGTATTTCCAAAATTCCTTCCCGTTCCTCCCGTTCTCCCTCTCCCCACTCCTCTTCTAAACGCAGGGACTTCCACCGTACTGTCCGGAGTCCGAGTCCCGGTGAGAAGAAGAAAAAGAGGTTGCCTCCTTCCTCCACCCCTCCTCTCCTCCTCCTCTCCATCTCTTTCTTCTTCTTCCTGCTTTCGCCCTCCCTCTGACTTAAACATGTCCTTTGAGTCCATTCCCAAGATTCGAGCCTTTCTCGATTCTTCTCGTCCCCCGCCTCTTACCGTTTCTGCTGACATTCATCCCGTCCCTTCTACACTGCCCCTTACCCCTCAACCGCCTCCTCCTTCCCCCGTCCCCCCCTCTTCCGTCTCTACCCCTTCCCAACCTTCTTCTCTTCCTTCTGTCTCTCTTTCGTCCTCTGCCCTTCCCTCCTCTCTTTCTGGCCCTCCTCTTTCTTCTTCTCGTTCGCTGTCAAGCCTCCCTATGCCCCCCGGTTTTCGGTCCTCCCCTCTGCCTCCTTCTCTTCTGTCTCCCCGTTAACCCATCCACCTCTTCATTGTTGTACATAAGTGTGTATTTTTTCCCTTTCTCATTATTTGTATTTATCTGTCTCCCCGTTCGCCCATCCGCCTCTTCATTGTTGTGTATAAGTGTGTATTCTTCCCTTTCTTTTTTTTTTTTTGGCTTTTGCCTCCTTTTCATTCTCCACGTTATCCTCATTCACCTTTTCTTAGTTGTACATAAGTGTGTGTGTTTTACCTTTATTGTTATTTGTGTATATTTCTTTCCTTCTCTGTGTGTCCTTCCTCTTTTTCTGTGCGTTCTTATTTTCGGTGGCTTTTGCCTCCTTTTCTGGTTTTCTTTTGTCTGTTTTCGTTGTTTTTTCGTCCTTTAGTCTCCTCTTGGTTTCTTTTTTCTTTTTCTTTTATTATGTCCATTTTGCAGTGGAATCTTCGTAGTCTTCATGCTCAAAGGATTGACTTACGTTTTCTTCTTTCTCTTCACTCCTCTAAGGTCGTTTGTCTTCTGGAGACTCGTCTTTTCTCTCCTCCTGTTCCCTTTCCTCATTACTCTTTTTATAGTTCTCCCCACTCTCTCCATGATACTTGTCTTCTTATTCATCGTTCTGTCCCTTTTGAAGAGCTGTCCTTTTCTACTCATTTCCCTTGCACCTTTGCTAGAGTCTATCTTGACCGCTGGTTAACAGTGGTTTCTGTGTATTTGTCGCCTTCTCTTCCCATCGATTTTCCCGAATTCTCCGAGATTTTATCTAAGTTGCCCACTCCATTCTTAGTCCTTGGTGATTTTAATGGTCGGCACACCTTGTGGGGTGACAATGTTATTTCACCCCGGGGTCGTCGGCTTGAACCTTTTCTCTCGGACCGTCCTCTTTTTCTCCTTAATTCTGGTGCTCCTACTCATTTTGATGCTCGGACTCGTACGTTTTCCTGTATCGATCTTTCCCTGTGTTCCCCTTCAGTTTCCCTTGATTTTCATTGGTCAGTTCTCGAGAATTCTCACAATTCCGACCATTTTTCCCATTCTCCTTTCTCTGACTACCTACTCTCCTACTCCTAACTCCCCTCGTTGGTGCTTCCAGCGGGCGGACTGGTCTTCTTTCGCTTCCCTTACTGTTCCTTCTTTGCTTCCTCCTCCTTTCTCATCGGTCCGTGTCATGCTCTCGTTTTTTCTGGATCTGGTTTTCGGTGCTGCTTTGACGTCCATTCCCCGGACGTCTCGCCCTTTCTCGTCTAAATGCGTCCCTTGGTGGTCTCCTGAGTGTTCCAGGGCCCTCCGGGTTAAACGGGCGGCTTGGAAAAGCTTTCGCCGTAAGCGTCTCACCCCTGCTTCTCAGGAGTCGTTTTTTTCTCTTTCGCCGTGCATCTGCTCTTTTCCGTCGTACTACCAAAGCCGCTAAACGCCGGAGTTGGGAGTCCTATGTTTCTTCTCTTACGTCTCGCACTCCTGTCGCTTCGGTTTGGAAACGTATTCGTAAGATCTCTGGTAAACATCTTCCCTTCCGTGCTCCAGTCCTCCGCATTGATGGTGTTTCTGTGGCAGACTCCGAAACAATTGCTAATCGATTGGGCTCGTACTTTAGCTCAGTTAGCAGTGGTTCTCACCTCTCTGCTGAGTTTCACTCGCTTAAAGTCGTTGCGGAAAGTACTCCAATTACTTTTAGTCTTTCCTCTGACGAATCCTATAATGCTCCTTTTTCCTCGACTGAGTTACACACCGCTCTCCGTGCCTGTAAGAACACTTCTGAGGGTCCTGATGGTATCCATTATCTCATGCTCAAACATCTTTCCTCGCAAGCTCTGGTCTTCTTGTTAGCTCTCTATAACACGATTTGGTCTTCTGGTGTTTTCCCTCCCTCTTGGGGTACTGCCCTGACCATACCTTTTCTTAAACCTGGCAAGTCTGGGTTCTCGCCACAGGACTATCGCCCTATTGTCCTTACCAGTTGCCTGTGTAAACTCTTTGAACGTATGATTAACGCTCGTCTCATGTGGATTCTTGAGTCGCGCCATTTGTTGTCTTCTTCCCAGTTCGGGTTCAGACGTGCTCGTAGTACGCTTGACCCCCTCATTCGCTTGGAATCTTATATCAGGACAGCTTTTGCTCGTCGTCAAACTGTCATTGCTGTTTTTTTCGATCTCGAAAAAGCCTATGATTCTACCTGGAAGTACCACATTTTGCGTCAGCTCCGTTCTTGTGGCATTTACGGTAATCTAGGGGGTCTTTATTCAGAATTTTCTTTCTTCTCGGTCCTTTCGTGTCAGAGTCGCTTCCCACTTATCTCGTCTTTACCCTCAGTTGGAAGGTGTCCCTCAGGGTTGTGTCCTGAGTACCGTCCTTTTTCTCATTGCTATCAACGGTATCGTGTCTTCTCTTCCTGTCGGGGTTCGGTCTTCCTTGTATGTCGACGACTTTGCGATTTACGCAGCCGACTCAGATATTGCCGCTTTACATCTTCTTATCCAATCCGCTATTCTGGCTGTTTCTTCATGGGCAACCCGCCACGGGTTCCGTTTTTCCACCTCCAAATCCTGCGCGATGTCCTTTACTCGTTGCCATTCTATTCCTCATCCTCCTCTTACTCTTTATGGTACTGCCCTCCCTTATCGTTCCTCTACTACTTTTTTGGGTCTTACTTTTGATTCTCGTCTTAATTGGTCCGCTCATGTTTCTTCTCTCAAGGTTGCTGCCTTACTCCGCCTCCGCCTTCTTCAGTCCTTGTCCCACCTCACTTGGGGTGCTGATCGAGCGCTTCTTCTTCGGCTTCATACGGTTCTTGTCCTCTCTAAGTTGGATTATGGCTGTCAAGTTTACTCTTCAGCCTCTGATTCTGTTCTCCATGCTCTTGATTCTGTTCATCACTCTGGTCTTCGTCTTGCCCTTGGTGCTTTTCGTTCCTCTCCTGTTGAAAGCCTCTATGCTGAGTCTGGTTTCCCTTCTCTTTATCGCCGTCGGGCTCTCCTGTCCCTTCGTTCTTACGCTCGCCTTCAACAATTCCCATCTTCCCATCTTTCCCTTCCCCCTTCGGTCGTTGCTACTTTTTCGTCTCACCCCCGTCTTGGTTCTCCGTTTTCTGTCCGCATGCTCTCGCTGCTCGCATCGTGCTCTTTCCCTGTTTCTAACGTCCTCCCTTTCCGCTTTTGCTCTTTTCCCCCCTGGCTTTTCCCTCGTCCTTCGGTTTGCCCTTCCATCCTCCCTTGTTCCAAGTCCTCTACTTCTCCCCTCGTTCTTCGGTCTCGTTTCTTAGATCACCTCTCTCTTCACGCTACAACCACTCCCGTGTATACTGATGGCTCCAAGACGTCGGTAGGCGTGGGGTTTGCCGTCCTTTTTCCCACTTGCTCGTATCAATATTCTTTGCCTCCCGTTGCCAGTATTTTAACTGCTGAACTTTATGCTATTTTTATTGCCCTCCGTTTTATGTGTTCCTTCCCCTCCTCGTCCTTTACTTTGTTCTCTGATTCTCTCAGTGCTCTACTTCTCTTACAGTCCTCCCCTGCTCTACACCCTTTAGTTCTCTGATTCTCTCAGTGCTCTACTTCTCTTACAGTCCTCCCCTGCTCTACACCCTTTAGTTCTCTGATTCTCTCAGTGCTCTACTTCTCTTACAGTCCTCCCCTGCTCTACACCCTTTAGTTCTCTGATTCTCTCAGTGCTCTACTTCTCTTACAGTCCTCCCCTGCTCTACACCCTTTAGTTCTCTGATTCTCTCAGTGCTCTACTTCTCTTACAGTCCTCCCCTGCTCTACACCCTTTAGTTCTCTGATTCTCTCAGTGCTCTACTTCTCTTACAGTCCTCCCCTGCTCTACACCCTTTAGTTCTCTGATTCTCTCAGTGCTCTACTTCTCTTACAGTCCTCCCCTGCTCTACACCCTTTAGTTCTCTGATTCTCTCAGTGCTCTACTTCTCTTACAGTCCTTCCCCTGCTCTACACCCTTTAGTTCTCTGATTCTCTCAGTGCTCTACTTCTCTTACAGTCCTCCCCTGCTCTACACCCTTTAGTTCTCTGATTCTCTCAGTGCTCTACTTCTCTTACAGTCCTCCCCTGCTCTACACCCTTTAGTTCTTTCCATTCAGGAATGGCTTTTCCGCCTTTCCGTCCGCAAAAAGCTTGTACATTTTTGCTGGGTTCCCAGTCACGTTGGCGTTTGCGGTAATGAGCGGGTTGATTGCCTTGCTCGTTCTGCTGCCGTGCGGGGTACCCACTCCTCACTTGCTGTCCCGGCCTCTGATTTCTTCCCTGCCTTGTCCAGGTTTCTTTGGACGAGGTGGCAGACTCAGTGGTCCACTATCTCCGTTAATAAACTTCGTTCTGTCAAACCGTCCGTTTCTGGGTGGTCTGATCCCTCCCACCGTAATCGCCGATGGGAGACGGCTTTGGCCCGTCTCCGCATTGGCCACACCAGACTTACCCATTCGTTTTTAATGTCCCGTTCTCCTCCGACTCTTTGCTCGCACTGTACCGTTCAGCTTTCTGTCTCCCATCTTTTCCTCGATTGCCCCTTATTTTCCGTTGCCCGCACGCGTTTCTTCCCTTTTCTAGCTCTCCTCCGCCAGCCGCCATGTCTTGCAGATTTTCTTTCTGAATCTCCCTCGTTTTCTATCTCCCGTATTATGTCCTTCCTTCATCATGTTCGAGTTCTCGATGATATTTAGTTAACTTCCTTCCCGTCTTTCCATATTTCGTGCCATATGGCCTTTGTCGCCTGGTGCGTTGACTTCATTAATGTAATGTACCAGAGACAACATCCACCAAAGGAAATTTGTTACACTTGTATAACGCTCTAGCTAGAACCAGGAGGAAATTTGTTCTATCTATCTATTGCCTGACGCCGTGATCCCCGAAGGGGTGGCCACGAACGAACCGCCCCCATGCACCTCTGTCCCCAGTCAGTCGACGCCCCTCCCCCCAACCAGCACCGCCTTCGTTCATGTAGTTCCTCACTCCATCCTTCCACCTCATATTCGGTCTACCTCTCCCCCTCTGTCCCTCCACCTCGCTCTCGTATTTACCTCTTAGTCATTCTCTCGCTTTCCATACGTTCCATATGGCCGAACCATCTCAAGTTGTTCCTTTTCACACTTTCCAGCACATCTACCTCCACACCACACCTCCTTCTTACTTCCTCATTAGTCTGTCTATCCCTCCATGTAACTCCGCACGCACTCCTTAAGTAATTCATTTCCACTGCTCTCACTCTTGGTCTGAGTCTCTCAACCAACGTCCATGCTTCGCTTCCGTAAGTCAGTGTCGGGATTACCACACTGTCATGCAAGGACTTCTTCACTTCCATACTGACCACCCTATTTCTTGTTACTGCTTTTAGCGTTCCTACAACCCTCTTCCCCTGTTGTACCCTCTCCCGCACCTCTTCATCCATAGTCCCATCTTTACTCAACACACTGCCCAGATACTTAAAAGAGTTGACGATCTCCATAGCCTGACCGTTCAGCTTCACCTCACACTCTGTGACTTCACCCCTTTCGAAGACCATAACCTTGCTCTTCCCCGTATTTACCTTCAAATTCCGTTTTTCGCACACTGTTCCAAACTCATTTACCAGACCCTGCAAGTGTAACAAAGGAAATTTGTTACACTTGTATAACGCTCTAGCTAGAACACCTATCATTTAACCGATTGTGTTTAAAAAAAAAACACATGCTAACTTCGGACATGAAACAAAACAATAGTTTGTTATTATTTGCCCAATGAAAATTATTCATAATGCTTGTCCATTATTATCATGGTGGTAAAAGATCAAATAATCATTCTCAGAGTCCAAAAACCCATAAAAATATGATATGCTAACCGATTTATGTATTTCGGATATTTCTGGATATATAATATATATAAATTAGGAGAGGCATATATCTTGTCCAAATTTTTTTTTATCTGCCGAAAGAAACGCAAACAAATACGTTATACCTATAAAAATGCTCAAATTCATAAGTGTATATGCAGTGATATAGTATACATACCTATATATTTTCACTAGGCCTAGTTAATTTTTGAGTTATTGATTAGACAGCATTGGTTATTTTTCCTGCTCAATATTTTCTAAGTGAGCTCAATGCCTAACGAGAACAGATCCAAACAGAATATATGTTAAACATTGTATATAACCCCCTCCTATACTGATTATACAGGCCTAAAAGTATTGACTGTGCATTTTCCACTAAAACATCAGACAGGAATAAGCAGCAATAATAAAATATTCATATAAAATAGTAGGAGCCGAAAAATGAATGGAATAAGGCCACGAACCTACGTCCGAAGTTCTCCTCCGTTTGTCCGGAGTTATCCCAGCTTTCTTGGCAATAATTTTCCATAAGAAATCACCGTATGTCCGAAGTTATCCATACATGTCCGAAGTTTTCAACTTTTCAAGAATACTTCGGACATCATTTAGGATAAGGATAGCTCTCTTATTATGGGGGATAATTATAGGAGGCTTCCTGGATTACGGCGCACTATCACCATACATCACTTGACCTAGTTAAATCTCTATAATGTGTTTACACTCAGGAGAAATTGTTAAAAAAAACTCGAAAAATATCCGAAGTTACCCCATTTTACGGTACAGAAAGATCTGAAAAAGAGTACCGTATACACATAAAAGAAAAAAAAAAAAAAAGAGTAACAGATGTTGTAAAGTATGATGAGATAGAGAGACTCTTTACAGGAGGCAGCTTTCTCTAGTCTCCTTCTTACTCAAAGGAAAACAAAAAATAGGAAAAAACTAATAAATAAATATATCAAAGCGTGATGAATGGTAACTGACCTGTGTGCCGTGATCTCCGTCCTTGAGTTGCAGTACAGCTACCAGAGCCATTTCAGCGGAGGACCGTACTACTTGATTCTTCTCCTTGGTCCCGTTCACTAACATGGGTAGTATGGGTTTGGCCACCTCTATGGGTATCAACGACCCCTGGTTGGAGGAGGCTACCTTCTCCGCTGTGTACTGACACGATCGACACATACCCTGCTTCACCTCGTTGCTACTGTGGTTGATTATCTGTTCACACCACAAATACATAATACAAATTACAATGATTATGTATTGAAACAAGGCTTTCTACCATACATTATTATAATGATTATATACAGAAACAAGGCTTTCTACCATACATTATTATAATGATTATATACAGAAATAAGGCTTTCTATGTACTGTACAATACTTGAGGAATTTGTAATTTTTTGTTTTTTTTTAACATTTACACATCTAAAGTAACTATCACACAAATTTACACATATAGAATTACAATAGAATTACAATCACACCAAGTTTCATGTAATCTGGTGGTGCATAACAACTACATTGAATTTGTAACTATAGCAAACATGTTCTACAATTTAAAAGTATATAAGTAACACCCCTTTCTTAACATTAATCATCAATTACAAACCCCAATGTACTTGAATAAACTAATGAAAGCATATGGTCCTCCCGGGATTCGAACCAGTATTGATTTATCTAGAAATGGAAAGATATTCTGGTGTTAGTGAACTGACCTTAGCAAATGTCTGTACAAGTGTTGGTGGTTGAGTCTGTCCAATGGTGATCTGGTGGCTGAGGAGGAAGGCCACACCTGCTAGTCCGTTTTCTACCAGTGCCTGACGGTCAGACGACATGTACGACAGCAGCGTAGACGATACCTGCACAAAATAAAAAATAAATAATAAACAAATAGGTAAATAATATAAATTATAATGTAAAATTCGCAAAATAAACAAACCAAAACTTGGACGAACACATTAAAAAGACAAAACAACTTATCAAAATCGCTATGTGGAAACAACGCTTAAGCAAAATAATAATTTATAAATTAAAGAACACAATATAAGAAAAGAAAACATTAAGCAGAACTTCATCAACATTCATGCCACAGATTTGTCAACGACAACAAGGATTCTACGTTCAGGGAAATTCCATCGCTGACCTTCACATCCCCAACCCACTTCCAGTTTTTCTTGTAGAACAATTTGTAATCTATCTGACTACTGGTGCCCCCAGAACTGTATGTGATCAGATGACTCAACCTTTTCTTGAATTAAGTATTACACACAAGTGACACAACCATGTTCGAGTGCAACACAGGACTTCAGTACAGTATATTCATATTTTTTTCACCAACTAACTCCCACTTCTAAACTCAATGAAATCAACGAATACATGTAGCACTCAAAGGACTCAAACCTTGGACACACAGAAATTCTGCGCATTTATGCATTACGCTATCAAGATAGTTCTAGATTACTTCTTCCAAACTTTTCCTCCATGCACACCCTTGTACCGATCAGCACATGCTCCCTCCCACATGCCCATCAAGGTCACCACCAACTATAGTCTATTCGCTGTAAGTAAGCGAGGCATCATGACCTCTAATCTCTGTAACTCAAAAACGACTAGAGTAATCGAGCTAATATTTCTACCATTTGGGAAGTCAGTCAAGGAATAGATGTGGAAATTTACAGCCCATTTGTTCCAGCCCTTTTTGAGTTACAGAGGATAGAGATCACGATTTCTCGCCTACTTACAGAGAATAGACTATAGTATCATTATCCGAGAGACCCGAAACAACACTAATCAAGTCATTCCAGAAATCCTCTTTCCGCTCTATGTTCAAGCCAACCTGTGGGGCATATGTCAATGTCTCATTAAAAATTCTTTGACCAACTTTAGAGCTCACCTGGTCAACAGAAGCGACAGACAAGACCATAGTAGGTGCCGACTTGAGAGCTGAGAAAAGTGCCGCCGACCGTCCATGCCGAGCCATCCAGTCAGCATTGGTGTTGTCATCTGTACACAACAAATGGGAGATTGTTATAAAAATATACTTTACTCTTTCACATATCTATATATCTACCTATCTAAAAATATACTTAATCCTTTCACATATCTATCTATCTAAAAATATACTCAATCCTTTCACATATCTATCTATCTAAAAATATACTTAATCCTTTCACATCATCTATCTATCTATTTACTGTACTCAGGCCCATTCCTCATTTTTTTTTTTTTTTTAATACTGGGGGTGGCCTCTTTACCTTGTATTCTAGCTAGCATTTGACGATTTATACCGTTTAACCCTTCCTGACCGGGTGTCCATGTGGAAGGACACCACGAAATAAGGGCAGGTGCCCGGGTGTCCTGTTACTAGGCAGTAAGCTTTCAAGCCTATTCAGCTTGGTCTGAACGCCGTGCGTCCGACGAATGTAAACAAAGCCGATCGTTGCGTCACCGCACCTCCGAAAACAATAAGGAGACGTCGGATCAATGTTATTGTTGTGACGTCAGACGAAATTAGTGTGTGAAAAGCTCCGATATTGTCAACATCGCGGAAAAATTAGCTCCACTGAAATCATCATCACAACTGAACCAGTTGACTTAGAGAGCTCTACTCAATGCCAGTCTACAGATTGGAAACCGCACTACGTTTATAGATGCGTGGGAAATTTCTAGCAGTTAAACTAAACAAAAATACGGTAGCCTAGGCCTAGACGTTTTTCGGCCAGATCGCCCGGGTAGCCCACACTGTCCTTTGGAGAGACAGCCCGGGCCAGGAGGGTTAAGAAGGTCCTTCTTAAACGGTATAAATCGTCAAAATACTGTCCTGTTACTCAGGTGGTTAAACTAGTGTTCTCCCCTTTGAGTGCTAGAAGATGAAACAAAATCTATGGTCTAGTGTTAAAAAGAATAAGACGTATTATTATATTTTTTCCGCCAACCAACTTCACTTCTAAACTCAATTCATGAAATCAACACACACCAAGGATTCGAACCTAGGATACTCACATAGAAATTCCGCGCACATACTAGGTCATCGCGCCAAAGGGGATAAAAATCAATGTATAGCTCACCTAAGACATGATGGTTCAAAACATTGCGTAGTTCCTCCTGCGGTAGCCACGGGAGCAGCACCCCCAAGGCCCCCGCGGCACAGAGTCTGGTAGAGTCATCATCGTGTGTGAGTAAGGACCCTAGCGTCACAACCAGTCCTCGTCTAACACTCTCGCTCATCTTGTTCCCCGCTGGTGACACAACGCACCGCAGGGCCTGAAGCATTGTGTCTCTGCAAGGGAAGTACAATGGTTATAGATGGGGGGGGGGGGGGGGGGGCGCGCAATATGACTCTCTCTCTCTCTCTCTCTCTCTCTCTCTCTCTCTCTCTCTCTCTCTCTCTCTCTCTCTCTCTCTCTCTCTCTCTCTCTCTCTCTCTCTCTCTCTCTCTCTCTCTCTCTCTCTCTCTCTCTCTCTCTCTCTCTATCTCTCTCTCTCTCTCTCTCTCTCTCTCTCTCTCTCTCTCTCTCTCTCTCTCTCTCTCTCTCTCTCTCTCTCTCTCTCTCTCTCTCTCTCTCTCTCTCTCTCTCTCTCTCTCTCTCTCTCTCTCTCTCTCTCTCTCTCTCTCTCTCTCTCTCTCTCTCTCTCTCCCTAACCTGACAGCCGTTTCATCAGCAGCCTTGACAGCATTGTGTAGCTCGGTAAAGAGAGGGTCCGGCTTGGTGTGTATGGTAATGAGGTGAGCCAAGGCAGCGCCGGCCCTCAGCCTCACCCCCCGGTGGGGGTCGTGGACGGCCTTCACAAAAGTCGTCTGGAGCTGCGGCAAAAACGGCTTCAGCATCACTCCCGTCTGAAACAAGTACACCCGCGGTTAGGAATAACTTTGCAATACTTAAAGGAATAATAAGATTATCATACACAAAGTAAAATTCTAAAAACAAGAGCCACAAACACAGAGGCACTATAATTAGGCCAGGAAAAGGGAGAGAAGCAGTGACAGAAAATGTATATTTTATTAATTTCACCCGAACATCAAACACCTGCTATGAAATTAATTAAAGCATATATGTGATCCACCAGGATTCGAACCTGGGTTATCACACATAGATTTTTAAGCACTCTAACCATTACACCACCTAGACGGTTAAAGGCAGACACACAGAAAGAGACTTAATCAAAGCCCTGATACTGACCTTAGCCAGGAGGAGCGCCAGGGTATCCAGCACGGCCACCTTAACGTTCCAAGCAAAGCGGTCTCCCAGGATACGGATAAGTGGTCCGGTGACGTGGACCACGGAGGGCTTGAGGGCGTCCGAGCTGGTGAGTCGGATCACCTCTGTCAGACCGTTGGAAGCCGCCTCCTTCAGCTCCGGCTCACCGTTCAGCACCGCCTCTCGGAAGATTGGTAGGATGGGCTGAATACCTAGGTGTTGGTCAAGCAAAGGGTGGATGAAGATAGCAGTCGTCATGCAGAATTAAAGGTAAGCTATAAAGTATAATACCTAACAATAGTTACACGTGTGGGGAAACCAGTCTAGACTAAATTAACATAGTGGAATGTATTCCTATTGTGCTTCCTAAATGCCAACTCTGGTTTGACTGCTATTGAATATTAACTTCAACAAGAATTATGACACCTAAAATAATCTATAGATCCTTCACTCTATTTGCCAATACAAGTAGGGATGTACCGATGTATCGGTATTGGTGGTATCAGCCTGTTTTAGGGGTATCGGTATCGGTGAAATATTGGCCGATACTTTGCACTGTATTGACGCTCTGTATTTTTCCCTCTTCAATAATTTGTTGATCAATCTTTTCCCTGTTTAGGGACTTCAGTCACTTCAGGATCGGACATTGACTGACTTAAGCTCATGTCATGGGTGTCAATGAGGTTAAGATTAAAGATATATAATTATGAGACTAATTTTATAGCCTACTTACATGTCCTTGCATGACAGTGTGGTAATCCCGACACTGACTTACGGAAGCGAAGCATGGACGTTTAAGAAAAGACTCAGACCAAGAGTGAGAGGGGTGGAAATGAGTTACTTGAGAAGTGCGTTTGGAGTTACATGGAGGGATAGACAGACGAATGAGGAGTAAGAAGGAGGTGTGGTGTGGAGGTAGATGTGCTGGAAAGTGTGAAAAGGAACACCTTGAGATGGTTCGGCCATATGGAATGTATGGGAAGCGAGAGAATGACTAAGAAGGTGTACGAGAGCGAGGTGGAAGGACAAAGGGAGAGGTAGACCGAGAGAGAGGTGGAAGGATGGAGTGAAGAAGTATATGGATGAAGGCGGTGCTGGTTGGCAGGAGGGGCGTCGACTGACTGGGGACAGAGGTGCATGGGGCGGTTCGTTCGTGGCCACCCCTTCGGGGATCACGGCGTCAGGCAATATAGATATATAGATTAACAATTGAATTTTCTAGAAAGAAGTACCGTATCGGTATCGGCTAAGTATTGGTGTATTTACAGTATCGGAGTATTGGTATCGGCTCTAAACTGAGTATCGGTATCGGCCAAAATATTGGTATCGGTACATCCCTAAATACAAGTGCAAAATAGTTCCAAAATGTTTGCATAATGAATATGGCAAAGATGTGTATCTAGCATTACCTTTAGGTAGACAGAAGCCTGGCATAAGTTCCTCCCCCTTCAGATCTGAGGCGGCAAACTTAACCGCTTGTCTGACGTCTCCCACCAACCCTCTCTGGTCTGCTGCATCCAGGCTCTGTACAAGGTAAACGGTACATCGCTAACATCAATACTTATATACAGTACATCAATACACACATACTCTACTTCAATACATACATCCAGAAACATATCCATACTCAATCACCCACTGATCCATCCAGTCACTCGAAAATAATTTCAATTTCAAAACAATTTCCCAAATAGTTAAGCTAAAAGTTATATAGAATAAATTGTACCCACGAACCTTAGTGACGGCATTAAGAGCGAGCCAGGCGGTCTTGAGCATGTCCTGGTCCGTGTGTGTGAAGAGGTGTATTAGGCCACGTAACAGCTGGGGCACGTAGTCACTATAGTCCGCCCGGGTGTTAGAGCAGAACGCCAGCAACAAGGCCACCGCAGCTTGGGCAACTCCAAGGTTTGTGCTCCTAGTCGGGATACACACACAAATTAAGGGAGTACAGATAATCAATCACAAATCAGGCTTTATAAATAAAAAATATTTGCATAAAACTGGCAATTTTTTACTGCAAAAATTTATGATTAAGCTTAACCCTAGGAGCCCGGATGGCCTTCGTTATGACTAATGACTATTACATAGATTAAAAAACACTTAAAACCACAACAAAAAAGTTAGTATGATAACCTACTTTGAATGTTGTAGTAACTCATCCACGATGGTGTTAACTCCAGCCTCATCCACCACAGCCAACACCACCCCCTGACAGTGACCCAGTGCGTCCTGGTACTCTGCCCCCGACTGGCCCCCCTCCCCCTCCCCTGCCGCGCTCAGTGCCCCCAGTAGTGCCGTGAGGATGCGACTCAGGTGGCGGGTCAGTGTGTCGCCCGCTACTGACGCCAGGATACACAGAGCTTGGGTGTTCACGGGAGGCGCCGTCAACTGCAAATACCCGTCACATTATTATTACACAAGGTTCAATTGACCAATTGCGAGTTTCGGTCTATAAGGAAGTTGGAGCTGTAGACATCGATAATTAACATAATTATCACCTAATTTGCGGTTGTAGTGCTTATATAAATACATAAAACCCAATTCAACATACTTTTTATCCATTAGAAACCTACATTATTATTGTACAGTATTTCTGTTTAATATCGATGTTTATGGCTCCAACTTCCTTATAGCCTGAAACTCGCAAGTGGTCAATTGTAAAAATATATATATTATAGCTTAGCAAGATTATCTAATATTGTCTAATTATCATACTTGATAACACAAATAGAATAAATGGACTATAACAAAACACAAGTTAGAATGACAAAGGTAAAAACAAATTATTGTTCTTTTAATTCAACATTTTGAAAAAGTAAGACAATTTATCTTTTATTTTAAAACATTCAACAATACTGCATATAAGTTATTACATTGAAATAGTAGCTAACTCGTTTAGTAGGATGGGTATGACAATTTTTGTTCAGCTTAGGAAGAACTTGCAGTAGTCAGAGGGCTGATATAGTAGTTACACCTTTAGATCAATAGAGGTCCGTGGCATCATGCTAATCTACATGATGCAATCATACTAAATGTGTTAACAAATACTAAGAGTGTAAGAGACTATATTAAAGCAAGTATTGAGAGTATTGACCTGTGGAACAAGGTATGGTAGGACGACCCGACTCTTGATGGCCATGACCTGCTTGAGGCCGTCCAGAGCAAACTCTCTCTCGTCTCCTCCCTCCTCCAGTTGGGCCAGCAGGTGCGGCAAGATGTCCTCCAGGGCGCGGAAGCCCACCGTCCCGTGCAGCGAGTCGAATGTTTGGGCCGCCGCTTGTCTCACCGAGGACAGGGGGTCGCACAGGGCTCGTCTTAGGGAGGAGAATGTTAACATTAGTCGTTCAGTCAGTTAGTATGTAAAGTCACGAGTGCTTTTTCCCTCAACATTGGTCTGGCACCTTATGAGGTCAACATTTACAATATTTTGGTTGCCTAAATTCATGTACCATCAGTCTAGTTTCTGATACCAGTGAAAAATATTCCAGAAATGTTGCAAGAAAAATGTTGATCATCGAATGTTGACTATAAAATCTCTCGTGTGATATGTAACTCTGACTTTTAATACTTTACATTTATGTGTTTGCTACCACCATGCACTCCCTGCTCAAGAGCTGGGCTAAGGTGGGTGCCTTGATGATCAGGGACTTCAGTGAATAGTTGCCACAGATTGGTAGACCGCGCCGTCCACCAACAGCACTGGCGTCTGCCAATATCACACACTGGCCGACCCGAGATTCGATCCATAAACCTCACGGGTTACAGGCGCTACAGCCTCTCTCATTTATAAATGCCAATAATTTTAATATTCTGTGAAATAAGTATATTGCTGCCATAATTTATGAGAAAACTACTTGACTATGGACACCAAGTCGTCAATTTTATACAGAAATCAAACAAACAGTCGTCAATTTTATACAGAAATAAAACAAACATTATATAACAGTTTTGACATACCTGACTGTAGGGACTAAGTTGTCAGCAAAACAGAGGACCATATCTTTGCTGGTGGAGGCCATGATCTCCGACAGTCCAATACAGACCCCTTGGCGTTGATCTGGCTCCGGGGATCCCAAGCCGGCCTCCAGGATGGGTATGATCTCCGGCAACACACGCTCTCCTAGTTTACGCACCAGATCTCCCAAGGTCCGTGCTGCCACCTGGGGAACATCATCACAAGTAATATAAGATCTATCTATCTATCTATCTATCTACTCAGGCCCAATCCCCACTTTTCCTATTTCTTTTTTCTTTTTATAATATTAAAATGTAAAACTTGGGGGCGGTTCGTTCGTGGCCAACCCCTTCGGGGCTCACGGCGTCAGGCAATAGATAGATAGAAAACTTGCAAACTAAACAAACCAAAACTTGGACAAAGACAATATAAAGGCAAAATAAATTATCAAAATCGCTATGTGGAAACAATGCTTACTAAAATAAAATTTATGAAATAGAAGTCCACATAAAATATTCTAGGGTGAACAGTATTTCAGTAGCTATTAAAATGTCATCAAAAGTTCTAAAATATTGTAGAGTACATGCAATCATTGAACTATATTTTGTTTTACTATACTCCTACTGTATTACTATTACTATTATTCTACTATTATTCTGTGGTGATGGGCTGGTCTATCAGAGTGAGAGCTGAGCGATCTCTGCCATACCCATAGCTTACTCTGACTGTTACTTTAACTTATATATTTTCTAGATCTCAAGTGACGGCGTCTCTTCCGTGGATTGACCTCCCAATCTACCAAGATTGGAAGCCAAAGCGTCAAATTTTTCCCTTGCCCCTCAACTTTCTCTTCATAATTGCTGAGGGGCACAGGGCCCTGGGTGGGGCTTTGGTTTCCCGGGCATTTACGCACCCTCCTCAGCTCCCCGCCATGGAGTGGCTTCGGTCACCCAGGCTTTATTGTGGTCGGCAGGGAGGGTTCTGTGGGGGCGCTGCTCGGTTATGGCCTTGGAATTGCTCGGGGCCTTGGGGCTGTTCGGCCAGGCAGCTTGGGGAACAACAACAACAACAACAACTATTAATGGCGATGGGCTGGTCTATCAGAGTGAGACCTGAGCGATCTCTGCCGTACCCATAGCTTACTCTGACTGTTCCTTTTACTTATATATTTTCTAGGTCTCAAGTGACGGCGTCTCTTCCGTGGATTGACCTCCCAATCTACCAAGATTGGAAGCTAAAGCGTCACATTATTCCTTTGCCCCTCAACTTTCTCTTCATAATTGCTGAGGGGCACACGGCCCTGGGTGGGGCTTTGGTTTCCCGGGCGTTTACGCACCCTCTCAGCTCCCCGCCATGGAGTGGCTTCGGTCACCCAGGCTTTATTGTGGTCGGCAGGGAGGGTTCTGTGGGGGCGCTCGTTTATGGCCTTGGCCTTACTCGGGGCCTTGGGGCTGTTCGGCCAGGCAGCTTGGGGAACAACAACAACTATTATTCTCATTATTATTACTGTATAACGATGTACAGATCTCCCTCGATTTACGATTGGGTTACGTTCCTCAAAAGCCTATCTTAATTATTACGTTCCCTCCACCAACCGACTTTACTCCTAAACTCAATTAATGAAAATTAATGAAAAATCGTATAGCAAACCCTAAAATGAATGGGGTAAATGGCGATGCGTTCTGAGACCAGCCAAAACACAAACACCTAAACCACCTATAATATTATCGTAAATCTGGGCATCGTATAGTGAGGCAGACCTGTATCGTACTATAGGTAGCGCCAACAAACTTGACAATTTTCTTGACCCCTTAACTTCTCTTAACTCAAAAGGGCCTAGAGAAAACTGGCTGTAAATATCCACACCTATTTCCTGGTGGGCTCTTCCCTAATGATAGAAATGTCAGCTCGATTGCTTTAATTAATTTTGAGTTATGAGAAGTTAAGGGGTCAAGAAAATTGTCAAGTTCATTGGCGCTACCTATACTATTCTTTCCATGGTGTGATAACGAACCTGTCTCTTGTCATAGCTGGTGGATGCAAGGTGACCAAGTAGCAGAGAGAAGAGTGTCGGTAGAATCTCCCTCAGTGTCTTGGGTGTGTTAGTGACCACCACCTTCCACACGTGTAGGGCCGCCTGACGCACCAGTATGGCCACGTCTGAGCGACCCATGTACAGACCCGCCAGTACTCGGTTACGCCGGTCGTCTCCAAGGATGTCTATGATGGCCTGCGGGGGAGAGAGGGGAGTTGTGTTAGATATAGATTAGTGATTGAATTAAAATTAAAATGTAAAACTTGCAAACTAAACAAACCAAAACTTAGACAAAGACAATATAAAAGCAAACTAACTTATCAAAATAACTATGTGGAAACAACGCTTAATAAAATAAAATTTATGAAATAAAAGAACACAATCTAGGTAGTGATTGAAAAGAGACAAAGAGCATTGCAATAACAGAGGTATTGGTACCTCTGTTACTGGAATGCCGCCATTACGTGTGACTGGAACCGCACTTTGTCTTTAAATTTATGTATGTGTGTATAAATGGTTCCTGACTCCAACCAATATAATCCCTATAATCTGTTTGTTTCCAGCTGACGGTAACTTGACAAGTTATCATCTTGATTACTCAGCTACTAAAAAAGACTTTGTAGCGAAATGTTATTAATTACTGTATAAATAAAAACTTGGTATTTGTACAATAGTTACATTCCTATTAAATAACAAGAAGTACTGTGTTATTGGGTTTCAGTATACCATCAGCTGGATAAAATAGACTATAGGTTATTAGTACATTGTAAACTTTTGCCAAAGACAGTTCCTTACCTTCTGAGAATGCTCGGTACCAAAGTTGTCGTCTTCATGAGCAGTGTCTGTGGTCATCTTACCTGACACACCTGACACCTTGAACAGCAGATCTCCCAACAACTGTACAGAACTGTAAATCAAAGATATACAGTACATTACTACACCACTTAATAATAATAGTATATTACACTATATTAACCATATTATATAATTTTCATAATAGCTACTGTATACAGTATATTTGTACATTTCATCTCATTTCTGGTGCAGGTATGCGGCGACTCCACCGCCCGCAACTTTGGTGGTGCAATCAGCTTCTGGAGCAGTGAACCACTGGTTCTTATCTTCCGAAAATTCCTATGCTTGGTATGCTGCTCTGGGTCTGCTCCTTCAGTGTTCATGGTCATAATCCACTTAGTGGAAATGGCACTGTAGAGTGGGTCAGTCGGGGCATGTCTGGGAGCCTGGAGGCAGTTTCTGCCATGGTCATCCCTTTTGGGGCACTTCTTATGGAAGCGGGGAATCAGATTTGATGATGATTTATTTTAATCATATAAAATTAAAATCATAACTTCAATTTAATACATTTCTTGCTTATTCATGATGCCAATTAATATATAGAAACCTAAAACTGCAGTATCTGTAAACATACTACACCAAAGATAATAAAGTAACATCCAAAGGTAAGCCATACACTCTCCTTTAACCCTTAACTGACGGCGCCCGGCTATAGTCGAGTGAAATAAATATGGACTATGTGGCGGGGCCCGGCTATTGTCGAGTGCAATTTTGAGCACATAATGTGCTCTGAGAGAGAGCGGAGCGGTGGCAGGAGCGTAGATTACCACCTGACCGCTCGCCACGGCCGCCGTGGAGCTACTGATATTTATTGCACCCTCCCCCACCCTCTCTCACTTGCTACACACGTAATAATGTAAGAAAATTACCGTATTTTAGCGATTTAGCCCTTCGGTTGCAAGACAATCAGTGATCGTAGAAGGATGGTTCGGGTGTCATTGGAAAGCTCAATTTACGCCCTTTAAGGGATACATACTTGTATTACGCTCTGGGTCTTGTTTATGCATGAAAAGGAGCACGGAAACAACCCCATTTATGGTAAAAAAAAACGCTGGGCGGTACATAGAAATTACCGCCTAGGCCGCTCGTAAGGTGTTAATATAATAAATTTGTACTAAACTTGAAATTCAATTAACCCCTGGACATTTTAGTTTTTATCATCTATAACCTATTTTCTCTCTCTAGAGCAAGAAGTTAAAGAAATTACTAAGCAGATTATAATCAAGGTCCATTTCCAGGTAAAGAGGATACCGGTAACCCAAACTCATTTGTAGCTTTTTTTCATCTTTATGTGGCAACACATTGAATATATTACAGGTATTTTCGCACTCTGGGGGCACGAAAATGCTCAAGAAGGCAAAGAGCAACAGGAACGAGTGGCAACGATGCTCCCTCAACCATGCCCCGAGGCCACCGACCTATAATGAAATTTACAGCCAGATGCCAATCAAGGCCAGAAAAAAGGTGTGAAATAATGAGTCTGTTTGGTGATATAACCTGAGGATTGGGGGTTAATTAGATATAAGGTGTGATGAATAATATCTCCAAACAAAAACGGACATTCTAGATGGTTCACTTTTTGGGCGATTTTGGCATGTATGCATTATTTTTCTAGTTTCCTCCCTAGACCTATAACACATTTAAGCAAAACATCTACCGGTATTAGATCCCCCTTCTAGATGAATTTGTAAATTTTTCGGTAGAAAAATGTCCCGGCTGAAGGCCAATTCTTCGAACATTACAGGCGCACTATTGTTCGCCAGGGAAAAAATCAACACCTAAATAGCACGAAAGGTCTAAATATTGACGAAAAAATGGGGCGAAAGGTCTTAAAATCGACTAACTAATGGGGCAAACATCTTAACATCTGAAAAGTAATGTGGCTAAACATGAGGGAGAAAGTGGTCCAGAGAACCGGCCCATCTCCCCTTAAAAGTGAGACGAGAGTCAACGTACCTGTATCGGATACGCCAGTTATCGTGGAAGAGACCAGCCTCCAGTTCTGGCAGTAGAAGTGTGATGGCCGACTCAGCGTAGGTGTTCACGATCCTTTGGCCTGCCCTCAGAGCCGTCTCACGCACAAACTCATTCTCGTCAGCTAGAGCCTAAAACACATAAAACCACTTGTACAATAGTGGACACGAATATCTGGACATAAAAAAAAGTAGCAATATGTGGTGTGAAGTAGCTTAAGCCGGTATCACACGAGCGTTTTTTCCCTCAACATTTATCCTTAACACTGGTCTGGCAGCTTATGAGGTCAACATTTAAAATATTGTGGTCACCTAAATTCATCTATCATCAGTCTAGTTTCCGATACCAGTGCAAAATATACCAGAAATGTTGCCGGAATTTTTTTGATCATCGAATGTTGACTATAAAAGCTCTCGTGTGATACCGGCTTTACAAGCAGACAGATTGACCAGACAAAAGTGATTACAATACCCTCATTCACAGGCTTAAACACACTAAGGGTAATATGCAACTTGGAAGGCATTTCTCGAGTATCTATTCTTGAAATGGGGATTTCCCTCACTTATTGTGCTACAAAGTGTGCTATCTCTGGTCTAAAAAGTTGACATGTGCATGGATGTCTATTGTGTATGAATGTATTTAAACCTTTTCTGTTATTTTGCTGTGCAGGTATTTTAAGCAAATCCTTAGCTACAATCTGTTCCTCATCTGCTTAACTTTGGAGAAAGTATCTTGCCTTGGAAATTAAGCATGCAAGGATTACGTTAAGGCTGAGATTGTATTAAAAACGACAGGTAATTATATACTTATAAAGCAATGACTGCGGCACTTGTCATATGACAATTACCTGGTCACCACTGTGCCATACGGTGGTTTTGGACTAAAAGTATCCTTTATTCCCTGCACATTTTCATGTATAAACAAGAGCTAGAACGTATTTCATTGATACAGTATATCCTTGAAAGCAGAGGAATAGACCTTTCCAATGTCATCTGAAACATGTCTGTACGACCACTGGTTGCTGGGCAACAATATTGCACAGGTGACACTAAATCGGTAAAAAAATAGCGAGTTAAAACAGTTTTCGCTATACCCAAGTCTGTAAGGGAGTTGGAGATGTCTCCCACTGCCACTAGTGATGGCTCAGACACGGGGTGTTATGGATGGGGCCGTTCCGCGCTGCTTATACTCGCTTGCCTGCCTCATAGGCTTTGTTCAAGGCAGAAATTCGGCAATTGTCATATGACAAGTGCCGCAGTGATGACCGTATTTTTTTATATAACAGCCCTCAGTCATTGAGTTAATAAACAGTATGTATGTATACTGTACATGTACCAACCTTAAGAATAGGTGGAATAATCTGTCCGATGTAAGGCGTGAACTCGTCCTGGAAGACGGTGGGCAGGAAAATAAACATCATGATATATCCGTCCTTAACATGAGGGGCAATGTCGGAGCGTTCTGCAGTGGCAATGATGTCTGGCATCAGGCGGTGCAGCTTCTCCGGGCCTAGGCCACCCACAACCTAAACACACACAAGGAAGGAAAATAAACAGATTAAATACTTATTTAGATTAAGCTTTGTTCAGTTTATTCTGGGATAGAAATTCTATTCTATTTTTTTTTTTTTCTATTTACTCGACCCAATCCCTATTTTTTTTTTTTAAACTTTTTTTTTTTTTTTTTTTTAGATAGAATAGATGATGGGCAAAGTTTATACAGATATAATACTCTTGACCATCTGAAATTCTCTCTAGAGTCAAAACTCTTGTGCCTTTACAATGTATACATTTTCCATTATGTGGGTATTACTCCTACCATTATACTCAATCTTTATAGAAAATTACAGTAGAAAGCTTTTTAGATGTTTCACTATTTTTTACTAAAACATTAATAGTTTAAGAAAAAGAACCCTGACGTTGAACCTACCTCAGCCAGGCCCTGTGCTGCTCCGGCTCTGTCAACACTGGATGACTCTGAAGTGAGGGTCTGCATCAGCCAGGGTAATAGGTCATCAAAGCTAGACTCACCCATGCCCTTCACCATCGCACCTAGCGCTCGAGACGACACAGCCCGAACCTAGGGAAATCATTGCATATATAAATTTAATGGCGATAAAAGACAAACCCCTAAAAAAAAAAAAAAAAAAAAAAAACACACACACACACACACACATTGCATTTCTAAATTTAATAATGATAAAAGACAACCCCCACCAAAAAAAAAAAAAAATCCTAAAGAAAATGATATACTGTATAGTATATACCGGTTAGTTAGTTAGCTATGTAGAGCAGATTAACCAGACCACTGAGCTCCATACGGAACTCTCATAGGTCTGGCTATATATACCGGTACAGTATACATACATAATTATGCAGTCAAATTTATCTAGTCCGGCCCCAATAATTTGGAAAACCCGACAGTCCGGCATATTTTTATCAATTATCAAAGTCTCAGGTCAAACTTTTGAGCCCCCTTTTCTAGCTTCTTATCGTCATGGCGTCAAGGGCCGCGACACACACACCAACCCACACAACATACATTAATACTGACCCCACCAATCACAAACATCCTCATTAAGTAAATTGAAATTACTAATCCCTCACCTTAGGCACGGGGTCGAGCAGCGATGCCTTGAGCCCGGGTATGATCCCCGGCAGGTATGGCTGTAGGTCCTTCTGGTCCGTCAGGGAGTACATATTACCGATGATCTGGGCCGCCATCTTACGAACCTAATACATAATAGTACACACAAATTAGTTAAGCTTATTTTATAATAGTTGTAGATCATGCATATACAGTACTGTATATAGCAAACACAGTAAGCATTAAAGTGCAACAATTGCAATAATACACAAACTAGCAAAAATGAAGCAAATATATAGTGTCATTTCATTGGAAGCGTTAAAGCAGTGGTGACTTTACTATAATTTATGTCAGAAACCCAAATATATGTGAATCTTCTAACCTCCGTGGATCTGTCCTGGAAGGCTCGCTGTACGACGGGCATGATGAGGGCGAGGGAGGGGGCGTCAATGAAGTGCACAAATTTGGTTTCCAGTAGCGTCTGAAGGCAAGTGGAAGTGTTCTTGGTCGGGTCCTGTAGAGCGGCTAGAAGCACCGGAACAATGGCTGAAACACAGAAACCACTATTATACACAAGCTAACATCATTCATTATTTTATCAACTTAACAGTACTGTATACTTTCCCGTAAGACAATGACTGAAACACAACTCTCTATAAAAACAGCTTATATCAATATCTATATAGTAACTGACCCGTAGACTTTTCCGTAGCACCACATGTGGCTTTCAGGTGTTACAGTGGCTGAAATACAATATACATTGCATAAACAGCTGAACTGCATAATTCATATTTAGGTATATTTTGATAGAACTAAACTTAAAGATGCCCTTAAATTCCTCCTTTTCAATACTTATGTTAGATTCGGGCCGTACATTTTCAAACAAATATTAGGAATTCCTATGGGTAGAAATGCTAGCCCTTTAATTGCAGACTTATTCTTGCTTGCTTTAGAATTTAAATATATAAAAGACTTAGTTGACAGTAGCAAGAAAAATAAAATTCCAGAAAAATTAGCACTTGCTAAACTGTTAAGTAATAATTTAAAATGTAAAACTTGCAAACTAAACAAACCAAAATTGGGACAAGGACAATATAAAGTCAAATTAAATTATCAAAATCAAATTAAATTATCAAAATCGCTATGTGGAAACAACGCTTACTAAAATGAAAATTATTAAATAAAAGAACACAATCCACCACATAGGGTGTACATCACTACATGAGCAAGTTAATCTGTTTCCCAAGCAAACCAATCGCACATATAACAACGCACTATTATATAGTAGATATATTGATGATATTCTTGTTTGCAATTTGTTAAATTTTAATCAAGTTGCTAAACTTATATACCCTAATTCTATTCCCCTCACACAATGTAACGTAAATTATAAAGTTGAAAATTTTCTTGATATAAATATAGAGATTGTTAATGAACAGTGCATACTTAAAGTATATCACAAAGTTGATGATTTTAATTTTAACGTAATAAACTTTCCTTTCCCTAGTAGTAATATCGATAGTAAAATAACTTATAATTGTTTTTATTCCCAATTAATAAGATTTTGTAAAATCTGCACTAAAGTAGATGACTTTTGGGCTAGAGCTAGGTTACTATACAGACTCTTAGTGGACAGAGGTTTTGAGGCAAGTAAATTGTTCCATAAATTTAATCTTTTTAGGGTCAATTATTGTGACTGTATTCTAAAATTTGACATCAATAATTTTAATCAAGCCTTTTTAACTTGAAGTTTCTTGTATAACCTCTGCTTACTTTTTGTCTGTATTTATTGTTTTTCTTTTTCTTTTTCTATTATTATTATTATTAATATTGATGATTTTTTAAATTTATTGTTCTTGTTAAAAGAGTACTCTTTGTTTAAATCTGTTGTTACTTCATATTTTGTAATTATTTGTCTTTATATTATATGTATTCATTGTCGATAGTATCAATTGCTTACTTTTGCGATTTCCTTAGTTTATTTGTGCTATAAATGTAGGTTATTTGTAGGGTAGTTATTGATAGGGGTCACTTGAGGCATGCTATGCTTACAGGTACCTACCCGATAGCACTATCGTTAGTGAGTGCTGTACTGTATTTTATATATTATTTTGTAATAGTATAGATATCTTATCAATATTTGTATTTTGTACTATTTTAATGTCTTGTCATGTTGCAAATTTGATTTTAAATAATATTTTGACATTTAACATATAGTTTCTTTATTCATGCAGAGTTTAGTCAAATTTGCCAGAACGTCCCGGACTTCCCAAACTTGACTACTTCCTTTAACGTGACGATAGTGCGTTGTTATATGTGCGATTAGTTTGCTTGGGAAACAGATTAACTTGCTCATGTAGTAATGTACACCCTATGTGGTGGATTGTGTTCTTTTATTTAATAATTTTCATTTTAGTAAACGTTGTTTCCACATAGCGATTTTGATAATTTAATTTGACTTTATATTGTCCTTGTCCAAATTTTGGTTTGTTTAGTTTGCAAGTTTTACATTTTAATTTAGAATAGTTGCAGGTTGGACAGATTTTTGTTACATGCGAGTGAGGAATGGTAGTTTGGAGCCAGTAACCTTGTGTTGATAATAACTCTTTACCAACCAACTTACCCAACTTTGACACACAGGAGTGAAATGTGTGTATTCCATACCTCCAGAAAAATAACTAAGCCAATTAACCAGATCAGTGGAAAAGTGGGGATTGGGCTTGAGTATATAGATAGACATAGATATAGATGTGAATTTGTGTTTTGTTTTTGTGGGTTCGTTGTTTTCTGTTGTGTTTTGTGTTGTCCCTGTTCTTGCTCTGTCTGAGTTGGCCACCTCCAAAAAAAAAGAAATATAAAAAAGGAAAAAAGGGAAAAAGAAAAAATAGGAAAAGTGGGGATTGGGCCTGAGTAAATAGATAGATAAATAGATAGAATATAGATAGATAGGTAGATTACCTTGGATCTCCGGGTTCCTAATAACGGAACCGATCAACCTAAGAGCTTGTCCGCCAGCACGCTGCACTTTCATGTGTGAGTCACTGAGCACCTCGATGAGTCGAGGCACAATGGACGGCAGACACGATGACAGCTGCTTCGGGGCACAGAATGCCATGTTTCCTAGCAGTTCCACAGATCCTACATAGATAAAGAAAATTTCATATAATAAACAGATAACATAGTATAGATTCTAGAGACGCATTAAAAAGCCATAACATTGACATTTACTTTTCAACAACGCTATTTTTTCTAAATTTCATGACCTCTAACATCTATAAGTAAAAAACAAATATAGTAATCGAGCTAATGTTTCTACCATTTGGGAAGAGGCAGTCAAGGAATAGATGTGGAAATCTACAGCCAATTTGCTCTAGCCCTTTTTGAGTTACAGAGGATAGAAGTCATGATTTCTCGCCTACTTACAGCGAATAGACTATAGTTCATGACCAATTTAACTCCTAAAATGTCATCTTAAATATTTCTTAATAACCAACCTTTCCTTATTACATTGTAGAAATCTTATATTAAACTTGTACTATCCTGACCTGTCTTAGTTCTCCAAGAATCTTCTTCCAGTGCGGCAAGAAGCGACGGGAGTACCAACTTGACGCCATGAGCAGATAGTTTACTCATGACCGCGCGTGCTGTGTCGTCGGTGGCCTCACGCACATATTGGTTGGCATCACCAAAGCAGAGCAGCAGGTGGGGTAGGATGTGAACAATGTACGGCTCAAACAACTTCCCCAGCATGTTACATAGCTGCTCCAGGGCAAACAGGGCTCCCTCACGGTAACGGTAATTCTTCTTGTCCTGGGATCATAGAGAGACATTTAGTTATTAGCCAATTTATATACATATGATGATGATGATGCAGTTTTTACCACCATACACTCCCTGCTGAATAGCAAGGGTAGGGTGGGTGCCCTGATGAATCAGGGACTTGGTGAATAGTTGCCACAGATTACTAGACCGCACCGTTCACCAACAGCACTGACATCTGCCAATAACTCGCTGGCTGGCCCGAGGCTCGAACCGTCAACCTCACGGTTAGCAGGCGAACGCTCTACCAATCGAGCTATATATATATATATACTGTATATACGGTACTGTATATATATACTGTATATATATACCGGTATATATATACTGTATATATATATACTGTATATCCATTATTATTTTACTAATACTTGTTTTTAAATACCAGTAGTAATTTTGTTTGTTTTTTTCTTTATCGACTGCTGCAGTCTTTAACCCCTTCTGTACCGGTGATGTGCTTTTCAATTTATTCTGGCAACAATTAGACTATTTTGCTCAGCTTAGGAAGGATGTCTACTCGTTAAAAGGCTACAGACTACCTTGATTAATCCTTTTTGCTACCCTATACCCTTCCTAAGCTGCATAAAATAGTCTAAATGTTGCTAGAATAGAATAGAAAATACGTCGCCGGTACAGAAGGGGTTAAACATATTAGGAATGTTACTGTGAAAAGAAAATGGCATGTACCATTCTTTCATACAGAGTAGTTCAAGGTAATTTCTCATAATATATCATGTACATACTGTAAATAATTACCATACCTGTATAAACAATATATAAAGGGCACTTTCTGTGAGAATTCTGTCTGTTTGTTCATGAACTACTCCCTCAGTTTTCAAGATGGAAAGCCCATACTTGGCAGGCATAATAAGGAGGTGCCAGAATAGGTTTCCCCCTGGGCAGCGCCGGGTACCTCAGCTATAGTCTATTTTTTTCCAGCTGAGGGTAAAATTGTCACGTTTCTATCTTGGTTACTCAGTTATAAGGTAGATTTTGTAGCGACATATGATGTTAATTATGAAAACTTGGCATTATTACGACACACAGCCATAGTAGTTTCATATATTTCCATTAAGTATCAATAAATCAGCTACTAAGGGATTCAATTTACCATCAGCTGGGAAAAAATAGACTATAGTACAATATATTGTTCACAAAAATTACACTAAACTCTCACTGATACTCCTTTTTGTATAACTAATGTAAGTTGATTCATATTATCCAGCTGCACCAGGGCCAGTATCCTAAGCTCCTGATCAATAAGAGATACTTGTAGGAGCATTCCATGTAATTTCCAGAACTCTGTCATTTATATATTTCATCCTCCAAAGGGACTCTTTATAATTTTACCCTTCTGCAAGAATACTGGGAAGGGTACATTTAATCAACACTTCAGGTAGCGCCAGCGAACTTGACAATAATCTTGACCCCTTAACTTCTTATAACTCAAAATAAATGAAAGCAATCGGGCTGACGTTTCTATCATTTGAGAAGAGTCCACCAGGAAATAGGTGTGGATATTTACAGCCAACTTGCTCTAGGCCATTTGAGTTACAGAGAGCTCAGAGATCAAGATTATTGTCAGGTTGGTTGGCGCTACCTATAGTACCGTATGCACATATTTCTTACCTGTATACCAGTAGTAAGTTGGTTCATAATATCGAGCTGCTTGAGTGCGAGGATGCCCATACCCTTGACTAGTGATGCCAGACCATAGGATGCCCCCTTTCGTTCCCCGTAGTTCTCCGACTCCAGCAGCACCGTCATGAGCTTGGTAACCAGCTTGGGGCAGTCGTCCCTGATGGCCGGGACCAGTGGGTGCAGGCAGTTGGCCACAGCTTCTTGTACCTTGGGTCAAATTTCCCAGTTTAGTCACTATCTACAGGGTTTTACGTATCTTAATATTTATTATTATGTTTCCTCCACCAACTGACTTTACTCCTAAACTCAATTAATGAAATCAACAAATACATGTGGCAGTCCAGGGATTCGAACCTAGGATGCTCACACCGAAATTCAGTGCATTTATCCATTGCGCTACGAAGACAGTTAAAGAATGGTGGACAAGCCTACGATTTATTATGCAGTTTCGAATCCTGCATATAAATCTAAGCATGTACACAATTCCAACTGCGCTATCATAGGCTATGGATATATATATTTTCTACTTTATTTTCCATGCACATATAATTAATGAACTTAGTTAATATCTATGGAGTTTTACATATCTTAACTCCTTGACACCAGGTGATGTCATAGGTTTGTAGTACACAATCTGCCTAGCACATGGTGGGAGAATTGTCTCTAACCAGTGTAATACTTTTCATTTTACACCCAGATACTGCTACATACAAGTGTCTCTTCTGTGGATTGACCTCCCAATCTGCCAACCTAGAGATTGGCAGATTGGAAGCCAAAGCATCACATTTTTCCTTTGCCCCTCAACTTTCTCTTCATAATTGCTGAGGGGCACAGGGCCCTAGGTGGGGCTTTGGTTTCCCGGGCGTTTCCGCACCCTCCTCAGCTCCCCGCCATTGAGTGGCTTCGGTCACCCAGGCTTTATTATGGTAGGCAGGGAGGGTTCTGTGGGGGCACTCGGTTATGGCCTTGGCCTTGCTCGGGGCCTTGGGGCTGTTCGGCCAGGCAGTCTGGGGAACAACAACAACATACAAGTGTACTGGACATGAGGATAATCGTACTTGTTGTGCAGGAGTGTGTAGCGCTTCGACCAGCTTGGCCACAATGGGTTTAATCTTGGGGTCGGAGTGGTCGAGATGCTTGGCCAGGGAGCCCATGAGGATGATGACACTTTGCCTCACAGCGTCGTAACTCGCGTGGTTGGGAGCCGTGTTCAGGAACTTCTCAAACACCGGTAGTAGATTGTTCACGGTCTCCTGTTGGCGGGACCAAAACAAATTACATATACAGTCAATAACTAACTAACTAATTGGTAAAGAGAATATCTGATGAAACGATAGTAAACAATAACTAACTAACTAATTGGTAAAGAGAATATCTGATGAAACGATAGTAAACAATAACTAACTAACTAATTGGTAAAGAGAATATCTGATGAAACAATAGTAAACAATAACTAACTAACTAATTGGTCAAGAGAATATCTGATGAAACAATAACTAACTAACTAATTGGTCAAGAGAATATCTGATGAAACAATCAAAATGTAAAACTTGCAAAATAAACAAACCAAAACTGGGACGATACAAGATAAATGCAAAAGAACTAATCAAAATCGCTATGTGGAAATAACGCTTAATAAAATAAAATGTTGAAAAAAAAGAACACGGTATAACACGGTACAATCCTGTGTAGCGGGTAGACCTGTATTTATCTCAATAATTGGTAATGTTACAATATATTTTTACATTTTACATTCATAAATAGTCCTCTAATATACTAGGTTAGGCTTTGGTTAGGCTAGGTTAAATAAATTGTTCAATGATTCTTAGGCATCTGAAAAACAGTTCCTCCCGCTACACAGGATCTTACCCAAATAACATATACAGTATAATAATAAACAATTAGTAATGAGAATAGCTGATGAAAAAGAATATAAGTAAATTCTTGGTGAAATGAATTCATAACTACTATACCAACACAGTAATAATACTTTTGAATTTTTACAACCATACATATATAACTGCACACAAATCTTGGCTATTAGTGGCTACCAAGCATTATCACTTTCAATAATAAAAAAAAAATGGTATTGATAGATGCACAGTATCCACTCATTAACCCCTAAACGGCGACCGTCCTCAATAGGTTATTTTCTATGTGAAATACAAAAAATATAAAATAAATAAAAACTATTAAGAAAGGTTGCCGTTTATGGGTTAAAGCAGGGCTACAGGACTAAAGTTTAAGTTTGCATAACCTACCTTGCCGTGAGAGTTGACAACAGCCATGGCGGCCTCCAACATCTTGTTGCGAACCTCTGCATTACGGTCCCCCAGAGCATCAGGCACAAAGAACTTGGCGAGGGTGACGACAGTCTCCGGGTTAAGGAGCGGTGCCAGTTGTTGTAGAGCCATGGCCACACCAGCACGACCCTCCCACAGGTCCACTGCCTCAGACACCACGCGGTCATACTGGTCACGCACTGCAGGAGTCATCTGCCGCAAACATCAAGGTAATGCACCACTTTAGGTTAAGGCATTTCTTAACACTCTGAGCATTGATGACGCATATCTTTTTTGGTTTTCTGGCTATTATTAGATGATTTTATTCAGATTAGGAAAGGTATATGGAAGTCAGAGGGTTGATTGAGATAGTATTTACCCTTTTCATACCCACAGACCCTTCCTAAGCTGCATAAAATAGTCTAATAATAGCCAAAATAAAACTGCTAAAATGCGTCAAAGCTTCAAGGGGTTAACATACTATTCCTGCTTTAATAAATTCGTTTTTAGTTTTAATGAGTTTATATCAATTTGAACAGTAACTTTTGAGTTAGTTTTCTAGTTTTATATTTAACACCTTAAGAGCGGGTGGAGCAGTATATTTGATGTGCCGCCCAGCGGGGGGTTTTACCGTAAACGAGCTTGTTTCCGTGCTCGTTTTCATGCATAAACAAGAACCAGAACGTAATACAAGTATGCATCTCTGAAAGGGCGTTAATTCAGCTTTCCAATGACACCAGAACCATCCTTCTACGATCACTGGTTGTCTTGCAACGATCGTGCAACCGAAGGGCAAAATCGGTAAAATACGGTCATTTTCTTACATTATTACGTGTGAAACGAGTGAGAGAGAGTGGAGTACAAAGGAGTACAGCTCAGTAGCTCCACGGCCACCGTGGTGAGCGGTCATGAGGTAACCTACGCTCTTCCCACTGCTCCGCTCTCTCTCAGAGCTCATTACGTGCTCAAAATTGCACTCGACAATAGCCGTGACCCGCCACATAGGCCACATTTATTTAACTCGACAATAGCCGGGTGCCGCCAGTTAAGGGTTAAATAAATATAATCAGGTTTGTCAAAGAATGTCATTATGTATATACTCTTAAGAAAAAGAAAAACAAATGTGGCATCAAAGCCTTTACCTGTGTCTTGTCGTTGAAAGTCTCTATAAGCTGTAGAGTGATGGGTGCAACAAGGTCTGTATTGTCCTTAGCCAGAGCTGCTAGGGCTGCTGCCCCCGCCGCCCTCACTGCTCCTACCGGGTGTACCACGTCACCCAGAACACCCTCGCTAAGAGCTCCGTCAGCCTGCACACAATAAAATTAAAATGTAAAACTAACTTCCAAACTAAACAAACCAAAACTGGGACGATACAAGATAAAGATAAATAACTTATCAAAATCGCTATGTGGAAATAACGCTTACTAAAAAAAAATATATTATTTTTCAAACAAACTATATTGTTTATTATGATTAGCTGAAGATTTGTCATCTCTGCTGCTGATTTGTTTAAATTTAATGGTAAAATATAATTCTGAATTATAACTATCCTCCTATCAATGTTTTTTTCAAATCATTAGCACCATATTTTGTTGCTTGAGTATTGTCACAGGTCAGCTTTCAAGTTATGAGCATGTAAATTCTTTGCCTTCTTACAATGTTTGTAACATAAACACCAATGGCAACCTTAAATTTAAATGTTCTCCATTCAGGGTGCACAGCCAAATTGAGTAAAACCTCTTTTCTAGAATAAATAGGAGAGTTGGAGACCGTCGGAAAGTACAAAAAGTAATACAGTATGGGTGAAAATATTATACTACACAGCATGGAGAATATTATACTACACAGCATAGAGAATATTATACTACACAGCATAGAGAATATTATACTACACAGCATGGAGAATATTATACTACACAGCATGGAGAATATTATACTACACAGCATGGAGAATATTATACTACACAGCATAGAGAATATTATACTACACAGCATGGAGAATATTATACTACACAGCATGGAGAATATTATACTACACAGCATGGAGAATATTATACTACACAGCATAGAGAATATTATACTACACAGCATAGAGAATATTATACTACACAGCATAGAGAATATTATACTACACAGCATGGAGAATATTATACTACACAGCATAGAGAATATTATACTACACAGCATAGAGAATATTATACTACACAGCATAGAGAATATTATACTACACAGCATGGAGAAATTATACTACACAGCATAGAGAATATATACTACACAGCATGGAGAATATTATACTACACAGCATGGAGAATATTATACTACACAGCATAGAGAATATTATACACAGCATGGAGAATATTTATACTACACAGCATAGAGATATTATACTACACAGCATGGAGAGAATATTATACTACACAGCATAGAATATTATACTACACAGCATGGAGAATATACTACACAGCATGGAGAATATTATACTACACAGCATGGAGAATATTATACTACACAGCATGGAGAATATTATACTACACAGCATAGAGAATATTATACTACACAGCATGGAGAATATTATACTACACAGCATGGAGAATATTATACTACACAGCATGGAGAATATTATACCAGCATGGAGATACTACACAGCATGGAGAATATTATACTACACAGCATAGAGAATATTATAATATATACACAGCATAGAGAATATTATACTACACAGCATAGAGAATATTATACTACACAGCATAGAGAATATATACTATTATACTACACAGCATGGAGAATATTATACTACACAGCATGGAGAATATTATACTACACAGCATAGAGAATATTATACTACACAGCATGGAGAATATTATACTACACAGCATAGAGAATATTATACTACACAGCATAGAGAATATTATACTACACAGCATAGAGAATATTATACTACACAGCATAGAGAATATTATACTACACAGCATAGAGAATATTATACTACACAGCATGGAGAATATTATACTACAGCATAGAGAATATTATACTACACAGCATAGAGAATATTATACTACACAGCATAGAGAATATTATACTACACAGCATAGAGAATATTATACTACACAGCATAGAGAATATTATACTACACAGCATGGAGAATATTATACTACACAGCATGGAGAATATTATACTACACAGCATGGAGAATATTATACTACACAGCATAGAGAATATTATACTACACAGCATAGAGAATATTATACTACACAGCATAGAGAATATTATACTACACAGCATGGAGAATATTATACTACACAGCATGGAGAATATTATACTACACAGCATAGAGAATATTATACTACAGTGCATAGAGAATATTATACTACACAGCATAGAGAATATTATACTACACAGCATAGAGAATATTATACTACACAGCATAGAGAATATTATACTACACAGCATAGAGAATATTATACTACACAGCATAGAGAATATTATACTACACAGCATGGAGAATATTATACTACACAGCATAGAGAATATTATACTACACAGCATGGAGAATATTATACTACACAGCATAGAGAATATTATACTACACAGCATAGAGAATATTATACTACACAGCATAGAGAATATTATACTACACAGCATGGAGAATATTATACTACACAGCATGGAGAATATTATACTACACAGCATAGAGAATATTATACTACACAGCATAGAGAATATTATACTACACAGCATAGAGAATATTATACTACACAGCATAGAGAATATTATACTACACAGCATGGAGAATATTATACTACACAGCATGGAGAATATTATACTACACAGCATAGAGAATATTATACTACACAGCATAGAGAATATTATACTACACAGCATGGAGAATATTATACTACACAGCATGGAGAATATTATACTACACAGCATAGAGAATATTATACTACACAGCATGGAGAATATTATACTACACAGCATAGAGAATATTATACTACACAGCATAGAGAATATTATACTACACAGCATAGAGAATATTATACTACACAGCATAGAGAATATTATACTACACAGCATAGAGAATATTATACTACACAGCATGGAGAATATTATACTACACAGCATGGAGAATATTATACTACACAGCATGGAGAATATTATACTACACAGCATGGAGAATATTATACTACACAGCATGGAGAATATTATACTACACAGCATAGAGAATATTATACTACACAGCATAGAGAATATTATACTACACAGCATAGAGAATATTATACTACACAGCATAGAGAATATTATACTACACAGCATAGAGAATATTATACTACACAGCATAGAGAATATTATACTACACAGCATGGAGAATATTATACTACACAGCATGGAGAATATTATACTACACAGCATAGAGAGAATATTATACTACACAGCATAGAGAATATTATACTACACAGCATAGAGAATATTATACTACACAGCATAGAGCATATTATACTACACAGCATAGAGAATATTATACTACACAGCATAGAGAATATTATACTACACAGCATAGAGAATATTATACTACACAGCATGGAGAATATTATACTACACAGCATAGAGAATATTATACTACACAGCATAGAGAATATTATACTACACAGCATAGAGAATATTATACTACACAGCATAGAGAATATTATACTACACAGCATGGAGAATATTATACTACACAGCATAGAGAATATTATACTACACAGCATGGAGAGAATATTATACTACACAGCATGGAGAATATTATACTACACAGCATAGAGAATATTATACTACACAGCATAGATAATATTATACTACACAGCATAGAGAATATTATACTACACAGCATGGAGAATATTATACTACACAGCATGGAGAATATTATACTACACAGCATAGAGAATATTATACTACACAGCATAGAGAATATTATACTACACAGCATAGAGAATATTATACTACACAGCATGGAGAATATTATACTACACAGCATAGAGAATATTATACTACACAGCATAGAGAATATTATACTACACAGCATAGAGAATATTATACTACACAACATGGAGAATATTATACTACACAGCATAGAGAATATTATACTACACAGTATGGAGAATATTATACTACACAGCATAGAGAATATTATACTACACAGCATAGAGAATATTATACTACACAGCATAGAGAATATTATACTACACAGCATAGAGAATATTATACTACACAGCATAGAGAATATTATACTACACAGCATAGAGAATATTATACTACACAGCATAGAGAATATTATACTACACAGCATGGAGAATATTATACTACACAGCATGGAGAATATTATACTACACAGCATAGAGAATATTATACTACACAGCATGGAGAATATTATACTACACAGCATAGAGAATATTATACTACACAGCATAGAGAATATTATACTACACAGCATAGAGAATATTATACTACACAGCATGGAGAATATTATACTACACAGCATAGAGAATATTATACTACACAGCATGGAGAATATTATACTACACAGCATGGAGAATATTATACTACACAGCATAGAGAATATTATACTACACAGCATAGAGAATATTATACTACACACAGCATAGAGAATATTATACTACACAGCATAGAGAATTATACTACACAGCATAGAGAATATTATACTACAGCATAGAGAATATTACTACACAGCATAGAGATATTTTATACTACACAGCATGGAGAATATTATACTACACAGCATAGAGAATATTATACTACACAGCATGGAGAATATTATACTACACAGCATGGAGAATATTATACTACACAGCATAGAGATATTATACTACACAGCATAGAGAATATTATACTACACAGCATAGAGAATATTACTACACAGCATAGAGAATATTATACTACACAGCATAGAGAATATTATACTACACAGCATAGAGAATATTATACTACACAGCATAGAGAATATTATACTACACAGCATGGAGAATATTATACTACACAGCATGGAGAATATTATACTACACAGCATGGAGAATATTATACTACACAGCATGGAGAATATTATACTACACAGCATAGAGAATATTATACTACACAGCATAGAGAATATTATACTACACAGCATAGAGAATAAAACCCAGTATAATCATTACCCATTAACAATACAGCAAAAGAATGCAGAAAAAAAGTCAAAATACCATGCCTGTACACTACCTGCATTTCAGCCGTGACCCACAGATTCTCAGCGAGAGTGGCGACGTCCTCGGCCACATCATGTTTGGCCACCCATAGTCTATGAGCCACCCTCAGCCACCCGTCTGTATCGCTACCAACCTGGGGCAGGGATTTAACCACCACGGACAGGCCCTATGGGGAAAGAGGATAGAGATTAACCCTTTCAATACAACGATAATGCTTTTAAAGTTTATTAAAGTTTGACTTTTAAAGTTTATTCTAACTGCATTAGGCTTTTCTGATTATACCCTTATCTCTGTTATCTGTCCTATCTCTCTAGTACGCCATCCGATCCTCACAGCCGGCGGCGCTTGTGGCACTGCCGACTGGAAGGCTCTTCGGCAGTACTTCTTCAATTATAAAAATTTGGCGAAATATCAAAACGGAAAATCGCATTGGGCACATTCTACACTATACATGACTGTACATCTGCGCCTGTTGTATTTACTCAATCTAATTAAAAAAAAACAAAGAAAAAAAAACAAAAAAAAAACAGTATATATTATATCAGTGCCTATTGTACATACCCTGAGAGCAGCATCCCGGACTGACTGTGCTGGCGCTTGTAGAGTGTCAAGGAGTACAGATATCTCATCAGAGGTAGCAATATCACAGCCCACGTCACCAGACCCGCACCGACACACCTCCTGCAGCACCGCACATGCATTCTGTTGTGTACGCATCGAGCTATTAGGCCTACCTGTAAAGGGAGAGAGGGAGATAAAACAAAAATAGCTGATATAGTTCAGTCATCAGTTTTACCCTACAATTTTTAACCCCTTCACCACCATGATGTAATCTTCATCATATTCTGGTTACCATTAGACGATTTTCTTTAGTTTGTAATCTACCTATACGACTCAAATGGGTAAATACGATCTCAATAAACCATCTTATTAACATTGGTCCTTTTGAAACTGCATAAAATCATCTCATTTTAACCAGAATCAAAGGTAAAAAGGTGTCATGGTGTTGAAGGGGTTAATGAGGAAGTTTGTAACATTCCACAAGCAGCTCGCACACTAAACACAACAATGGCCGATTGGGCTAACAACCCTCTCCTGTAAACAAGCTAGAGAATCAAACAAATTGCCTCAGAATATGGAGGAGATTCATTCATGGCCACCCCTCGGGGATCAAGGCATTTGGCATTGGATAGATATAAGAAGATTCTGGTAAAAGTTTTGGCTAGTTTTTTTTATTCAACTTGCAGCTTTAACCCATTCAGTACCAGGGACGTCCTTTTCATCATATTCTGGCAACTATTAGACGATTAATTCAGTTCAGGAAGTACCTCTAGCAATAATAAGGCTTCAAACTATCTCAACAACTCTTATCAGAGTGAGAACTGAGCGATCTCTACCATACCCATAGCTTACTCTGACTGTTCCTTTTACTTACATATTTTCTAGATCTCAAGTGACGGCGTCTCTTCCGTGGATTGACCTCCCAATCTACCAAGATTGGAAGCCAAAGCGTCACATTTTTCCTTTGCCCTCAACTTTCTCTTCATAATTGCTGAGGGGCACAGGGCCCTTGGTGGGGCTTTGGTTTCCCGGGTGTTTCTGCACCCTCCTCAGCTCCCCGCCATGGAGTGGCTTCGGTCACCCAGGCTTTATTGTGGTCGGCAGGGAGGGTTCTGTGGGGGTGCTCAGTTATGGCCTTGACCTTGCTCGGGGCCTTGGGGCTGTTCGGCCAGGCAGCTTGGGGAACAACAACTACCACAGATCGTTCCCAAGCTGCATAATATCGTCTAAATATAGCTAGAATAAAATGAAACACACGTCGCTGGTACTCAAAGGGTTAATGAATAAAATACTCAAGATTATTATTTTACTTACGCGTTGTTTCCACATAGCGATTTTGATTAGTTATTTTGTCTTTTTACTGTGTGCGTATACGTTTTGGTTTGTTTATTTTACAAGTTTTACTATATAATGAATAGATATAAGTATATTCTGGTATATTCAGTATGGAAGTGAAGAAGTCCTTGCATGACAGTGTGGTAATCCCGACACTGACTTACGGAAGCGAAGCATGGACGTTGGTTGAGAGACTCAGACCAAGAGTGAGAGCAGTGGAAATGAATTACTTAAGGAGTGCGTGCGGAGTTACATGGAGGGATAGACAGACTAATGAGGAAGTAAGAAGGAGGTGTGGTGTGGAGGTAGATGTGCTGGAAAGGAACAACTTGAGATGGTTCGGCCATATGGAACGTATGGAAAGCGAGAGAATGACTAAGAGGGTGTACGAGAGCGAGGTGGAGGGACAGAGAGGGAGAGGTAGACCGAATATGAGGTGGAAGGATGGAGTGAGGAACTACATGAACGAAGGCGGTGCTGGTTGAGGGGAGGGGCGTCGACTGACTGGGGACAGAGGTGCATGGGGGCGGTTCGTTCGTGGCCACCCCTTCGGGGATCACGGCGTCAGGCAATAGCTAGATATAGATATTCTGGTAATAGTTTTTGCTAGTTTTTTATATTCAACTTGCAGCTTTAACCCATTCAGTACCAGGGACGTCCATTTCGTCATATTCTGGCTACTATTAGACAATTTTAATAAGCTTAGGAAGGATCTATGGTAGCTAAGAGGATTAATTCTGATAGTCTGCAGTCTTTAAATATGTACACATCCTTCCTAAGCTGAATAAAATAGTTTAATAGTTGCCACAATATTATGAAAAGAACATCAATGGTACTATATAGGTTAATGAATAAAGTACTCGAGATTCATAAAGGAGAATAAAAATTTGCATCCCAGTACTCACTGATGACATTGATGACAAGCGAAAGGAGGCGTCGTCTGGGCAGATAGCGCGGGTGGAACAGGTCGTCCCGATTAGCGCCTCTCATGGCCATATGTTCACTGATGATCTGGAGGGCTTGACTACATACCAGTTCCCCGCGCTCCTCCCCACCCGGCCGCCGCGTCAACACCCACTCCAGGAAGGGGAAGCAATACACAAATCCTGGGGCACAGTAGTATAGCCTCTCATCGTCATCTTGGCTGGATCTGAGAGGTTGTAAGAAGTAGAGTAAATTAGTAACCCTATCTTTACCTTTATCTTGTATCGTCCCAGTTTTGGTTAGTTTAGTTTGCAAGTTTTACATTTTAACACATAACCATAACTGTCTTGATAGCATAATGCATAGTGCGCGGAATTTCGATGTGAGTATCCTGGGTTCGAGTCCTCGGAGTGCCACATGTATTTGTTGATTTCATTAACCTATAAACGGCGAGCAGGGTGTATTGAACACCACTGTTCTGGGCGAGCATATTAGGCTCCATTCATGCCTATAATCGTAATTTTACGATAAATATCGTTATTACTTATTCATATGCGCCTATTTTACCTTCACTATGAAGATAGTAACCTGTAACAATAAAACAAGTGGAAATATAATTTTTCTGGTCAAAATCGCGAATAAACATGGAGCAGCCCATTCATGAATTATGGAGCAAATTGAGGCAACCCCTCCCTTCACGAGGCCTCAAGCCTGACCGAGCTTACTCATTCCCACTCTCCCTTGTGTAACACACTTGCTAGGCACATAAGCACATCCTCCACACAGTTTGCTAATGTTAGCACAAAAATATACCAACGAATTAGGGAATAACAGGGAAAATAGGTGATAATTGAAGGGGGAGGGGAAAGGGGGGAAGGAGGGGATGTGGAGGAGGTTAAAAAAAAAAAAAAAAAAAAAAAAAAAATTGTTTAGTGCTACTGGGGCCTTTAAAAAAAAATTTAGGCTTTCCCTCTTAAGAGCTTTGCCGCCATTGCCCAGTAAAAACTTCTTCTTTTCCGCCGTTCCCAGGTTAATTGAGTTTAGATGTGAAGTTGGTTGGTGTAAAAAAACATAATATCTACTGGGTACACCATGGGAAGAAGCGCTGCACTAGAATAAAGAGACCTCCACTGAGGAAATAGTCCGAAGTTGAAAAATGTGTATGTATAGTATGCAAAGGTGAGCTTGTGATCAATTATAATGTAAAACTTGCAAAATAAACAAACCAAAACGTATACGAATACAGTAAAAAGACAAAATAACTAATCAAAATCGCTATGTGGAAACAACGCTTAAGTAAAATAATAATTTATAAATTAAAATTAAAATGTAAAACTTGCAAACTAAACAAACCAAAATTGGGACAAGGACAATATAAAGTCAAATTAAATTATCAAAATCGCTATGTGGAAACAACGCTTACTAAAATGAAAATTATTAAATAAAAGAACACAATCCACCACATAGGGTGTACATCACTACATGAGCAAGTTAATCTGTTTCCCAAGCAAACCAATCGCACATATAACAACGCACTATCGTCACGTTAAAGGAAGTAGTCAAGTTTGGGAAGTCCGGGACGTTCTGGCAAATTTTACTAAACTCTGCATGAATAAAGAAACTACATGTTAAATGTCAAAATATTATTTAAAATCAAATTTGCAACATGACAAGACATTAACAATAGTAAAAAATACAAATATTGATAAGATATCTATACTATTACAAAATAATATATAAATACAGTACAGCACTCACTAACGATAGTGCTATCGGGTAGGTACCTGTAAGCATAGCATGCCTCAAGTGACCCCTATCAATAACTACCCTACAAATAACCTACATTTATAGCACAAATAAACTAAGGAAATCGCAAAAGTAAGCAATTGATACTATCGACAATGAATACATATAAATATAAAGACAAATAATTGCAAAATATGAAGTAACAACAGATTTAAACAAAGAGTACTCTTTTAACAAGAACAATAAATTTAAAAAATCATCAATATTAATAATAATAATAATAATAGAAAAAGAAAAAGATAAACAATAAATACAGACAAAAAGTAAGCAGAGGTTATACAAGAAACTTCAAGTTAAAAATGCTTGATTAAAATTATTGATGTCAAATTTTAGAATACAGTCACAATAATTGACCCTAAAAAGATTAAATTTATGGAACAATTTACTTGCCTCAAAAGTGAAATACAGCAAGAATGTATGTCTAATGAAAACTTGCATGATCATCATATAACTTAATAACTAACTTCAATCTAATGAATTGAGTGACTAGCACAACTGCGATATGCTTTTATGTAGGAAGAACATTATGATTTATAAAACTGCTATGCAAATTCTGGCAATAAAAACAGCTCAAATATACAAACTATTTCAATGCTAAACCATAATAAAATGCACTAAGGTAAATGATCACTAAAGGACATCTTATAAACTATGCACGAAAACCATTACTGTTAACGGGTGGGTTAACGGGTAGACTGTTAGCGAGTCGCCCAAGCATAGCTCAACACCCGGTTCAATACTCCGGGTGGACACTTTTATTAACTGGTGATGGGCTGGTCTATCAGAGTGAGAACTGAGCGATCTCTGCCATACCCATAGCTTACTCTGACTGTTCCTTTTACTTTTATATTTTCTAGATCTCAAGTGACGGCGTCTTTTCCGTGGATTGACCTCCCAGTCTACCTAGATTGGAAGCCAAAGCGTCACATTTTTTCCTTTGCCCCTCAACTTTCTCTTCATAATTGCTGAGGGGCTTTGGTTTCCTAGGCGTTTCCGCACCCTCCTCAGCTCCCCGCCATAAAAGAACAAATGATCGATTTGAGAGTGTTAACTTTGACAATGAGGCACTGCATATGGTGGACAAGCTTTGCTAATTGGGAGATACCGGTACCATCTCCACCTGTGGTAGTGTCGAGGCCGCTACTATCGTCAGAATTAGATGCGGCTGGGGAAATCATTCTATCATTCAGAGCAGTGACTCTGCCCAAGAAGAACTGTCATAGGGTGCACACAGGCTGAGGCTTGATATCACAGATGAAAAATTATACCTCAAGTGGCACTAACCATAGGATTACTGTAGGCCTATAAACTTTAAGATGAAGATTAAAATGTAAAACTTGCAAACTAAACAAACCAAAACATGGACAAAGACAATATAAAGGCAAAATACCTAATCAAAATCGCGATGTGGAAACAACGCTTACTAAAATTAAATTTATTAAATAAAAGAACACAACTACATTCCATAACTAATACTCACTTCGGATATAAAATTAATATGTATGCATAATTATATTCTGGCACCTTCCCCATTTTTTTTTTTTTTTTTTTTTTTTTTTTTTTTTTTATAGGGGTGGCCCACTCGAGACAGAGCCCGAACAGGGACATCACAACACATCAGAAAAACAAAACACAAAATCATGAAGATAAACTACATTCCATAACTAATACTCACTTCGGATATAAAATTAGTAATAAAACTCTTACTTTTTAGGTACAGTTGCCTGGTGCATCATGGCGAGGGTCCTGATAGCTGCCTCCTCCAGTTTTTCTTCCAGCCAGTCCTCCGGCAGCTTGGCCACCGGCTCACTCACACGTACTGTCGTCCGTGCCAATGTGTGAGCTGTAAAATACACATACCATAATATAAGATGATAATTATAATGTAAAACTTGCAAAATAAACAAACCAAAACTGGGGCAACACAAGATAAACGCAAAGGAACTAATCAAAATCGCTATGTGGAAAAAACGCTTAATAAAATCAAAATTTTAAATAAAAGAACACAATCCACCACATAGGGTGTACATCACTACATGAGCAAGTTAATCTGGTTCCCAAGCAAACTAATCGCACACATAACAACGCACTATCGTCATGTTCAAGGAATTAGTCAATTTGGGAAGTACAGGACGTTCTGGTAAATTTTACAAAATTATGTATGAATAAAGAAACAATTTATATCAAATTTTATAATAAGGTAATTTGCAATTTGACAGGAAACTACAGTATTTGCTGGTATAAAAGCAGCACTTATTTTCCCCCATAAATACAACCTCCAAGATTATCCTATGTCTTGCACTGTGTCAGTAAATTCTCTTGTACCCAAATTTTCATGATTAAATTTTAGGGTATTGTACGTGACTACGTGTATGTATGCACATATCCCATAACTGGGGGTGGCCGACTTGAGACAGAGCTCAAACAGAGGGGGAAAAAAAAAAAAAAAAAAAAAAATAATTATACAAATTCACACACATCTAGGTCGTCCAGGAAAAGACCGAGAGACCAAGGACTATTTGAGGTCCCCAGCAAAAGACTCCCAGGTCCCAGACCTCCCAGAGAGGTTCTGGTCTCAGCAGACAGACACGCAGCGGAGCGCACCACAAAATGACGTGTAGAGAAGCTGATTATTGATACCATACTTATTATTATGTTTTTTTTCCACCAACCAATTTCACCTCTAAACTCAATTAATAAAATCAACAAATACATGTGGCACTCCAAGGACTCGAACCTATAATTGACTGTAAACTTATTCTTCAGCATCAAAGGCAGTAGATTAGGCTATGTATGTTACATTAGCCCTCTCCGACATATGACGCAATTTTGAGCCTATTAGGGATACTTTAAAGCCTTTATTACCATCAGGGTTTTTTACAAACCTTTATTTTAGTTACTTCAACCTCTGCAGTTGTCTTTGAGTTAGCTGTGGGCAGAAAACTAATTTTGGAGAGGTAATTATAAGAGTGAGAGAACTCTATTTCTTATTGCTAATCTGGCAACCTCTGCGTCATATATGTCTGAAGGGGTTAATATTGTTACCGTACCAAATTATAGGCTCACAATAAATTTAGAAACTGATTAATGAATTAAAAGAAAAAAACAGAAAAAATATAGGAAAAGTGGGGATTGGGCCTGAGTAAATAGATAGATAGATAGATTAATGATACTTATAACTAACCATAAACTTCATCCTCGGAATCAAAGACGGCTGAGCGCAGGGTGAGGAAGATGTGACAGAGTTGTGACGATAGGAGGGGAGAGCGAAGGCCCCAGGTGAGGAGAGGTATGAGGGTGGTGAAGTGCGGCGCCAGGGCCTCTACGTTACCCTCCAACGCTCCTGACAACAGTGACAGGGGACTCCGTACGCTCTCACTCAGATCCTTCACTCTGTAATGGGAAGAGCAAGACGGTTAAACCCTTCAATAAGGTGGTATTATATTATCACTGACAAAACAATTCTTTTATTAATCTTAGGAGTGCGGCTAGTTTGAACATTCGCACAACCCTGTATCTGGGTGAATTTTCTTAATTTCGTCAATTTGACATGCTCTTATTAACTCTGCATATAAATGGCCTAACCTAGGTTATTCCAAAGCTTTCCATTTTATTCTAAACCTTTCCCAGTTTCCTGGTCGACAGGTGAATACACACCCATAAAAGTATTAACCCTTCTGTACCGGTGACGTCTTTTGTATATTTTGATTTCACTTACATTTCGACGATTTTATGAAGTTTAGGAAGGATATATGGTGGCTAAAAGGATTAATTGAGATAGTCTGTAGCCTTTTAATGAGTAGACGGCCACCCTAAACATTACAAAATCGTCTAATAGTCGCCAGAATTAACGAAAAGTACATCATCGGTACAGAAGGGGTTAAAAGTACAGTATATTAAATCTACTCTGATCTTGCACTCACATCACAATTTTGTTTATCCACACATCCATAGCTTTTCACACACTTCCTATTTATTTCTGTTTATTTTATTCATCAATCTATTTTTTATCAATTTCACCACAACACCATATTTTATTCATCAATCTATTTTTTATCAATTTCACCACAACACCAAACACCTCCAATGAAATTAATGAAAGCATATATGTGATCCACCAGGATTCGTACCCAGGTTATCGCACACAGATTTTTAGATACCTTAAAGGGAGGTATTTAGTGTTCCCTAGACCTCCATCACGCTTAAAATTACACCCCCTCGAGTCCCTTTCAAGATAAATTTGTACATTTTTCGGTAGAAAAATTTCCCGGCCGAAGGCCGGTTCCTCTTAAATTACAGGCTCGCTATCGCTCGCCAGGATAAAATCGACACCTGAATTGTACGAAAGGTCTTAATATGGGGTGAAAGTTCTTAAAATCTTAAACTAATGGGGCAAACGTTTTATAATGTCAAAAGCAATGGGGTTAAACATGAGGGAGAAAGTGGTCAAGAAAAAAATCCCTCAAGTGGAGATATCCCCTTAACCATTACACCACCAAGACGGTTCAATGTATAGGAATTCACCACGGCAGGGCTTAAGAATATGGTCGTTAGTCCGTTACTGACCTGTTTCTGATAGCATTCTCCTTCTCAGTCTGTGTCTTGAGTACTTCTTTCTGTTTGGGCGTCAGCTCCAGCCGTCCCTCCTTCCTCTTGCGTTCCAGTTCCTTCTTGCGTTCCTCCAGCATCATCAGCTGTTCCTTGTGGCTGTACACTTTGTTGGACTTCTTCACGTTCTTCAAGTTTAGGTGGTCCTCGAATGCTCTGGAAATAAAAAATGCAAAAACCCCAGAAGTAAGTAGGCTTCAAATGATCTGAAAATCATAACATCAAACATACAATTAACTAAAGAGCTCCTTTTAATTTGTTATTTCAATATATTAGCAATGTATCCCACATTCTGCGAGAGCCTACTCTTGTCCTTATTTTTATATTGAGAGACTTGGCTCAATGTAGGGGTGTGAATTGATGCTACAATATAAATATGTGTTGTTGTTGTTGTTGTTGTTGTTGTTGTTGTTGTTCCCCAAGCTGCCTGGCCGAACAGCCCCAAGGCCCCGAGCAATTCCAAGGCCATAACCGAGCGCCCCCACAGAACATTGCTTAGATTAAGCAGATTTCCTCCATTGTATGCTGTTTTATAAGACCCCAAACATTGTCCGAATGTGCAACTTGGCTTCCTGACTATGACAACTGATTAGTTTTATATTGTTCAATACTTTGGAAAACAGTTTGTCTATTTACCTACCAAATTATCATTTTAGGGAACAATATACATTTTTTATTAATGCTTTAGATGATTGTATTGTCAAAACAATCATTATCACGTCTGTTGTTAAATAAAGGATAACTGTAAATAGCGACAAAATCGAACAGACGTCAACAGCCTATCACGATCCCCGAAGGTTCAGTGTTGCCATACAGGCCTGGTCAGATTAATTGGTCCCAACTATAGTTAGAAAGCATTCCTTATATGTCCTACTCCTCACATTAATACTCATACCCAGTACATAGCCTATACCCCACTTTACAACAATTCTGAATGTTAAATATAAAGATGTGTGCGAATATGTGCTTTTGTTTTTGTTTTGTGTTGTGTTATCCCTATTTGGGCTCTGTCTCGAGCCGGCCGCCCCCAGTAAAAAAAAAATAAAGGGGGGGGGGGAATGGGCCTGAGCAAATAGATAGAATAAATATAAAGACTCACTTCTCCACAACAGACTGGTTATAAAGCGTTCCCTCTGGTGTCTGATAGATGGCAAAGTCCTGCTCAGAGATCTGTACCAGCTTGGGGTTGTTCAGTCGGCCAATAACGAAGTCCATCACCGGGGGCAGGATCACGCCGCCAGCCAGTCCACACAAACCAGAGAACACCTGACAAATACAACAAACGATACAATTTTGATTAGTTATTTTGCCTTTGTCCCAGTTTTGGTTTGCTTAGTTTGCAAGTTTCACATTTTAATGGGTTCAAAGGGACAAATACAACAAACAATAGTATTGATGGAAAGGCAGCTCAAAATTTTGCATGGGTATACCCAGAAAATCAGCTAAAAATTGCTAATTTTTAGCAATTTTGCCCTTCGTTTTCAAGATCGTTGCAAGACAACCAGACGTCGTACAAAGATGATTCAGGTGTCATTTGAAAGCTCTATTACCATACTTCCACGGATATATACAGTACTGTAATTGTATTAAACTCTGGTTTTTGCTTATGCATGAAAATTAGCAGGGAATTAAGGCAATTTCGGGCAATTATGGTCGCTCCTACGGGGTTAAGTGGCGCTTTCTGAGAGCAATAGTCGCATGTTGTACAAATGCTGACCACTATAGTCTATGTAATTGTCATGTTACTATCTTTGTTACTCAGCTATAAGGTAGATTTTGTAGCAAAATATGATGTTAATTATGAAAACTTGGCATTAATACGACACACAGCCATAGTAGTTGCATATTTTTCCATTAAGTATCGATAAATCAGCTATTAACCCATCGGATCCGGGGGGCCTCATATGATCCCGATCGCTGTGTCCGGGGCTATTTTCATACAGTCAAGCTTCATAATTCAGTAGCTACTGATTGAGACCACCTAGAGCAGTAAATTGTTTTGCCAATTGTAGAACTGTTTATTGTCTGTAGACTGCCATTGAGATGACATCGCTACGACGCGTGGTTGCCGAGTTATGATGATTTTAGCGGCGATTTTTAGCCGCGCATTTTGCCTCATATGAGGCCTCCCGGATTCCTGCCAATATTTTTGTTTGCCTCATATGAGGCCTCCCGGATTCCGAGGGTTAAGGGATTCAATTTACCATCAGCTGGAAAAAAATAGACTCTAGTTTCTAGTTAATGTTACCTGCTGATCAATCTGTGATGGCACGTAGTCAACTGTGAACTGCTGGACGAGTTCCTCCTTGCGACTGGCGATGACTTGGTGCGCCTTCAGTCCCATCGACCGGCACACTTGCTCCCACAAGTTCGGGTTCTCACGCACTGCAACACATTATCAACATTGCAACACACATTACAGGCAGATTTACAAGTTTGTCAACACAATGTAGAAATACCGGTACTGCAATACAAACCTAAAAAAATCACTGCCTATAGTCTATTCGCTGTATGTAGGCGAGAAATCATGACCTTTATCCTCTGTAACTCAAAAAGAGCTAGGGCATATTGGCTGTAAATTTCCATATCTATTCCTTGACTGACTCTTCCCAAATGGTAGACATATTAGCTTGATTACTCAAGTAATTTCTGAGTTACAGAGGGTAGAGGTAATGATTTCTCGCCTACTTACAGAAAATAGACTATAATACCTGTGTACCTGAATGGCTGAAGTGTTTTACTTTTAAAAGTACAGAAACATACTTCCAGATAGGGGCTCTCCCTGATTAACCCCTTCGACACGATGATGCCATTTTAGCTTTTATTTTGGTTAAAGTTAGTGGATTTTATGCAGTTTAAGAAAGACTTGTGTTATTCGGAAGGCTTAATGAGATCATATTTTCTCTTTTGCAGTTTAAGAAAGACTTGTGTTATTCGGAGGGTTTATTGAGATCGTATTATCCCTTTTGAGTCCTAGAGGGACATTACAAGTTAAAGAAAATCGTCTAACAGTAACCAAAATAAGATGAAAATGACGTCATCGCGCCCCAGGCTATACAGTAATATCAACAATCTCTACCTAATGCTGGAAAGTGTAACTGGTCAATGACCTGACAAACTTTCCAGCAAAGATGCATTTTCTGACCAACAAAATGGCCACATAAGGATGATGGCAAAAATACTGATGATGCTATTGATGATAATGTTGATATTAAGAAAGATAATACTGATGATGATGATATGAAGTTTTTGTTGTTGTTGCTGTTCCCCAAGCTGCCTGGCCGAACAGCCCCAAGGCCCCGAGCAAGGCCAAGGCCATAACCGAGCGCCCCCACATGACCCTCCCTGCCGACCACAATAAAGCCTGGGTGACCGAAGCCACTCCATGGCGGGGAGCTGAGGAGGGTGCGGAAACGCCCGGGAAACCAAAGCCTCACCCAGAGCCCTGTGCCCCTCAGCAATTATGAAGAGAAAGTTGAGGGGCAAAGGAAAAATGTGACGCTTTGGCTTCCAATCTTGGTAGATTGGGAGGTCAATCCACGGAAGAGACGCCGTCACTTGAGATCTAGAATGATATGAAGAGTACTAACCAAGAGTAGGATGGAAGGCTGATCGTAGTGCCAGTAGAGCAAGTGCCTCCTTCTGCGCGGGTGGGAGTGAGGCGCTGGGGCCACAGATAGATGTGAGAGCTTGAGCCACCCCAGCAGGACTCAGCTCTCCCAACCCACTGCCTCCCCCGCCTTCCTCATCATCGCATTTCTAGAACAAATATCAACATGAACCAGGATTCTTTTTACATCATAAATAAAATAACACTTTTTGTCCTGTGATTATAATGTAAAACTTGCAAAATAAACAAACCAAAACTTATACGAACACAGTAAAAAGACAAAACAACTAATCAAAATCGCTACATGTTGAAAGGATTAAACTTACCGGGTATGACACCAATTACCGCAATGCTTGTAACACATTCACGACCAAGCTAATGTTCTTTTATTTAAATATTTTTATTTTATTAAGCGTTAATTTCCACATTCCGCGATTTTGATTTTTGCATTTATCTTGTATCGTCCCAGTTTTGGTTTGTTTATTTTACATTATAATTACAATGATTTATACGGTATATATCTATTCCATTTCATACAATAGAGAATATTTGGTCACACCACACAAATATAAATAACTAGATCGCATTTTAGCTTAATAAATTAAAACACAATAGCTATGGTATAGTATCCTATCAGCCAATCACAATTTGTCATTCATACCATACAGATCAAGTGGAGAAAACCGCTAACTCCAACCCCATTTCCCCGATAAGGATTGCCAAATGCTGCCAGCCGTGTAGAGACTTTTGGCCAGAAGTGTAAATGCATTACCGTGAAATGACCTAGCTTCGGACGGGGGCTATACTTCGGACATTTCTGGATAAAAGTATGTAAGCTACAGTTATGGAAAAATAACTGCATTATGGAAGAACACTGCAGACATATTTGTTTTTCCATAACATCATGTATTTATCCCATAACTGTGGTTTATTGTATATTTTTTTTAGTGTCCGAAGTTATCTCCCCGTCCGAAGATACGCCATGTTACCGGTATATTATCATAACATACATCTACACAGGACATTATTCTCACAAACAACTAAAGTTGTCTATACCATCCTTACTTGAATCTTTGCATTGAGAGTGATGGCAGCCAGAGTGTTGAGTAGGTCGGTGGCCAGACTAGCCCCCCCCAGACCGGCCACAAGTCTCTTAGTGGTGGTCTGGGCCGCCTGCCGCACCCGAGAGTGAGGGCACACCAAGCACCACACCAACCCTTGGCGCACACCACTACTGCTCTCACCCAGGCGATTCTCGTGTTGGGATAGTAGCGCCTCACTCCATGATACCAGCTGGATCAAACCTGAAAATTAATCATGGTGAATACAAAAGGCTATAAACCTCAATAAATAAGGACCCCACACCCACCCCTGGTGCACACCATACCAATTATCACCCACACAACTCTTATGTTGGAGTAGTTTAATTAAAATGTAACACATCGTTCCATGATACTAGCTGAATACATACATACACTCGTTACAGGCAACTTGCCTTTTGTCTTCTCTCTGTCTCTCAAACAGGCAAAATACAATAGGCCTACTGTACTATTATATTTTTTCCACCAACCAACTTCACTTCTAAACTCAATTAATGAAATCAACAAATACATGTGGCACTCCAAGGACCCTAACCTAGGATACTCACATCGAAATTCTGCGCACTTATGCATTACGCTATCAAGACAGTTAATAAAAAACAATAATAACATTAAAAGTAAAGGACTGACCCTCTTCCGATGCCTGTGTAAAGAATTTCTCGGTGGTAAAGTAGCCCTTGTTGAGATCTAGCGCCGATCCCCAGACCGGTGCCACCTTCTCCTCCAAGCTGACGTCGGCACCGCTCAGTCGCAGCAACAGCACACTGGAGGTCAGAGCTTCCACCAGCATGGGAACCTTAAACCCAAGACAAATCAATAATCATACTTGTAAATTTGTGCCGAAGCTTGTTAAAGTACAGTACCCACTGAGTTAGCAAATCATTTTGGGAGATTGTGAAATGAAACCTTAATCCAGAGAAACATCAAACATGTTCTGGTGAATTTGTGTTGTAGTCTGTTCTATCTATCTATCGACTCAGGCCCAATCCCCACTTTTCCTATTTGTTTTCTTTTATTATTCCCTCTTTACAGCATACAAACCCCCATATGAAGGCTAGTGAGTGGAGTGGATGGTAACATGAATCATAAGGGGGCTTGGCTTAGTTCTCAAGTTGACTGGTGAAATATAGTCACAGGTTATTAGAAACACACAAGGACTGCCAAGGAAAAGTGAAAGTACCGAGACTTAAAAAAACACAGGTTATGTACAGTTTTCCGCACATATTCTATTCTGTTGGGGTCGTGATTTGGCAGAGCTGCACCTACTTCCCCAATCCCCCTCCCTCGCTCCACCTCCTACCTTCCATTATTGGTAGGAGGTGGAGTGAGGGAGGGGGGTTGAGGAGGTGGGTGCGGCTCTGCCAAGTTACGATTTGCTGGGGTGGTTGAGAAATGGAATATGTGTGGCAAACTGTACACGATTGTAAGTGAATTGTTGATTATTGAGTGTATATTACCTGTATGCTCTGAGCCAGGGCCTTATCAATGCCAGCCAACAGTTGAGGCACGACGGAGGCTGCACGGTGAGCGGTGGTAGTGTTGACACATCCCAGGAGGCAACGCACGTACGCACCTCGCACACTAGAGGTCGACGTCTTCAGGGACATGCCTTTCTGTTAATATAAAACACACATTTAGTACAGGTTTTCCCTATTCATGAGGTTAAAACACCTACAGAAGTCCATAGGGACCACCTTTTCTAATAACTGCATCATCATCATCATCACCACACTATTTTTCACTCACTTTTAGGGTTGATTATACAAGATAACTTGTCGCCAGAGAAACATATTAACAAGCTCTTTAGCGGAATGTATGCAATGGCCGGGAATATGAAAGTTGCTCTGAACTACTTAGATGAGACCATGGTAGCGAAAATTATAAAAAGTATGATTAGACCAAGATTGGAGTATGCAGTAGTGGTGTGGTCCCCGCATCTAAAGAAGCATATTCACAAGTTAGAAAGAATCCAGAGAGCAGTTACTAGATTGGTTCCAAGTCTCAGAGAACTGCCATATGAAGGGAGGCTAGACAAATTAAATCTACTGAGTCTAAAAGAGAGGAGCGAGAGGGGAGACATGATAATGATGTACAAATGCACCCGAGGGCTGGAGAGGCTGGATAGGGAGGATATATTAATTATGGATACAGGAATAACTGGAGGCCACAGCTACAAAGTAAAAAGACCTACCTGCAAGAACGATATCAGGAAGTTTAGCTTCCCCTATAGATGTATTGACAAATGGAATGGGCTGGAGGAGGAGGTGGTAGGGGCAAGGAACATCCATATTTTCAAGAAAAAATTGGATAAAAGTAGACTGAGAGACGGGACAACACGAGCTTAGCTCAACTCCTGTAAACTACAATTAGGTAAATACAATTAGGCAATTAGGTAAATACTCTCACTCAAACAAAATAATTCCACCTTTTCTAATAACTGCATCTGCATCATCATCATCATCATCATCATCATCATCATCATCATCATCATCATCATCATCATCATCATCATCATCATCATCATCATCACCACCACCACCACCACCACCACACTATCTCTCACTCACAAACAAAATAAATTACTAACCGGGATAAAGTCTAAAAGTTTCTGTGGTATGTCCGCGGTGAACTTGGCCGCCCATGTGGTGAGGGCAGAGAGCGCCTGGACTAAGGTACCCTCGTGACTCTCCGTCTCCAACACCTTCACCATCTTGTCCACCACCACCACGGACAGACTCTGGCTGCTGGTGCCCGTCACGCTGTGCTCACTCACTGCCTCAATACCCTGGAATGCAAAAATAGTACAGTTTGGGATGGTTGTCTTTTTAATTTTAGAAATATATCACATACACTACATCAATCTAGTTGTTTAAACCAGTGCAAAATAGTCTCATAATGAGTGCAAAATAGTCTCATAATGCTGCCAGAAAATGGTTTGCGGATGAAAGGTATATGGAGAAAACCCACGCTTAAATCCAACTTAACTGACCCAAACCTCAACCTACCTGGAGTACAGAGATCTTCTGGGAGGTGACGCTGAGCTTGCCGTCAGAGCCGAAGAAGATGTCGAATAGTAGAGAGACGAAGGCCTGTACAGCGGTGGCGTCGCTACACTGCCGTGCCAACTGCCGACACACTTCCACCGTGTCGTCTCGCACCTGGTCTTCCTTGGCGTGGAGTGGGCCTTGGGAAAAGGACAGATCAGAGAAGGAAGACTGCTGGGTGGCTCTTGGTTCCTCGAAACGCAAAGGATCATCATTGTTTTGTAGCAACACACCCGAATGTGCCAACGGATATTTTAACAATTCAACAAGATACCTGTACTTAGGTTCTCCAAATTAAGAGCCTTTAAGGTCATGAGACAGTTTAAATTCTACGCTAAACATATGAAAAATAAATATTATGATAATTAAAAGTTATGAAAATTATAATAGTAGAAAGATGCCAATGAAAAATATTAAAAATAATGACACTGTAATAGGAGCATATCAAGTAACTCACTGGCTAGGGTCTTGGTGATTTCCCCGAGGTACTTGCTAAGGTCCAGGTTAAGCCCCTCACAGAGAGCAGCCACCGCCCCTAGAGTGACCTCCGGGTTACGTAACAGACTTTTCTTGGCCGCCGGCAGCACCGTCTCACTGAACTCTTGGTGGCTCAGTTGGCGCAGAAGAGGCTGGGTCTGATCCAGCACATATGGCCAGGGCTGAAAACACAAAAAGTCACAATAATAAATATATACAGTATGTACAGTATAACAATAAAGAATACAATTAATTAAAATGTAAAACTTGTGCGAATTATAATGTAAAACTTGCAAAATAAACAAACCAAAACTGGGATGATACAAGATAAATGCAAAAGAACTAATCAAAATTGCTGTGGAAATAACACTTAATAAAATCAAATTTGAAATAAAAGAACACAATAAATATAAATGTATAACAATAAAGAATAAAATTAAATTAAAATGTAAAACTTGCAAATTGAACAAACCAAAACTTGAACAAAGACAATATAAAGGCAAAATCGCTATGTGGAAACAACGCTTACTAAAATAAAATAAAAAATAATAAAAGAACACAATCCACCACATAGACCAACTTTCTGAAGGCTTTACAGTGGTTGTCATAAATTACAATGTAAAACTTGCAAGATAAACAAACCAAAACTGGGATGCTACAAGATAAAGACAAAAGAACTTATCAAAATCGCTATGTGGAAATAATGATTAATCAAATACCTTGGTTTTGGCCTGGAGGACGAGCTTGACGTAAGCCTGAGTGAGGGTGGTCCTGAAGGTGTCTGAGGCCGCCGGGGATGACAGTTTAGCCTGGGCCAGTAGGTGTAATAGGTGGCCACCCAGGATCACTCGCTGTATGCTTATCTCACCGCTAACCACACTCTGTACAATAATCATCATAATTATAATGTAAAACTTGCAAAATAAACAAACTAAAACGTATACGAACACAGTAAAAAGACAAAACTAATCAAAATCGCTATGTGGAAACAACCATAGACTACAGTAGTTCTGGACTTGACACAAAAATGGAATTTTGCAGTAAATGACCCAATATCGGAAAACGAAGCCGAGTCCATTATTTTTAGTCTTAATTATTTTATATGTAAAGATAAAAGTATGGTTTATAGGTCAAATTATATCTTTAGAAATTATCAAAAATGGCCAAAACAATGCTATTTGATGTTAATTGTCTTGTATTCCTTCTCATATTCATTCAAACCTTCAAACAATATTGGTTTGGTGCATCCGTACCTGACAGACAGCCTTAAGGAGCCTATCATCCCTGGTGATGGGTGTGATGGCATTAGTGGCACGTCGGGTGAGTGTGTAGTCCCGGGCGGCCATAGTCAGGGAGTAATGTATAGCCATAGCTTCAGTTAGGGCCAAAGCCTCCTTGGGTCCCAGGCTGTGGCCCGCTGACACAGACAGGCTCCACACCTTCGCTGCAACTTCTGCTGGTGAAATGTGGATGCGCGCCAGGGCACGGCTGGAGAAAAAATATACATCATCACATTTTTATGCTAATTTCTATGTTAGTAAGAGTACTATAAGCAATAAGGAAGAATCAGCGTAGGCTACAACATGTATGTCTTAAAACACATGTGCAGAAATGGTCCCAGGTTTATTCAACGTTTCGCCTTTTACGGCTTCTTCAGGAATACAACATGTATGGAAGTACTGTACGTCAACTTATATACAGTCGAAGCTATGAGAAAACAACTAAACAAAATGAAATAATTGGTGTAGCAATATGAAATGAAATAAAATAAAATAAAATACAGCATGAACAATATGGGAAAGAGTCACCTAGCCTGGTTTAATGTTCGTTATCATAATAGCCAACGGTTTGGCTAAAGAAAAGAAGCCATTATTCAAGTTCATGGTGTCGTTAAAAACAATATGAGCCTCAAGGGGTTCTTTACCCCTGCGCAGCTTCTTGCTCTGTACAGGGGTACAGTGCATCCTTGTATTGAGTATTGTTCACATGTGTGGGGAGGATCCTCTCACACCGCACTTCTAGATAAAGTAGAAAGGAAAGCCTTTCGCATCATTAACTCCCGTCCACTCACCAACTCTCTGCAATCTCTCTCTTCGCCGCAATGTTGCATCTCTCTCGCTATTTTATCGCTACTACAATAATCAGTGTTCCTCAGAGCTTTCCCAGTGTATACCACCTCCTCTACGTAGGGTACGTAATACCCGCCTTGCAACACAATCCCACCCCTACTCTGTGCAACTCTCCAACCCAAGAGTGAAACGTTATTCTCAGACTTTCTTCTATTCAACTGCTGAGCTCTGGAACTCTCTCCCAGAATCAGTCTTTCCCCCTTCTTATGACTTAAATTGCTTCAAACTCCATGTGTCCAGGCATTTTAGCTCGAACATCCCTTGATTTCGGCCCTGTCACTCTTGAAATCTGGGAGAGGCACTCGCTGCAGGCAGTTATGCCTTTTGTCCCCCTCATTCACATAGAGAGAAAAAACAAACTTTCTTTACGTGTCAGTTTCGCATTTTACTAGCTTAGCTTCGTCATAGTTTATACCGTGCCCAGTGTTTAATTCAGAAGCCGCCAGACCAGAGTTGCCAGAAAGAGCCCTTGTGTGAATCCACAGTTAATAATAAATAACTTACGATGAGTGTGGAGCTGTGGCATGATGGAGCGCCTGAGAGTGTAGACAAACGGCCAGGGCGGGTGGTGCAGCAGGGTGTTTGCGGGCAAGAGTGAAGATGAGGTCTCTGAGGCGAGCACGGGAGGGGCCATCAGTGTAACTGGCCACCACCTGTACCGCCAGACGGGACACTCCCTTTACTACCACATCAGGTAGCTCTGAAATGCAAACAATATACAGTACAGGTCTCACTCGATTTACGTTTGGGTTACGTTCCTGAAAACCCGATCTTAAAAGTAAAAATAATATAGCAAACCCTAAATTTAAAGGGGTAAATAGGGATGCATTCTCGGACCAGCCAAAACCCAAACCGAAACACCTAAAAACCTATAATAATATTGTAAATAAGGGCATCGGATAGTGAGGGAGACCTGTACTGTACTGTAAACCATGGATATTTAGGACTATCTATAAGTTAGAGGGTTGAAAGCGGTCACCTTTCTTTGGGACAGGTTAAACGAGAGCAAACTTCCACCAAGAAGGAAAGACGTTAGAGGAAACACAGACGAAAGAGTTTGCCTAGGCAGGGAGTCACCACAGAAGTTTTTTAGTACAACAGGAGGAACACCATTCGGTCCGTACGCCTTCTTAGTATTTAGCCTAGAGATGGCAAAAAGTACATCCTTAGAAGAGATTATGATATTAGGCATAAGTAAGAGAGGAGGGTGAAGAGAGAGGAACAGCACAGGAATCATCCAAGGTCGAGTCTTTAGCGAAGTTGGAGCGAAGAACTCTGCTTTGTCAAAGGAAGACCTGGCGGTAGTGCCGTCAGAGTGGAAAAGAAGAGGGAATGATAAAGTAAAATTGTTGGAGAGGCTTTTGGCTAGATGCCGGAAAGCTTGGGGAAGAGCTAGAGTTGGAAAATTAAGAATATTTATTATTGATGAAAGTTTTTGACGAGTCGATGAACAGACATGTCTTGATTCCAGGCAGAAACATAAAAAGTATGAGAATCTTGAGTTTGAAGGCGACGGCACCGTTTGAATGCTTCCTCCTTATTGCGAACAGCAGTATAACTAGTGTGAGTAAACGAGTAAACCAAAGTTTTTATTGTATTAGACTGAGAGAAGGAAAATGGAAAGTATGCCTCCATGCCCGAGAGGATTACCTCGGTAATGTGCTAGGCACACTCCAACGGTTTCCGGCCACGGAAGCAATAATCATTCCTTGAGATATCATAGAAATAATGCCGAAGAGCGAAGACCCTCCCAGAAGGCAACGCCAAAGTGCCACAAGCGCCACTGCTGGCTGAGAGGATCAGATGATCGTACTGGAGAGAAAGAATAGGTAACAGATAGGTTGTGATCGGAGGAGCCTAATGGAGAGAAAAGGCTTACAGTGTATGTCTATCTATTTATATCTATCTATATGCTCAGGCCCAATCCCCATTTTGGGGGTAGCCGACTCAAGACAGAGCAAGAACAGGGAAAACACAAAAACAACATAAAACAACTAGCCTAATAAACACAGATAAAAAGCACAAACTCACACACATCCAGGTCACCCAGAAGACCCAGAGACCAGGGTCACCAAGGTCGCTCCAGATTAACCCTTTCGCTGCGGGTGACGTTCTGGAATGTTTTGGCAGGTTACAGCAATTTCCAGGCTTTAAAAGCCTGTAAAAAACGTAAGAATCGAGTGTCAGTGGGTGGGAGCGTGAGGGGCCCACCTCCGACTCTCAGAGCACCGAGCGGCTCATTGAGCTAGGCTGTGTCTCGGGCGAGTCTCTCTCTGTCTCTCTCACCAGTGTAGCCAAGCGAGCGAGTGTTACATAATAGCGGGGTTCCCGCGTTTCACTGGGGCCACTGCGGATGAACCAGACCACGTACACGGTCCGTTCTGGTGTCATTTTGAAGCTATTCTCGCCTAGTTTTCGGCAGAATACACTTCATTCAATGCAGATGCTTGATTTATCATTCAGGAGTGCCTGAATATGCCCTAAATAGCCCAAACATAGCCGCAGCCCGGCCCCCCGACCACCCGGAGAGGTTCCGATCTCGGCAGGCAGACATGCAGCGGAGCCAAAGCCACAAGCCCTCCCACCACACTTCCAGGCGCACCCTTCATATTGATCGTCTCCCCGGGCCAGGCGCCTGATGGACTATTATCTAGTCCAACTTGCGCCCGACCCCTTACTCCAAATGACCACGTGTTCACTCAACTATTCACAAGCATTCTCCATTCACTCCTGTCCACCACCACTTCCCCTGCCTGATCTATAGTCATTCCTCTATCATCCAAAGCTTTTCTTACACAGTCTCTCCATCTCAATGGGGGTCTTCCTGCCCTTCTATCTCCCCTTGTACCTGACTCACATATTCTCTTTGTAAGCCTTTCATCTCCCATTCGTTCAACATGATCATACCAGCTCAGCACCCTTCTGTCCACTCTGGCTGACAAATGTTCCTGCTGCCCCACTCTCCTACGTATCTCTTCATTCCTCAATCTGTCTCTACGAGTAACTCCACACATACTCCTCAATCAGCTCATTTCCATCACATCCAGCCCTCTTTTCTCCTTTTTCTTCAGAGCCCATGTCTCAGCCCCATACATCACTGTTGGCACAACAATTCCTTGATACAGTGCACTTTTTACTTTCACTCCGAGATTTCTCGTCTTCCACATACTGCCCATTGCTCCGAAAACCTTCCTTCCTTCACACACTCTCTGTTTTACCTCCATTTCCATACCTCCACTCCTGCTTATCGTTCCTCCTAGATATTTAAAACACTCTACTTGTTCCAATATTTCCCCATCCAGCCTCACATCTAGATTCACCCTATGCTCTCCCCTATTACACACCATTACTTTACTTTTATTGACGTTCACCTTCAGTTTCCTCCTTTCCACAAACCACACCAAACTCTTTGACTACCCGCTGCAGTTTCTCATCAGAATCCGCCACCAATGCTGTGTCATCAGCGAACAGCAACTGATTCAACTCCCAATCTCTACCATTCTTTCCTACTAAACCCAATCCTCTTCCCATAGTTCTCCTTTTCACCTCCCTCACCACACCATCCATAAACATATTAAACAGCCATGGTGACATTACACAACCCTGTCGCAAACCTACCTTTACCTCAAACCATTCACTCAACTCACCATTTCCTACTCTCACACATACTCTGCTCCCTTCATAAAAACTCTTAACTGCTTCTAACAAATTTCCTCCTATTTTATAAATCCTTAACACCTTCCACATTGCTTCACGGTCCACACGATCATACGCTTTTTCCAAGTCCATAAAAGCCCAAAATATCTCCTTATGCTTCTCTAAATACTTCTCGCATAACTGTCTTACTGCAAACATCTGATCCACGCACCCTCTTCCCCTCCTAAAACCGCACTGTTCTTCTCTTATTGCAACTTCCGTACACTTTATTATCCTCTCTATCAACACCCTGCCATACAGCTTTCCAACCACTGACAATAAACTAATACCTCTATAACTTGAACACTCCTGCCGATCTCCCTTCCCCTTGTACAACGGCACAATACATGCACTCTTCCAGTCTATTGGTACCATTGACACAGCAAAGTACACATTGAAAAGTCTCACCAACCAATCTATTATCACATCTCCACCCTTCTTTATACACTCCACAGCAATACCAGCCAAACCTTCTGCTTTTCCCGCTCTCATTTGTTTCACTGCTTCTTTCACCTCATTTTCCTCAATCCTTTCATTCATTCCCTGCCACCTGGGTGGCCTGGGTAACCTATCTCCATCCACCTCTGCTTCAATCACTGCTTCTCTTCCATCTCTTGTATTTAACAAAGATTCAAAATACTCGGCATATCTTTTCCTCACTTCTACTGGTTCCACTAGTAATTCTCCATTTGCATCTTTCACTGACTCTTCCCTCTTTTGTCCTCCTTTCCTTACTTTATTTACCTCCTTCCAGAACATCTTCTTTCGTTCTTCAAAATTCTCACTCAACCTTTGACCCCACCTTTCGTTTGCATCTTTTTCGCTTCTCTAATTTTCCGTTTTGCCTCTCTCCTTTTCTCCTTGTACCTCTCCCATACCTCAACACTACCATCCTGTAAAACCCTCTCAAAACACTGTCTCTTCTCCTCAACTGCCTTTCTCACCGTATCATTCCACCACTCGCTTCCCTTCCTAATACCTCTGCCTCCTACTTTCCTTTTGCCACATACTACCTCTGCACTTGCTTTCACTCCTTCCTTAAACTGTTGCCATTCAACCTCTACTTCTCTCTCTTCCATCCACTTTTCATTTAGTCTTTCCTTGTACTCCCTCTCTATTGCACTCTTCTCTAACTCACTAACTTTTATTAACTCTCTTACTTCACGCTTGTCTCTTATTCTCCTGTAACTCTTAACTCTTAGCTTTCCCTCCACCAGGTAATGATCTGACATACCCTCCACCTCACCTCTCATCACATTCACATCCAGCAGTCTACACAATCTTTCCCTTATCACCAGCACATAATCCATCAATGCCCTCTCTACAATCTCTCCCCTCACAAGTCTATGCCAGGTGTACTTGTGTATACACCTTTTTTTGAAGAACGTATTACCTACACTCAATCTGCACTCTTCACATACATTTTTCAGTCTTTCTCCACTCTCGTTTACACCATCCACACCAAAACTACCGATGACTCCCTCAACAGGCTCATTTCCTACCCTAGCATTTAGGTCCCCTAAAACTATAAAATTTTAATTTTCATCAAACCCTTGTAGACAATCTCTCAAATCCTCCCAGAAACCCTCTACCTCGTCTAACTCTCTTTCACTTCCTGGTACATACGCCCTTACAAAAACCCACCTTTCACCCTTAACCTCTGAAGTGCGCATGGGGGTAATTAGACACCTCTCCCTGTGCGCATGTATTTGAGGTGTTTCAGTCACTAAAATATTCATTGTACCATTAATAGCATTAATACTTATCCATATGCACCTATTATGGGTTGATTATAAAGGTATTAACCTGAAACAACAATAAAACGAGTGAAAACAGCGTTTGGATGGTCAAAATCGGAGATATAGCCCGCGAGTTGTATAATGTATGGGTGAGGTAAGCTGCTTTCCCGCCAATTTCCCCCAAGGCCACTGAGACACAGTCGATCGATACTCTCTCTCTCTCTCTCTCTCTTGCATTCACTTGCTATCAGTGATGACCACACCCTGCAACCGGATTTCTAATGTTAGCACGAAAATATACCTCAGAATAAGGGAATAACAGGGAAAATAGGTGATAACTGAAGGAGAGGAGGAAAGTGGGGAAGGAGGGGAGGTAGAGGACTGAGATTTTGCATGGCCCAGGGGCCAAAAAAAAAAAAAAAAAAAAAAAAAAAAAAAATTGATGTCAAAAGTTGATTTTTTTTTCTCTGACTCTTAAGAGTCTCCCCGCAGTCCGCCGGGGGAACTCTTAAGAGTCTCCCCGCAGTTCCCGGGTTAAACCGCATTCGCACCCACATTAGCCTTGATGACACCTCTTTCCACTCTTTTATAAACTCTCTCAACTCCTCCTTCACAATAATAGCCACTCCTTCTTTCCCCCTGACTCCCTCGTCTACTCCAGACTTTCTACCTATCACGTTTCCAAAATCCACTTCTCCCTCTCCTTTCATCTTTGTTTCATTCAGTGCAAGCACATCATACTTCCTTCTTTCAAATAACCTTCCAATATCCTCTCGCTTCTCATTCGTACTACATCCACGCACATTCAAAGCTCTTATTCTTAGGGTCCGGGACCACGAACGCGTTCCCTCGCGTGTGTATGTAGAAGGTGTATGTAGAAGGATTAAAGGTAAACCTGACTTTTTGGACCGACAGCGATTTCAGTAAGTTTTATTTTGTTTTTTGTAATTTTTTCCTTCAGATATAGTGTTGTTTTATACTGAAGAGGAGCGGAAATGAGTATTTACCCATTATCCAACAATCTAAAAACACACCCCCCCCCACTAGTGGGGAGGGCTAAGAAGTTCAGGGAAAATGAGGGGTTAAAAGGGTAAAAATACAATAATATAGCGTTTTATATCAAAACTTGGCTCAGGTTTTCCCAAATTGCAAACCCATACAACCCAATTTTGTGAATACCCGAGCCAACTTTTGACGAAAGCTGGCTCAGATTTCACGGGGTGGAGTGGGTAGCGTAATAGGCTATTTCATGTTATAAAAATAGTCAACTTTGGGAAGACATTAGCCTAACCCAACAACCTTACCTAACCTATCCTAGTATTATGGGTGGGGGCTGCCGCCCCCACACCCCCGCTGATTGGGTTAGACTTTTTGTTTTTTTTTAAATGTTCTAGGCTATTAGCCTAACCTGACAACCTTACCTAACCTAACCTAGTATATGGGTGGGGGGCTGCCACCCCCACTGTTTGGGTTATTTTTATTTTTTTATTTTTGTTATGTGCTATTAGCCTAACTTAACAACCTAACCTAACCTAACCTAGTATATGGGTGGGGGCTGCCGCCCCCACTGGTTGGGTACTGGCTGAAAAACTTATTGTTTTACAGTAGCCTAGGCCTATACATGTATTTTAGTTTTTTTTCTTTTTCTCCCTTATAATACATTTCAGCTCTTAATGCCATATATATAGCAATGATGTATATGCTCTACCGGACCTATTAGGCCTAAACAGATCGATGGGCTAACTGTCGGTCCAAAACATCAGTATAACCGGATTAAATGTTAAAAATAAGGTAAGAGCCCTGTTGGACCGATCTCCAAGGCGGTCAAGAATATGAGTAAAGTGCTGGACTAGCTACTCTTGGTCATTTAAGATAGAAAAGATGTAGGCTTGTTCACCAGGTTGGTCAGTGAAATGAGAAGAGCCATTGGCGGTGGCAAACATTGAAATCTCATAAGATGGAGATTTCTGTGAAAGGAGAGATGAATAGAATGTGTTCCACTTGGACCACTTTCGATGTTAGATGGTCAAAGAATTTTAGATAAACAGCAAAGAATTATTTAGGCCTAGTTTGAGTGACAAGAAAGCTTTAGCCACAGAGTTGAGAATTCAGAAGGATCAAAGTTGGGAACACGAGAAAAAGCAAGATTGTTGCGCACATATACAGAACATCCACCTTTGGCTTGAAACTGAGGATAGAGATAGTAGGAGGATAGGCCTACAGACTAATAGAGAAGAGTTTCTGTCAGTATATCAAAGTATAGCCTAGATGATCTCTCAAAATACAAGTTAGTGGGTAGGCCTAGGCTAAATTAAAAATTAAATTACAATACACATAGGGCCTAATGGAAAACAAATTGTGCGCCCACTACGTTTAACCTTGCATCAAATTACTAAACAACTACCCTGTACTGCAAAAATTAAAATTAAAAAACACTCCAAAAATCATGCATCATCAAAAAATGGGTGGTAGACCTAACATCCTGTGTAGCGGGTGGAACTGTTTTTCAGATGCCTATTTACTAAGAAACATTGAAACATTGAATATCTCTAACCTAACCTAACCAGAACCTAACCTAGTATAGCCTATTAGTGGACTATTTATGCGTAAAATGTAAAAGTAGGCCTATATTGTAACATTACCAAATTATTGAGATATAAGTAGGCCTACAGGTCTACCCGCTACACAGGATTATACCATTAAATGTTAATTAACGTTGTTAAAAACTCTCAAAACTTTGAAACACACCACAAATAAACCATCTATAGGCCTAGCCTACTTTAAGTAAGACGGGCGATAAATCTACAGTTATACTACCCCTATTTTGTCGCTATTCTGTTGGTACTAATGGGTTAATATTATTAGTAGTAGACTTAGTATGGTTTGATGATGCGCGGAAATGTATATTTGACTTGAAATAGATACATTGAAGTATTACAAACCTTCGCAAACCCATAAACCGGGAACGTGAGCAGGGTTTAGACCGTCGCGCACCCATAAACAGGGAACGTGAGGGGGAGTTTAGACCGTCGCTGAGACGGGTTACTTTTCGGTTAGGTTAGGTTAAGTTAGGTTAGGTTAGGCTAATGTTAAAAATACTAAAATGCGACGGTCCTCGGTATTAAACAACACTGTAGGCTATATCAAATAAAAAAAAAAAAACTACCAACAAATTACCTGAAAAATTCGGAAAATATTAAGGAAACCACCCACCAATTATTTTCATTATTTTTTTTTTAGTTTTAGTTTATTTGCATCAATATATAGTGATTGGCATTAGTTTCAACCTCCGCAAAAATCGTTTTCCCCTTTATCCAACGATCTTAAGACACGGCGCCCGATAGTGGGGAGGGCTATGAAGATCAGGGAAAATGTGGGGTTAAAGACAAAAAGGCAATATAAGGGTTTTTATGATGAAAGTTGGCTCGGGTTTTGTTGTTTTTCAACTTGAGAAAACTCCAAAATGAAAAAACCCGAGCCAAATTTTGGCAAAAGTTGGCTCGGATTTTAAGATTTTTCAGCTGCATAAAAGACAGTAAGTGCAAAAAGAAGTTGGCTCCGGTTTTCTTGTTTTTCAACTTAAGAAAACCCCAAAATTAAAAAACTCGAGCCAAGTTTTGGCAAAAGTTGGCTCGGATTTTAAGATTTTTCAGCTTCATAAAAGTCAGAAAGTGGCAAAAAAAAAGTTGGCTCAGGTTTTCTTGTTTTTCAACTTAAGAAAACTCCAAAATGAAAAAAACAGTCATGTTTTGGCAAAAGTTGGCTCGGATTGGACAATTGTTAGGCTTCATAAAAGCTGAAAATGTAGAAAATGCCAGCCAACTCTTCGCCATTGGATACAGGATGGGGTGTGGGAGAGCTCTGCCCCCCCCCCCCCCCCCCACCCCCGTGATTAATTGAAATCATCATCTATGTTGCCCGATAGTGGGGAGGGCTATGAAGATCAGGGAAATTGTGGGGTAAAAGATGAAAATAAAGAAAAAATATTGAAGAACTTATTCCAAAAACCCAGTAAGCTAATTATCCATTATCCAACAATTAAGCTACATTAAAGATATTAGCCTAACCTGCCAACCTTACCTAACCTAACCTAGTATTATGAGTGGGGGCTGCCGCCCCCACACCCCCGCTGGTTGATGGTACATGGGATAGAAAATGAACTTACCCAGTAAGCTCATTATCCATTATCCAACAATTAAGCAACATTAAAGATTTTAGCCTAACCTACCAACCTTACCTAACCTAACCTAGTATTATGGGTGGGGGCTGCCGCCCCCACACCCCCGCTGGTTGGATGGTACATGGGATAGAAAATGAACTTACCCAGTAAGCTCATTATCCAACAATTAAGCAACATTCAAGATTTTAGCCTAACCTACCAACCTTACCTAACCTAACCTAGTATTATGGGTGGGGGCTGCCGCCCCCACACCCCCGCTGGTTGGATAGTACATTGGATAGAAAATTAGGTCAATTCCTAGTGTTAATTAGACTGAAATGCAGGGAGAAAGAGGTCCGCCGAGTCGTGTTGTGTGCCGACTATGTTTTTTACAGTAGCTATAATTGCTTTAATGCATTTCCGCCGCTACTGACATATATAGGAATGAAGTCATAGAAATTGATGGGTGCGCTGTGTAAGTAACGCTAGAATAATACCGAAAAAACACTATAGGTGCAAATAAACTTTATATACATTTTTACATCTATAATAATAAAAATAACCAACCTTATGTAACAAAGGGACAGTGACGGCGTGTTCTGGACTTATCCTCGTAATAATGGTGTGTACACCGCCAGTGATCTTTATCTGGCCGGTAATGGCAAGGATGACACTTGTAGGCAATATACCGTGGTCTGTAAGTATCTTAAGGGCTGCCTGGTTGTTTTGAGAAATTTGTATAATTATTGTTCAGGGGTAAGTGCACAACCACTACAGACACTGGCCATCCTGCAACTGACATGTAAAACCATGCTGCCTGTCGGTGGGCTGGAGTTCAATGCACTCATTGGCTGACTAAAATGACGTAATTGTCCATATATTAATCCATGATTGGGTGACTCCTTCAATACTGTGACGTATGGTGACGTATACAAAAAAATAACCAATAATATGGCAGAAACATAGTGACGTGTTGATCATTAGTTCACATAGAGAAAGGCAGAGGGCGTTATAGTCGAATATTTACGATAAAAGCGCTCCTCAATTATAGTATCAACATGGCTGACCTAGCGGGGTGGCGTCTGTGGGAAACCCTGGACAAATATCGTTACAGGTTACAGGTTCTAGGTTCTGTATCTCCCTTAATAGAATTTTTCGAGGGTTAACACTTATTTTAACATGGAGTATAGGTTATATTACATCCTAAATGAAATTTTAAAAATGTGTGAAAATTCTTGGGTTGTTTATAGTAGAAGTTACTGTGGGACACGTAATATGTTGAAGGGGGAGCTCTGCCCCCTCTAAACACCCGTCACTTATGTCATCATAATCTGTTGTACTTCATAGGGGGTCCAATTAAGGAGAAAGTTAATTAACAGACGAAATTAGGCCGCAAATTACAATAACATAGCGGGCCGCCGTTTATGGGAGACTTTTTACACATAATTTTCAATGTTAATTTTCTCCCTTAACCCGTGGAGCCCCGGCTAGTTTTGTAATGTTTGCGCACCAGAACCCGGCCGGTTTTCAAAAAATGGTTTTATTCCAGAAACAATAGCGAATGGGTTAGGAATGAAGGAAAAACCACGAAAAACCGCTCAAAAAGCTTAAAAAATGGTCCTACAGAGCCCCCGAAAACGGATTTTACAAGAGTAAAAAATTGAAGGCAATTATCCCAAAAAAACAGGTTATTGCGCGCTCGCGCGCACGCACGTGGACTTTGAGAGTTTTCAACCATCGGCACGGTTGCGTGGGATACGTACACAGTTCCCATACAAATCTGAGCCCCCTTGAGTGGCTACACCTGAGGTTACGGTCGGCGCAATTAGGGTGACGCGCCAGGCGCGTCTCTGGGGCTGAGCGTTACATACATCGCCGACGCGTCAGGCGCGTCGCTGGGGCTGTACGGGTTAATCGATTTTTCCAAATTATCAAACTTACATAAAAATGAAGTACAGTTTATAGGGATTCCAACATGCATTTCAAAATTGTCATGAAAATTGGTGGGTGGTTTGCTTAATATATACCAAAAATTCTTATCTGGTTGGTGATAATTTTTTATCAAAATATTTTTTTTTCCCGTTTCCGCGTCTGCTGAACCATCCAAAAAACACGCTAAAAGCGTGTTTTGAAGGGGGGAGGTGGTGGGGGGTAGTGGGGGAGGGGTAGTATAACTGTAGATTTACCAGACGGGCTACTCTTTCAGTATTTTGTAAGCGCTTCTATTAATAGGCGCAGTGTTACTTCGAATACTAGCCTACCAAATCTGTGACGGTCTAGACATACCCTATATAGGCCTAGCCTAACAGCAAAGTCTAGGGCATAGCCTAACAATAACAAAAGTATAGGCAGACTAGACCTATATGACAAAGATAGAGGCCGCAAGAGGCGAGTCAGTTGGTGGAAATTAACGGTGTCCGTAATTTTTAGTAAACCGAAAATTGACAAACACTAGGACATAAAATAATATATCCAAATCAAAGATAACAAAAGAACATGTGGCAACCTCCTCCCTGACAAACCTTCTCTGTTGACCACCTCTAGGGCAGTGTTGATGCCGGCCGCTCTGTTGGCCCTCTTGGAAGCCCCCAGCAGCTGTGGCACGCCCTTCAGTTTCTCTATCACCTGTTGGGATAATCATGGCCTTAGTTTATGAACTATGGATTTATTATATAACATATACGGTATCATATGGCACACATATTTGACGTCTAGCTCACCTCCGTATCGCCCATGTTGTCACTGGTGTCTGGATGGCTGAGATACGTCACAGTTTGTGGAAATATGGTCATACCTCACCTGTTCCCATCTAGATGAATATTATTATATTAAATTGTTCCTTAATTTATATAAGAACATATTAAATTAATATTAAGTAATTTACCAGATATGTGTTAGAATGTAAAACTTAATAAACAGTGGCAGTTAGTAGCTTTGAGCGTATTTTATGTCACCATTTGCTTCCAAACATTTTCTAAAATAGTAATGTCATGCCAAAAAACACGAAGGGGTTTTGTTGTCAGGGGTATGATGCACAAGGGGAGGTGTGGTGGAGTGGTCTTGCCACTGGCCTGGTAATCCAAAGGTTCCGGGTTCAAATCCCGATGTATCAATGGGAAGATATTATTGGGATGGAATTTGTGCTGTACCTAGTATCAGTGCATTACCACAAGCCCACCGAAACGTCAATAAAATACCCTCATTGTTCCCTGATTAAATAGCACTGTATGAATATTCCCATATTCAAAATATGCTATAGGGGTGCAATGCCTGGTGAGTTATCTGCTCAACAGGTGGCGTTGTGTGTGTGTAAGTGTGAGAGTCCGAGTGTAGGGGGTGAGACAGTGAAGCACGGGAACGAGGTGGCTTCAGAGATGGGGTCCTTTCGGGCCATGAGTGAGCACCGTGCCTCATGTGAAGGCAAGATGGCAGGTGCTCGTTGTACTCTACGTGCTTCACATGTCTCACTCCCTAGACTGGAACAAGACCTCACGGGCTTCACTGTTCATTGTAAAGCGGTGAATGTTAAGGCTCTCAGCCTATGCCCGAGAGGAAGTAAGTTGGAATATAGAAAAAAAAAAAAAAAAAAAAAAAAAATACAAATAATATTCTGGGACGGGCGGCCAAGAGATCGACATACACGTACCTCCCTCTCCAACGTCTGGCTTGCAACTAAGCTCCCCGGGAGAGATATCACACTGCTATAGAATCTCTATCTAAATGACTCATCCGTGTCATCGAGACCGCGTGAGGATAATTTGCGCGGAAAATATCCAATAAACTAGGGTAATGCGAGGAAAAATAGCCTATAATTGAGGAGGGGGGAAAGGGGGGGGGGGGGGACTTCCTCAAGCTGCCTGGCTGAATAGCCCCAAGGCCCCGAGCAAGGCCAAGGCCATAACCGAGCGCCCCCACAGAACCCTCCCTGCTGACCACAATAAAGCCTGGGTGACCGATGCCACTCCATGGCGGGGAGCTGAGGAGGGTGCAGAAACGCCCGGGAAACCAAAGACCCACCCAGGGCCCTGTGCCCCTCAGCAATTATGTAGAGAAAGTTGAGGGGCAAAGGAAAAATGTGACGCTTTGGCTTCCAATCTTGGTAGATTGGGAGGGCAATCCACGGAAGAGACGCCATCACTTGAGATCTAGAAAATATATAAGTAAAAGGAACAGTCAGAGTAAGCTATGGGTATGGCAGAGATCGCTCAGTTCTCACTCTGATAGACCAGCCCATCACCACATGACTAGAACCCAATCCTCTCAGCATCAGCTAGGAAAGGCCCTAGAAAGCAGCCTTTGGCGGGGGATAGCTCGATCCCCTATTTCAGGGTTGGGCACCCGCCCTGTGGATGAGTGTTAAGAGGTAGCCTACTAGGGGGGAATTATCTCACCTAATCACACATTCCTTTGTTTTTAAGATCCCCTGGGGCATTTTGGAAGTTTTTTTTATGGTCTTGATTCCGTGTGGCCTATTGCGTTCACTATAGTGACCCTTCCGTTAGGCTTATTGAAATAACGGAAAAAACAGCTTGCTTAACATCCACTGCCACCAAACAACGACCATTCATTCGAGTGGCGAAAGGAACCGGGAGCGAAAGGAAGAACCACCACCACCACAGCAACAGGCTGCGCACGCATCCAAACTTCCAACCACACCACCAGGCGGCACGTATCACAGAAAACAACTCAAGGTCACCTAGCAGGGCATACAATTATATACCCCGCAAGATCAAAAAGTCTCGCAAGACACTAATCACAAACAGCTGACTCCTGCACAATTTAGGGGGTGGGACTGGGAAGAAGTGGATCGAGGGAAGGAGGGAGAGTGATAACTCGACATATTACCCGCGGGAAAAAGAAATAGGGGAAATAAAGATGGAAAAAATTGGATAATTGAGGAGGGGTGAAGTGGAGGGGAGGAGATTGAGGGAGGGTTAAAACACAAGTTAGAGAAAGGCAGGAGCTGGTGATAAGCAGACATATACCACCTAATAACATATTGCTTTCATTTCACCGATACTATTTTTTGGAGGGGGAGGGGGGGATTGTCTTCAAGAAGGCCTATCAGATTAACCTAGCAGACACTTGCTGAAGGCCTATGCTTTTATCGTAAGAAATCTTCCTAATGTGGTCGGCTCAATTCGCCTTTCCTAATTAGATTAAACTAAATTTATCTATCAGCAAAACTATTCTTTCTGTAATGCCCTCGAAAATATCCCGCAACCCCAATAATGTACTACCCGAGTTGAAGTCTGGTATAGTGTAAAATAGTCGTTGATGGGAAGTCCAATAAACTCATCACGAGACTATCACCTGGTTCTTACAAAGAGGACTAAGGTTACTATACTATTGTACGTCCATGGTAGTACAGTGGGTTAGCGCGCGGGCCTGGTTGACCTATGGAGGATATGGTCACTAACCAGGGTTCGAACCCCACCCAAGGCATCTCAAAACCTGTGGGTTTTTAGGAGGGTTAAAATCCCTCCAGGATTCGAGCCCCGTGCCAGGTACCAGGGAAGTGGGCCTGGGGAGTTTTCAGGAGGGTTAAATTCCCTTCGCACCCAGTATTTCATTGGTGGCAGTCACGGAACGTGATTTGGTAGCTACATAGAGCACCCATCACGCGGACCCTAACAATATTGAGATTGCTGAGGTGATACAGCTACGATACCTTACGACCTTAGAGAGGCTAGGGACTAGCCTTGTTAAAGAAGGATGTAATGTAATGCCTTCGAAAATATCCCGCAACCCCATTAATGTACTACCCGAGTTGACGTCTGGTATAGTGTAAAATAGTTGTTGATGCCAAGTCCAATAAACTCATCACGTGAACCATCACGAGACTATCACCTGGTTCTTACAAAGAGGACTAAGGTTACTATACTATTGTATGTCCGTGGTAGTACAGTGGGTTAGCGCGCAGGCCTGGTTGACCTATGGAGGATATGGTCACTAACCAGGGTTCGAACCCCACCCAAGGCATCTCAAAACCTGTGGGTTTGTAGGAGGGTTAAAATCCCTCCAGGGTTCGAGCCCCGCGCCAGGCACCAGGGAAGTGGGCCTGGGGAGTTTTCAGGGGGGTTAAATTCCCTTCGCACCCAGTATTTCACTTTCCTTCCCTCTAGACTCTGGTGAGACATTAACCAGGGGAATACGCGTTAATCATGTTTATGAAAGGTCTGCCAGTTTTGTCAATTCAGACAAAGCTAGTTAAATATATAATATATAAAACAAAATAACTGCTCCATATTCTTACAGTTTCTTACAGTAGATCCTCTGGAAAAAGGCAAACTAGGCCTGTGTATCCAGCTCAGTACCAATACTTGCACTGCTGCGGTCGTTCACGGTGTTGGCGGCGGCGGTAGCAGACGCACCATTTTTACTATTCTGTATTTTTGCTTTATAATCAAACTTCAAATCTTGTCTTCCCCAGGCTTTATCAAGATTACTTTCAAACTCCCTTATTGATTCGGAATCGACTACATACTGGGGCAGTGTGTTCCACTCATTTACCACTCTATCACAAAATGAGTTCTTTGCCTTCTCAAGCCTATTTCTTTCTTTGTAAATTTTCTTTGAGTGTCCTCTCGTTCTTGTTCCCTCCCGCATCAAGAAGATACCTTCACACACATCCTCATCATACTTTCCTGACACTATCTTAAAAGTCTATCATATCCCCTCTCTTTCTCCTATATACCAGTGTCGGAAGCCCCAGTGTCCTCAACCTCTGCTCATAGCCCGCGTTCTTCAACGTTGGTACTAGCTTGCGCATATTTTATTTGTATAATGAACATGTGAACATTGAAGAACCAGAAATTAGGTGCAAAGAGCAAATATCCATTGAAAAAACGTAGGCTATTGCGACGAAAGAGTGACAAGTGCATACGAGGGAGAGCGACATATACAGTATAGGTGTGCTCTCTCTGGAGACTTGAGCCACACTGACGGCTCTAGCTGTGGTCTCGCGCATGTAGAAGGGAAGGGCCCGGGAGTGTATAGAGTAGGGTGGGGGGAGTATAGAGGAGGGAGACTGAACATATAGACATGGGAGGGAGGATTTATAGGGAGTGGGAGAGGGGAAAAGGTAGAATACAAAGGAGGGAAGTTGAGGGAGAAAGGTGCATGCAGGGAGGAGAGGGAGGGGGTGGGGGTGAGACACATATGTAAGGGGAAGAGAGGTATGGCATCTGATCCCCGCCACCTTCTCCCCGGACGTTAGCCCAAGGTCCGCGGCAGTAAGCAGGGGTGGGGAAATAAGTGTGACGATCTTAGAGAGGGGTACGTGGGGTGAGGAGACATGCCACCTGATCACATATTGCTTCCATTTCACCAACAAATTTTTTTTTTTTATATGTGCTATCTCCTGGAGGGCAGTGGCGGATCCAGGGGGGGTTCCCCCCCCCCCCCCCCTCAGTGTCCAAAATTGCGCCCTTACATCTGATATATACTGCATTTTATCTGAAATACAATACATATAAAGTTATGGCACCCCTCATGTATATATATCAGCCCCCCCCCTTAAGCCTGAGCTGGATCCGCTCCTGCTGGAGGGAGCATCACTGTTTCACATCCGGCCAGTAAAACCTTGTCACATGGCTACCTTTAGCAATAAAAAATCATGGTCTAAAATATGAGAAGCCAATCTTCTTGTTGGGGGTAAAAGTGTGCGGCTGTTTCCCCCCAAGTAGCAGTAAACATACCAATCAGCCAGTCAGCGCTAAAACTCCATACATGGCCTCCTTCCATCTATCCTGATTGGTTTGCTACGGAAAATACACACAAAATGCACCTATTCATGCTATTATGTTGACTTCATATTAAATAAGAGATATCGGAAGTCAAAAGCTTAAATATTTGAAGGTGTATGACACTTATTAATTAAATTTATACTATTATTGTATATATAAACCTTAATATTTATACATATATAGATGTCGACGATTGAGCATTGTTGACACTCATTCACTCACTGACTTCGACACAGGGAAGTTGCGGCCGATTTCATTTCTACAATCTCCTTGGGTAAATATAACTACACTAGTTCTAGTCTTAATACACATTTAAAACTAACCGTAATATATAATCATCGTGATGCTATTTATACTATCAATAGCTTAGCCTACCTCTTGCAAGAACATGGCCTAGTAGCCTAGGCTAAAGAGTTTTTATTTGAGTCCATTCTGACTAGCCTACAGTAGGCCCTAGCCTAGGCTATAGGCTAGCTTAAAGGGTAGCATTCAAGGAGACTACATCAGGACTCTTCTTCTTACCTCTGACTGGGTATAAGCTATCTTAGTGTTTACTAGCCTAGCCTATAGGCCTACCCCTTTGAAAGGACATTAGCCTAACCTAACAACCTTACCTAACCTATCCTAGTATTATGGGTGGGGGCTGCCGCCCCCAGTCTCCCACACCCCCGCTATTAGACATCTTTGACAGATTGTTGGTGTATTTTTCTGTGAAAAGGGTATTTTTTCAATTTGTCAATAACGAAAATCCTCCATGCGGACTATAGGCCTAGGCCCTATGGAGAAAAATATGGCGAATCTGTTGGTGCCTATTTTCCCTAATAAATTGTTTCTAATAAGGCGGATGGGCTATTCTGCAGAACAACTACTCCTCGATTACGGGATTCCTGTCTCGTGGAATTATTATTTTTTGCTCTTACCTTACTCAGGGGACCTTACTGATGTGCGGATATGTGCTACTTTTCTTATTTTGACAATTTGATTTTCACTCCCCTATAACATTATCAGAGTTATTTTTGTACAGCAAGTCCAGGACACTTTCTTACATTCTAGCCTCCTTGGAGGCTCCTCCCCGATGTTTAGTAGCCAATCAGAGTGGAGCTTAACCTACAAGAAGTCGGTAAATTTTTAATGGTATTTTCCTGTTATTGACAGCCAAAGCTGAAGATTGCTGAGTAAATACCATAGACTTTATCCCATCAATTTTGTATACAGTAGTTTTAATACCTAATCAGCGGGGGTGTGGGGGCGGCAGCCCCCACCCATAATACTAGGATAGGTTAGGTAAGGTTGTTAGGTTAGGCTAATGTCTTTTCAAAGTTGACTAAATCGAGTAAACTCCTAGATTGTTGGGGTATCTGAATAATTACAATTAACAATGCAAATGCTAATAAAAAGTGCTTTCCGCACTTTCTAACAATAAAATACACACTTACAATGCATTAAAATACATAAAGAAAATAAATAAAACCTAAAATAACAGGAGTAGTAGTTGTTGTTGTTGCCCAAGCTGCCTGGCCGAACAGCCCCAAGGCCCCGAGCAAGGCCAAGGCCATAACCAAGCGCCCCAGCAGAACCCTCCCTGCCGACCACAATAAAGACTGGGTGACCGAAGCCACTCCATGGCGGGGAGCTGAGGAGGGTGTGGAAACGCACAGGAGTAGTAGTTATGCAGAATTACCGGCGGATGTAGTATCCTTGAATATTATCGCTTAAAGTTATGCTTACGGTAGCCTAGCCTAAATTGCTAAACAATTGTTTGTCTTTTTTATCAATTTTAGAGGTTTTTAAGGGTGTTTTGATGTAGCAGTAGGAAATGCATATTTACCAATTAGGCTATCCAACAATAGAATAAAACACGAAAAGTAGGCCTAAGCTTATTTGGCCATAGCCGTTTGCTGTGGGATACAGAATAAGTTACAAGAGAGAACCGCGGCGGTCGAGTGGAGAGCATGCTCGCATGTGAATCTGCTTGACTTGGGTTCGATCCCAGCCAAGGCGGACATTTAGTGGGTGTGATAGTACATCTTGGCGTGTTTCACATGCTCGCACCCAGTGAGGACACCTCGACGACGGACGACGTATACAGACTAGCCTAATAAGACATAACAAAGCCTGAAAGCCATTACAATAGCTTCTCTCTCGCCAACACCCCTTCTCCCCTCTCTACAATCTTCAGAAAAATAGGAGGTACCTGAATTGGAGACAGATGATGACCTTGTCCTTTGTTTGTTATAAACTTATAATAGGCCTATATAGGTTAGTAGCTGTTAGGTAAATTTTGTTGTCAATCAGGAGTCCCTCAGTATGCCCAGAGCTCCCTTACACTTTCAGGGTGTGCTCTGTGCTGTCTCTCCACTTTGAATCACCAGTTCTCCCCACATCGTCCCACCATCCATTTTTTCTGCTTATATGTTTATGTGTGTAACATGTTAAGATATTCTGTTTGGTGGGTAATCCTTTAACAACATTTCCTGCAGCACACAGTAAAGGATGGACCGGCTACTGAGACTGGGTGGAGGTCTGCCTGCGCTGGGTCAGGGTCCACCACCTAATGATGCTCCCGTCCCTGACACCGCCGAACAGGTACAGTATAGCCTAGTATTTTGTACTCAACACACACAATTCTCCCTCTCAGATTAAGGGAAATAACGAAGGAGCAATAATAGTTTTAAAACTGAGTACCGGTAATTATTAAACTAGAATAATTTGTTTCAAACTACAGTACAGTATATATATTACATTTTTAAAGATTTTGACAAACACTTCTTTGATAACTAAGTTTTAGTTATGTGGATTAAATTTCTGACTGTCTTGATAGCGTAATGCATAAATGCGCGGAATTTCGGTGTGAATAAACTAGGTTCGAGTCCTTGGAGTGCCACATGTATTTGTTGATTTCATTAAAGTTTAGAAGTAAAGTTGGTTGGTGAAAAAATATGAATACTATGGAAAATCAAGAATTTCAAGCTTAAATCTTATATAGTATTTACCATAAGTCTTTGTAGTATTTACATTGCTGAGATAGATTGGTTCTAACATGAATTTCCTGTTATAGCTGGTTGGCCCTCTGCAGATTTACATAGGCCTATTCTTACACTTATATATAATGAAGCTCTAATAGTTTTTCTCTCAGCTATATCTTAGGCCTATGGTATAGACTACCTTTGAGAGAACAAGGATATCATACACTAATTACAATGGCCTTCCTTAGGGACTCGGGGCTGTTCGGCCAGGCAGCCTAGGGAACGACAACAACAACACTAATTACTATTAACTAGGGATGTACCGATACCAAAATTTTGACCGATACCGATACCACAAAATTATACCGATACCGATACCTGTGCACCAGGAAAGTCTGTAAGACTGTTGTCCATGATCATTTATTGGATCACCCTTGTTCCCCCAGGGATCGGTATTAGGTCCCCTGTTGTTTCTTATATACATAAATGACCTAGATTTAGGTATGACTGGTAGGATGAGTGAATTCGCAGACGATACTGAAATGGGGAGATCAATTGATTCAGATGGCGATGTGGAGTGCCTCCAAAGGGATCTAGATACCTTACATGAATGGTCAGTAAATTGGCAGATGAAGTTTAACATTGACAAATGCAAGGTATTAAAGATAGGGAAGATGCAAACAAATGTTAAATATAAACTAGCTAATTTAGAATTAGAAAATTCAGACTGCGAGAAAGATCTAGGTGTGTTTGTTGGCAATGATTTGAAGCCTAGAAAACAGTGTATAAGCGTTCGTAATAAGGCAAACAGGATTCTCGGGTTCATCTCTAGGAGTGTGAGTAACAGAACTGCTGATGTTATCTTAAAACTTTACTTGTCATTAGTGAGACCCCATATGGATTATGCTGTCCAATTTTGGTGTCCTTATTACAGAATGGACATAGATTCATTGGAGAGAATTCAGCGTAGAATGACAAAAATTATCCATAATATTAGAAATTTTCCGTATGAAGAAAGGTTGAAGAAATTAGGTTTACATTCGTTAGAGAGACGCAGAGTTAGAGGGGATATGATAGAGGTGTTCAAGTGGGTTAGTGGGATTAACAAAGGGGACATGACAAATGTACTAAAGCTCAGTGATAGCGAAAGAACTCGTACCAATGGTTTTAAATTAGATAAATTTCGTTTCAGAAAAGATATAGGCAAATATTGGTTTGGTAACAGAGTTGTAGATGGGTGGAATAGGCTACCAAGTGATATAGTGGGATCAAGAACGATAGGGAGCTTTAAGAAAAAATTGGATAAGCATATGGACGAGAAGGGTTGGGTGTGAAGGGGGATCAGCCGGGTTGGGCCAATCAGCGCTCTGCAGACCCCCGTAATCCTGCGTTAATCTCTAACCGGTTTGGTAAGATGATCCTCAGGGTATTAGAGTGTTGAGCCTATAATTGGGCTTTGTAATTGGGGTTGTGTGGGACAGGGATCTGCCTTGCTTAGGCCAATCGGCTTTCTGCAGACTCCCATTTTCTTATGTTCTTATGTTCTTATCATGTAATTTTCTCTTTTATCAGCTTTGTTATTAAACTTAGGTAACATGTTACTAAAGTCAACACTTGTATTATGTATATATGGGTAAAAACTTAAAAGTTACTAAAAACTAGAACGAGATGATACGGATTTAATGAAACATCTCGTGCAGGGATTTAGGGCTTCTAGGTATTGGTAGTATCGGTAGAAAATCAGCCGATACCGATACTCTAAAAAAGGGCCGATACCACCGATACCGATACATCGGTACATCCCTACTATTAACCTGTCAATATATCGATAATCAACTCCATATTGTATACATTATATTTACCTCTTACCAAGATCAAGAGTATTCTAGACTGTTGATATTAATTTGCAGGTGTACATCTCATCCCTGGCCCTGCTGAAGATGCTGAAACACGGTCGTGCTGGTGTGCCCATGGAGGTGATGGGGCTCATGCTGGGGGAGTTTGTGGACGATTATACTGTCAGGGTCATTGATGTCTTCGCTATGCCACAGAGCGGCACTGTAAGTAGATACACGGGTCACTATGCCAAAACAAAATATCCACCTTAATGCTACTATTAAAAAGAGGTACGGTACATTTAATGGCTAGGGTACCATGTTAATGATGATGGCTTGCTCGTCGTGGTGCAAGATGTAACTGTTCTCTGCGAAGGAAGTTCACAGATACACCTCTTGATCTATAATCTATTCCCAGGCGCCTCCACTTAACTTCGGGTTCGTCCAACTCAAAGGCCCTCTATGTAGCTTTTTAGCACTACTGTATTTTTCTACAGTGGTATGCGGATAGTCCATCCACTAACCTGCTTCACCCTTAGGTAAGCAGTATGGATTTGTATAAGGTTATTCCCTTAGACAGGTTGCTGACCAAGGCTAACGAGTCCAATCCACCCGGATTTGTATAAGGTTGTCGACCAAGGCTAGCGAGTCCCATCCACCCAGTTATTATTATTATTACTGTATTATTATTATTATTACTGTATTATTATTATTATTATTATGATGATGAACATTTATTACCAGCTTTGATTGAGCTTCTGACTGGAGCCAATTTCACAAATGTGTTGCAGATTCAAGCTTAACTATTAGCAGATGTTTAAAAAGTATCATTCACCTAGATGGTAGATCGGTCAACCATTGAATCTGGTAGACCAATTTTTTAGAAAAAAATTCAGAAGGTCCATCCCTATATGTGTATTAGTTTAAAATCCATGCATGATAGAAAGGACTAGATGCTATTCTTCGCTTCAGACATGAAAGATATTTACCAGTTAGTACCAGTGAACAACGAAAACATGAAATATGTACCAATTAGTATGAAAAGCTGCGCAGTGCCTTTAGCAGATGAAGATCATCACAGAACCTAACTAATAATTTATTTGTATGGTATTTACAAATTTTACATGGCAAGAAATATGATACTTCTTTACCATAATTATTGGTATCAATACCTTCGAAGACTAGGGCCAACCTATATATAATACATATGATTAATTTATTGATTTTTGGCCAAAAATCAAGGATTTTACACTAGATCAAACTATACACATCTACAGTATATGCGGGTAGCCACCTCGCCTTGGAGGAAAACAGCCCATTTATAATAAAAAATACAATACCTGTACTTCTTCCACAGAGTGTAGGTAGAGGCAGATACCACACACACTCACTTCTTCTTGAACTAATTAATACTACGACTTTTATTTATTGTGCCTCAGGGTGTGTCGGTCGAGGCGGTGGACCCAGTGTTCCAGGCTAAGATGTTAGACATGTTGAAGCAGGTCGGTCGTCCGGAGATGGTGGTGGGTTGGTACCACTCTCATCCGGGCTTCGGCTGTTGGCTCTCCGGTGTCGACATCAATACACAACAGAGCTTTGAGGCCTTGTCCGAGCGTGCCGTGGCAGTGGTGGTTGACCCTATACAGTCTGTCAAAGGTATGGCACACTCACACCTTTAAATAACCATCTTCATGATTTAAGACTTAATTTAATGTACAGTTCCCTGCAAAAGTCTTTGAACACTCAGTCAAGGATACCCCTTGAAAATTCCGCGTAAAAAGGGCCTGGTTGACGGTTACTTATGACCATAGGGGAGGTGTGGTGGAGTGGTCTTGCCACTGGCCTGGTAATCCAAAGGTCCCGGGTTCAAATCCCGATGTATCAATGGGAAGATATTATTGGGATGGAATTTGTGCTGTACCTAGTATCAGTGCATTACCACAAGCCCACCGAAACGTCAATAAAATACCCTCATTGTTCCCTGATTAAATAGCAGTGTATGAATATTCCCATATTCAAAATATGCTATAGGGGTGCAATGCCTGGTGAGTTATCTGCTCAACAGGTGGCGTTGTGTGTGTGTAAGTGTGAGAGTCCGAGCGTAGGGGTTGAGACAGTGAAGCACGGGAACGAGATGGCTTCAGAGATGGGGTCGTTTCGGGCCATGAGTGAGCACCGTGCCTCATGTGAAGGGAAGATGGCAGGTGCTCGTTGTACTCTACGTGCTTCACATGTCTCACTCCCTAGACTGGAACAAGACCTCACAGGCTTCACTGTTCATTGTAAAGCGGTGAATGTTAAGGCTCTCAGCCTATGCCCGAGAGGAAGTAAGTTGGAATATAGAAAAAAAAAAAAAAAAAAAAAAATCCCCTTTCGCCCCACTACTTATCACCTATTGGGCAAAAGGGGATGGTCATAAAGTTACCGTAAACCATGCCCTTTTTGTGTGGAATAATCAAGGGGTATCCTTGGCTTAGTGTTCAGGGGCTTTAACAGGGAACTGTACATTTAAAATATATTATTTATTATATATGGTACCGGTATGTATATATTGTGGTCAATAAATATGTATAAGCACAAATGTTTGTTGGTACTCTAATTTACCACATAAATATCTATTGTACATAGCATTCTCATACTCTCTTGACAGACTGAAAGAGACACTATTGTTCATTAATACATTTGTTGTGGTGCAGGCAAGGTTGTGATTGATGCATTCCGCCTGATCAACCCCAACATGATGGTGCTGGGTCAGGAGCCCAGACAGACCACATCCAACCTGGGACACCTCCAGAAACCTTCTATCCAGGTACAGTCCGTCAGGGTGTCAAACCAGTTATTTTGTTTGAATACTTGGTCAATATTATTTTTATTAATCTCACCACCACACCCCCAATGAAATTAATTAAAGTATATATGATCCACCGGGATTCGAACCCGGGTTATCACACACATATTTTTGCCACCTTAACCATTACACCACCAGGACGGTTAAAGGTTTATGCACACGCCTACGACTTATTATCCATTCTCGAATACTGGATATTAATCTAATCATGTTCATATTCCCAACCGCACTATGGTAGCCTATAAGAAATACTATGAAATTAACAGGAAATAGCATTGTTTTGGCCATATTATCACTGCCAAAGACATTTCGAATTATAAAGCTTAATAATACTTTCTTTACATATACAATAATGAAGACTAAAAAGAATTAACTCTGCTTTCGTTTGACACTCTGCAGTCCGTCCCCGTAATACGGGTCTGTATGAGCAAATTCGCACACTATGAATAACATACCTTATGGAGACAATTACATATGGTGGTATCTTGTAGGGACAATTGCATATGGTGGTATCTTATAGGGACAATTACATATGGTGGACACTGCCGCCGAACATCAATTTATTTTTGTATTTTTTGTTTGTGTAAGTCTCATTTTATTTTTAGTTGTACTACAATGTAATTCTAGGCTAAGCATTATTGTCTGGGGTGGGCCAGAAGTGTTTTCACTAACAGTGTATATACAAAATGTGTTTAGACTTAAACCTTGAAACTTGGTATGGGAAATCTATGTGGTGGATTGTGTTCTTTAATTTCAAATTTTTATTTTGTTAAACGTTATTTTACACATAGCGATTTAGATGATTTTTTTCCTTTATCTTGTGTCGTCCCAGTTTTGATTTGTTTATTTTACAAGTTTTACAATTTAATACGGTGATACTTTGACTGGAATATTAAACTAATATAATTTAGAGTTTTTGTTTGGGAAGCAAATATATACTTACCTGTCTAAACTCGCCCCGCTCGACGCTAGTGATCAATAAGAGTAAAACAATAATGTGTTCTACATTTTTTTCAGGCACTGATACATGGACTGAATAGACATTACTACTCCATCCCTATTAAATACCGCATGAATGAAAGGTAATACTGTACTTATATTGTAGTTTTGCATGAAATGTGAGAATTGATAATTTACTTATATCTTTAATAATATGTAACATGTGTACAGTATATTGTCTTTACTCTGAATTTTATAATATTTCCATGAACATCTTAAATATTTGTTATTTGTCTCGACCTTTGAAATATTTTGAAGTTTGTAATGTTCATTAAAAAATAATAAGTATCAGTAATACATGTATAATTTTCATGTGAATATATTTTATACTGTTATTCATGATCATAGTCAGTTATGCAAACAAACTGAAGGATTGTCTTTGAGTACTTAAATTTGACCAAAGTACTTGATATTTTTTGTTGCAGAGAACAACAGATGCTGCTTAATCTACACAAGAAGTCTTGGATGGAAGGCCTCACTCTCCAGAACTACAATGAACATAGCGGTCTCAATGAGGACACAGTCAAAGAGATTCTCAATCTAGCAAAGGCTTATAATAAGGTTAGAAATAACTGGGACACTAGAATTTTCCTAATATTTTGATAAAACTACTATATATATTATCTTGTTTGGGGACCAGTAGAGCTTATTGCCTGATATAAATAAATCTGCAATATCAGTGCATTGAAATATTTTACATCATAACAAGTAGAGGGATAGGAAAACCTCGGTTGAGATAAACAGATTGTGTAGTAAAAGCGTTGGAAGCTAAAGGGATGACTGTAGAACAGGCAAGAGAAGTAATAAATGGAGAATGCTTGTGAATAGATGAGTGATAACACGGTCGTTGGGAGAGGGGGATTGGCGCCAGTTGGACTAGATAATAGTCCATCAGGTGCCTGGCCCGGGGAGCTGGTATGTGAGGTGGGTGGGTTTTGTGGTGGTAAGGCTTCGCTGTGTGTCTGCCTGCTGGGATCGTAACCTCTCCGGGAGGTCTGGAACCTGGAAATCTTTTGCTGGTGACTCTAAATGGGCCTGGGTCTCTGGGTGACCTAGATGTGTGTGAGTATTTTGTTTCGTGTTATACATGTTCGGGCTCTGTCTCAAGTCGGTCACCACCAGCTATGGGGTATGTGCCTGAGTATCTACTGTATATATACTGTACAGTATATACATATATAACTGCTTTCCCATGTGAAATAGCTTACCAAGAGAAACTTGTTCACCCAAAACCTTCAATTGTCTGAAGTTTCAAAATTTGCATGACTAATGTGTTGCCGTGAAATGACCTAGCTTCGGACGGGGGCTATACTTCGGACACTTCTGGATAACGGTATGTAAACTACAGTTATGGAAAAATGGCTGCATTTTGGAAGAACACTGCAGACATACTTGTTAAACATCATTTATTTATCCCATAACTGTGGTTCATTGTATATGTTTTCTAGAGTGTCCGAAGTTACGTCATGTTACCGGTACATTATACTGTATAACTGAGTGTGTACTATTTCAGAGCCTGGAGGAGGAAGAGAAGATGACCCCGGAGCAGCTAGCCATCAAGAACGTTGGTAAGCTGGACCCCAAGCGACATTTGGAGGATAAGGTGGAGATCCTCATGACCTCTAATATTGTACAGTGTCTGGGGGCCATGCTGGATACCGTCATCTTCAAGTAGCCTCTTATACAATATATAGCTCATATTTTGTAGCTTTAGAGGGGGGTTGATTCATTATTATTATTTTTGTTTTAATTTTTTCTATCTATTTACTCAGGCTTATTCCCCATTTTTTTTATTTTCTCTATTATTACCGGTATTATTATTATTATTATTATTATTATTATTATTATTATTATTATTATTATGTCTGATATATTGATACTGGGGGATAATTATGGATTGGTTTTATTAAAAATAAATCTGAAGCAACTTTGTTTGATATAATTATGACCTTTGTGGCTCAGTTGGTAGAGCGCTTGTCCCAGGTACTCTAACATGGTGATATGCCGTACTATACTCTATTTTTTTCCAGCTGATCGTAAATTGAATCTCTTAGCTGATTTCTCGATACTTAACCCGGCAAGCGCGATAGGCCTCACGGAAGGCTTCCTATAGGGAACGCGATGGGCCTCACGGAAGCAAGACCATAAACAAAAACTTCCAAAAAAAAAAAAAGGGCCTATCAAAACAAAGGAATTTGTCTCTAGGTGAGATAATTCCCCTCCAGTACTCATCCATGTAAATCTCACCCACCCCCCTCCCCTCCTTCCCCACCTTATTCCCCCCTCCCTCCCCTCCTCAATTATCACCTATTTTTCCTCTTATTATCATCATTTATCGGTTATTTTTCTCTCCCGCGATAATGTAGCACAAGTGGGTTGCAGAAAAGATCGTTATGTAACACCCAGACACCGGCCCACACCGCCCCGCTCGTCTCAGTTACCTCACAGACAGCGAGAGAGGAGGGTTGCCTGTGGCTCTCTCTCGCCTGAGATTATGACCGGGTGGCCAATATCTTCGTTTTTCACCACCCAAATGCTTTTCCCACTTATTTTAGCACTCTTGAAGGTTCATATATACATCATATATGTAAAATAAAAGCATACCGAAAACAAATAATGCTCTATATTGTAAATATAACTAATTCTGTCAGAATCCAAGGCTAGAAATACACAAATAACTACCCTAGGTCTATTTCGCGCTTGTCAGGTTAATGGAAATATATGAAACTACTATGGCTGTGTGTCATATTAATGCCAAGTTTTCAGAATAACCATCATCTTTCGCTACAAAATCTACCTTATAGCCGAGTAACAAAGATAGAAACAAGACAATTTAGGCTCAGCTGGAAAAAAATAGACTATAGTTACAATATCACAATTCGCCCAAACTTATAATTAAAATGTAAAACTTACAAAACAAACTAACCAAAACAGGATTGGCACAATATAAAGACAAAAGAACTTATCAAAATCACTATATTGAAATCAGGATTTAGCAAAATAAAAAAAGAAAATGCATAAAAAATAGGTATGTTAGTCATAGATATCGTAGCCTACCAATTTATGAAGTGTTCCGAGTATTGCCAGCTCTAGAATTATAACTGCTTTCTTCAGACGAGTCACAGTTGTGATGGCATGAGTGATTTGAATATCCGGGCCTTTGTGTCCACCCAAACTGCAATTCACATCATAATGAAAAAAATAATACCTTTAGAATTATTCGGTGTCTCATAGCCATGTTTAGTAACCCATTTAGTAGGCTGTTCAGAATAAAATTGGCCTGAGGTACGGGGCCAATGTGGAAGAATATGCACTACCACAAGGTAGTGTTGGTCAAACTATATTATTAAAGACTAAAGAAAAGTCATCTTGAAACTTCATCAAAACATCTATCACTTATTAAGACAGGTTACACAGCTGATAATGTACAGGTTAATGTTGTATTATATCTGTTCAGTGTTTTAGTGTATAGTCAATATTTATCTATTTTCAAAAACAGAATGGCTATATATCGGGGATGGCCAAGGGGTGAAAAGTTAAGAAAAGAATGCACCAAGACTAAAGTAACATTGTAAGCATTGTCTCATGGGGTTCCTAAAGGAGTGCAGTATCTAGCACGATTCAGTGGTAGAAATCCGTAAAAAGTGCATTTCTTTTTCCTAACCAGGTTATATGTGATTTAATTTTAGGGTAAAATCTGACACAAAAATAAAACTTTAATAAATAAATATATAAGAATATCATATTCAATAAGCCAATTGCTTGTAAAAGTATATAATACTGCACATCCCATTACTGTATAATATTTATTAACTAGCAGCAAACTACTAGGTTTTATACATCCAGTTCTTGTTATAACAGGGATATATGTATTCTGTTACACAGAGCATCATCTTCAATACAAATTTGAATTAAAATGATTATTACTTTCCCTCACTAGTTTGTATACCTGAAAGATGGATATTGGAAGAAGCGTGATAAGGTTTAAAAAAAAAAAATCTTAAGTAAATAGACGTACCTGTACAATGCTGCAGGCGACCATACAAGTTACCTTGCAGATGTATTGGAAGGGGATCGGGGGTTATTGAGCTCCTGCACGGTGGTTTATGGGGAGACTTGATGCAGAGTCCTGAAATTACCCACCTAACACAATCTGTATCCCGTGTCAGTATAAGTAGAAAGGTACAAACAAATGCGTTTTCGATATTATGCTCTAAAGGCAATTTTGTTATTGCTTGTCTCTGGCAATTCACGCTGCAAGCAAATATACTTGAAAATATGATAATACATTTGCTTTTAGTAATCTAATTAATTTAATTTCTGATAATAACACAACTGAAGCCTGACGCCGTAATTCCTGAGAAGCGGTAGCCATGAACATTAGGCGTTTGTCACGAATCGCTAGGTCAAGTTGCCCGGGCTTGACATCTACCAATAACACTTTGACAGTGAGGCCTCGATCAGCTGACCCTTTGATCAGCAGCCGACGCTCTACTAACTATGCCACGGCTCGCAACATTCTATACCTATACACAGGTACGAGAAGACTTAAGATTATAAAGATATATAAACACAGGTGGAGAGTATCCGAGATCACATGATTATTTTAGTCGGCACAAATGAGATTCACAAGTAGAGTACAGCAAAATGGTCTTGAGGGGTTATCACACAAAAGCTTTTATCTCAAGTTTTCAAGCAATATTTCTGGGATATTCTGCATTGGTATCAGAAACTTAAGTGGAAAGGACAATATTAAAATGGCTTACTTCATGTACAACTTCGATTTTTATTTTGCTAAATCATTATTTCTACATAGTGATTTCAATTACTGTAGTTCCTTTGTCGTTATATTATGCCGTTCCTGTTTTGGTTTGTTTATTTTGCAAGTTTTACATTATAATTTAGAAACTGCCAGACTAGAATTGTCAGAGAAAGTTGAAGGATAAAGCGCTTGTGTGATACCGTCTTTAAAAGCAATAGCACCATCAGTACAGAAGCCAACAGGAATCTTTGGACAAATAAAAAAACATTAAGAACCAATATTGCTTTCTGATTACCTATTAAAATGTAAAACTTGCAAACTAAACAATCCAAAACTGGGACATTCATATTGTGACCCAGTGGTCTGGTCTGTGTCGTCCCAGTTTTGGTTTGTTTATTTTGCAAGTTTTACATTATTTCTTACAGTTTCTTACAGTAGATCCTCTGGAAAAAGGCAAACTATGCCTGTGTATCCAGCTCAGTACCAGTACTTGCACTGCTGCGGTCGTTCACGGTGTTGGCGGCGGCGGCAGCAGACGCAACATTTTTACTATTCTGTATTTTTGTTTTATAATCAAACTTCAAATCTTGTCTTCCCCATGCTTATCAAGATTACTTTCAAACTCCCTTATTGATTCGGAATCGACTACATACTGGGGCAGTGCGTTCCACTCATTTACCACTCTATCACAAAATGAGTTCTTTGCCTTCTCAAGCCTATTTCTTTCTTTGTAAATTTTCTTAGAGTGTCCTCTCGTTCTTGTTCCCTCCCGCATCAAGAAGATACCTTCACACACATCCTCATCGTACTTTCCTGACACTATCTTAAAAGTCTCTATCATATCCCCTCTCTTTCTCCTATATGCCAGTGTCGGAAGCCCCAGTGTCCTCAACCTCTGCTCATAGCCCGCGTTCTTCAACGTTGGTACCAGCTTGCTAGCTCTCCTCTGCACTTTCTCCACTGCATCTATATCCTTTACCATATATGGAGCCCACACCTGGTTCGCATATTCCAGGTGCGGCCTAACCAGCGCTGTATAGAGATTCCTGAAGATTTCTTCGTCAAGTGACACAAATGTCCTCCTTATCAGCCCTACAATTCTATTGGCTTTGTTTATCTTTTCCGCTAAATGTTCTGAGAAGTTTAACTTATTGTCTATCACTACTCCTATATCCTTTTCTGCAATCACTTCCTCCATCGCTTCATACATACTGTATCCTACCTTGTTTATCTTGCTGGTCCCAATCCGCATGTACTTGCATTTTTTTGGATGAAAAGGCATTAACCAATGCTCAGACCATCCCTTCATGCCCTCCACATCTCCTTGAAGCAAACCCATATCTTCGTTACTCCTCACTCTTCTATACAGCTTAGTGTCATCCGCATACAGGTATACCTCACTTCCATTAGTTATAACTTCAGGTAAGTCGTTGATAAATATAACGAACAGCAGTGGTCCCAACACAGATCCCTGAGGTACCCCACTTGTAATTTCCCTCCACCCCGAGTCTATTCCATTCACCAGTACCCTCTGTCTCCGATCTTTCAGGAAGGCTTCTATCCATTTCACACATTTCTCCCCTATATTATAGCTTCTAACTTTCTCTATTAACCTTTTATGTGGGACCTTATCGAAGGCTTTCATAAAATCGCAATATACCACGTCTATTACATCACCATCTTCCAGAATTTGCATCCAATCATCTACCACCTTAATTAGCTGTAGCACCGTCGACCTCCCCGGCAAGAATCCGAACTGTCTCCCACTGAAAAGCTGGTTTGACTTCATATAATGCAAGTTTTACATTATAAACTAATGTAAAAAAAAAAAAAAAAAAAAAAATACCATACCGGTAACAAAATAATTACAGATGACAAAAGCCATGGGGGCATATCAAGGTCTATCATAACATAACATATGTAATCTATGTAACTTTTTAATACAGTGCAGGTCTCCCTCACTATCCGATGCCCAGATTTACGATATTATTAGAGGTTTTTAGGTGTTTGTGTTTTGGCTGGTTTGAGAACGCATCCCATTTACCCCATTAATTTTAGAGTTTGCTATATGATTTTTCTATTTAAGATCGGGTTTTCAGGAACGTAACCCAATCGTATATCGAGGGAGACCTGTATGCTGTAGAAGACTTGATAAGATCTAAATCATCAGTGACTGTTACAAATACAGACAATGAATGAATCACCCTCATCTATTGCAATACCGTCCAATTAAAAATATAACTAATTTTACTATTGTAATAACTTATTAAAATTTAAAACTGACTAAACTATATTTGTTGGAAATTAAATATATAACTGCATGTTCCGTTTTCTGATTTCTGATACTCCTGTAATACCACAGAAAATGGGACTGATATTGGAGGCTATAAAAAAAAATGGTTTTATTCCAGCTGATGGTAAATAGAATCCCTTAGCAACTGATTTCTCGATACTTAACCCCTTCAGCACCATGACGTATTTTTACCTTTCATTCTGGCTAAAGTTAAACGATTTTATGCAGTTTCAGAAGGACCTATGTTATTCAGAGGGTTTATTGAGATCGCACTAACCAATTTGAGTCATAGAGGTAGATTATAAACTAAAGAATATCCTCTAATGGTAATCAGAATATGATGAAAATTATGTACTGTAATGGTGGTGAAGGGGTTAATGGAAGATATGAAACTACAATACTATGATTCTGCGTCGTAATCATGTCAAGTTTTCATAATTCACAACATATTTCGCGTGGATAATAGCTGAGTAACCAAGATACTAACATGCCAATTTACCCTCAGTTAGTTATGTAGAGCAGATTAACCAGACCACTGAGCTCCATACAGAACTCTCATAGGTCATGCCTAGATTTTTTTTTTTTTTTATCCATTCCATATGGATGCAAGGCGCAAGATAGGCTACTGTAAAAAGGGCGAAAAAATAATCAATCTGCATGCAAGGATTAAAACTGATTAATGGTTTTATGTCAACACTAAATGTGGTTGCTCGGAATAATGGTTGTGAATTTACCCTCAGCTGGAAATAGATAGAGTATAGCGACATTGCAGTACACAGAGACGGGACAACTGGAGAATATTTTTGTCTGACATTATAAACAGAATAATTGGTACGCTATGATGTTTAAAATCACTTCATCCTCATCACTGACACCAGTATTACTGTATTTCCTCTTATCACATATGGGTACAGAATATCTTGGACAATTGAATTCTACCAAGGCTGTCAGATAAGAATTGTTGAAAACAATTGCCAGGAATAGCATTAATGAATACCTCTTTAACACAATGACTGCGGCACTTGTCATATGACAATTGCTTGGTCACCACTGTGCCATACGGGGTTTTGGACTAAAAGTATCCTTCATTCCCTGCACATTTTCATGTATAAACAAGAGCTAGAATGTATTTCAATGATATATCCCTGAAAGTAGAGGAATAGATCTTTCCAATGACATCTGAACCACTGGTTGCCGTGCAACGATATTGCACAGGTGAAGCTAAATCGGTAATAAATAGCGAGTTTGAGCGGTTTTCGCTATCCCCCGAGTCTGTAAGGGAGTTGGAGATGTCTCCCACTGACACCAGTGCGCGCCCAGACACGGGGGGCTATGGATGGGACCGTTCCGCGCTGCTTATACTCGCTCCCCTACCTCCAAGGCAGAAATTCGGCAATTGTCATATGACAAGTGCCACAGTGATGACCGTATTTTTTATATAACAGCCCGCAGTCATTGAGTTAATCTACTGTACTGGATAACTGACAATAAGCTCACGACATAAGGCATATCAGGGAAGAGAGAGAGAGGTGGACAACACTAACACAGATCACAGCACAGAGGGGGATAGGGGGTGTGCCTTTTAGTTTGTTGACAATTTTCATCAAGCCAAAGGTATTTGTCAATGTTTCTCATTTTGATTTGCAACATTGCCAACACATACAGTATATCACAAACATACATACAGCATATCACATAAGGCATGTTGAATTAAACCTTTCACGCTTTTATGACGCAGAGGTTGCCAGATTAGCAATAAGAAATAGAGTTCTCTCACTCTTATAATTACCTTTCCAAAATTAGTTTTCTGCCCACAGCTAACTCAAAGACAACTGCAGAGGTTGAAGTAACTAAACTAAAGGTTTCTAAATACCCCTGATAGTAACAAAGGCTTTAAAGTATCCCCAATAGGCTCAAAATTGCGTCATATGCGTGAAAGGGTTAATAAGAGATGTTAAAATACTATTCTATTTGCCAAAAATTGTCATAAACACGTTGTTTCAGACTGCAGAGAGATGTATTAATACAGAACACACATACAGATTTCTGGATTAAAGCCAGTGTCACACGAGCGATCATTCCGGCAATTTTCGATGAGCAAGTTTTTCTCGTAAAATGTTGAGGCTTTTTCACATTGGGATCGGAAACTAGACTGAAGGTAGATTATGTTAGGTGGCAGATTTCTGATATAACCAAAATCTTAAGCCTGTCAGACTACAATTGCTCGTAGAAATTGACGGAAAAATCGCTCGTGTGACACCGCCCTAAGTGTGAGCCCTAAAACTAGAGATACCGTAAATATTTACCATGGGTGTACTGTAATGGTAATTCTAAATCTAGTAGTGATGGGAATAGAGATATTAGATGAAGGATAAAAGTACAGTCGGCCTAATAAGTGATGTCTCGGCACCAATTATGTTTTGATCAATAATTGGTATCAGCAATATTTACGCAAGATTTCTTCTCTTTGAGTGAGATATACAGACATGTTCCTACACTTACTCATCCTATTCAGCATCTGTCAGACATTAATAAAGCACAGAGCAAGCCAAACGCAACGACAGCTGAGACATGACTTATTAGCGCTACCGTACATTCACTTGACCACTTGCGAGTTTCAGGCTATAAGGAAATTCAGCCTGCAAACATCGATATTAAACACAAATACAGTAATTATGCAGTTTTCTGATGGATAAATAGTATGTTGCATTTGGTTTTGTGTATTTATTTATGTACTAAAACCGCATTATAGCTAGTTATTCTGCTAATTATCGATGTCTACAACTCCAACTTCCTTATAGCCTGAAAGTCACAAGTGGTCAATTGTGTGAACAATACTGCTCAGTAACCATGCACAGTCGCAGGCAGGAATTTGTTGTACACTTAGTATCAAATAATTCTGACACAAATAAGTTATGAAATGATTTGATGGGTTTGAGATCGAGTCAGTATATTCTATTAGTTATTGCACACCGTCCCCATGTAGACCGTTGCGTAGTGTATCATGAATACCTGATACCGACTGTACAAGACGACCTCACGCACCTCATCAAGTTAACCCCTTCTGTACCGGTGACGTCTTTTATATTTTATTCTAGCTATATTTAGACGAGTTTATGCAGTTTAAGAAGGATCTGTGGTAGTAAAAAGGGTCAAGTGAGATAGTTCGAAGCCTGTTAATTGTTGAAGGCCATTTTTAAACTGCATAAAGTCTTCTAATAGTAGCCAGAATAAAGTTAAAAGGACGTAGCGGTACAGGGCCTTGGGTGGGGCTTTGGTATCCCGGGCATTTCCGCACCCTCCTCAGCTCCTCGCCTTGGAGTGGCTTCGGTCACCCGGGCTTTATTAATGGTAAGCAGGGAGGGTTTTGTGGGGGGGCGCTCGTTTATGGCCTTGGCCTTGCTCGGGACCTTGGGGCTGTTCGGCCAGACAGCCTGGGGACCAACAACAGAAGGGGTTAATACTAAGTGAGTATGAAGGAATACTTGTTGACAGAGTTTGATTATAGAGTGGAGTAGCAACCTGTACAGTGGAAGAACAAACCGTCTATTCAGTACAAGTGCCGTAATTTTATGTGCGATTAATTTGCTTCTGGGTGTGCCAATTAGCTACAGCAATGATGAACTTCCTGAGGCAACAAGGTAAGTCAAGAGTTCTTGCTTTGACTAGGTAACTAACTTCTCACCCAATGAAACAAGGCTGACTTACAAGTATAAACAAAAGATACATGGTAGAGTTCTGAAACAACTTCCTTTAGCAGGGACTTCCCAGCCAATAGGAAGCAAGGCATCTGATATAATAAAGGTGAATGATAAATGATACATAGACAGTCACACAATAGTATCTGACTCTCGCCAAACAAATGTAAATATAAGGTGGAGGTAAGACAGCTCAGGCAGCAGGGGGGCTGAAGCCGGCATTTTGTGCATTACAAGTACAATGACTTTGAGAATAACAAGGTGGATATAAGGGGTTAATCTGTAAAATAAGGTAGCTAATGAGGAACTAAGGAGGTGGTTGGGCAATAACAATGTAAGTGAAGAGATGCACATGAGCAGGCTTGGTTGGTGTGGGAACATGGAGAGGATGTATGATAACATTTGGATGAAAGGCTGCAAGTTTGTAATGATAGCGTAATGCATAAATACGGTGTGAGTATCCTAGGTTCGAGTCCTTGGATTGCCACATGTATTTGTTAATTTCATTAATTGAGTTTAGAAGTAGAGTGGGTTGGTGAAAAAATATGAATGAAGAATGAACTGCACGAAGGGTAGACTTAGAAACGTGGGATCAGGTAGTCCACAGGCCGTAGCTCGGTTGATAGAGCGCTCGCCTGCTGACCGTGAGGTTGACGGTTCGAGTCTCGGGCCAGCCAGTGTGATATTGGCAGACGTCAGTGCTGTGGTGGACGGCGCGGTCTAGCAATCTGTGGCAACTGTTCACTGAAGTCCCTGATTCATCAGGGCACCCACCCTAGCCCAGCTTTTCAGCAGGGAGTGTATGGTGGTAAAAACTGCATCATCATCATCAATCTGATCTAAAGTTTAAAAACTTGACAAGTAATTTAACCTAGAAGAGGGCTTTCTGGAATGCTACTATTACAACATAGAGACTGAAACTGCATTTATTATAGAAAATCAGTCTTTAATATGCATCTACTATCTGATAATTTGACTGATCATGATAAAGAATTATGTTAGAAAATTCACTTGCAGTGTAATAATACCAAACTGTCCACATAGCGATTTTGATAAGTTATTTTGCCTTTATATTGTCTTTGTCCAAGTTTTGGTTTGCTTAGTTTGCCTCTGGTTCCAATCTTCAGAAAATTCCTGTGCTTGGTATGCTTCCAGCCACTCAATAACAACAACCCTTACCAGCAACACCGGCGATCGGCCACATCTATCGTCCCATATATAAAACATCCCAGCACCTACTATCCATCAACATGCTCCATTAACCAGCTAAGTCTATATATATTCACTGGTGGCCATTATAATATTTGTAGACAATATACAGCATGTGAATTAACAACAAAGGTGAGATAATCTAAATGCTTCCCCCTTAGGCAGATAATCCAATCCCTTTACTTGTCTTGTAACTAATTCCTAAATCCACTATACGATCCTAAGTCTTTACTTTACTGTCAAGACTTAGGATCGTACTGTATAGTGGATTTAGGAATTAGTTACAAGACAAGTAAAGGGATTGGATTATCAGCCTAAGGGGGAAGCATTGAGATCGTCTCACCTTTGTTGTTAATTCACATGCTATACATGGTCTACATATATTATAATGGCCACCAGTGAATATATATAGACTTAGCTGGTTATTGGAGCATGTTGATGGATAGTAGGTGCTGGGATGTTTAATATATGGGACGATAGATGTGGCCGATCGCCGGTGTTGCTGTTAAGGGTTGTTGTTATTACCCACTGGGGTAAATAAAATAGCAAAACAGTGGTGGAAATGCCATCCGGGTGAGGGACTGCTCTGGGTCTGATCCTTCAGTGCTAAGGGTCATAATCCACTTCGTGGAAATGGCACAGTGGAGTGGGTCAATCTGGGCATGTCTGGAAGCCTGGAGGCAGTTTCTGCCATGGCCATCCCTTTAGGGGGTGCTTCCTCTGGAAGCGGGGCATCAGATTTTATGATGATGATGCGTTTTACATTTTAATTGATAGCGTAATGCATAAGTGCGCGAAATTTCGGTGCGAGTATCCTAGGTTCGAGTCCTTGGAGTGCCACATGTATTTGTTGATTTCATTAATTGAGTTTAGAAGTGAAGTTGGTTGGTGAAAAAAAAATACAATACCTATTGTTAGACAGCTACTACTGAACACAATACAGTATATTCTGAATGTGAATACTGTAAGTAACAAATAGGCTACCAAAAGTTTATATACACATTTGATCAAGACTTGCATAAGGATTCAGTACTTAAGTGTAGCCAAATTATCACAAACTTATACAAATTAGATATGTAAAACTAGCTGAACATTCATTTAATATCCTGATAAAGACTTTCATTGTAGTTGTCTATACTCATCTGATTCTATTATAAGAAATATTTGAGGCAACATTTAACAAAGATTCTCACTAGTTTACAACAAATGCATTTTACTTCAACATAATGATTAAAGGACCGCTGGTCACAATATATTTAAAATATGATTTTATACAAATACTTTGGAAGCTAAAAATAATAAGAAAATATACTATCTATGAAACATAATCTGTAAGTAAATCTAGTTTAAGGGAAGATTTGCCGCTAATCTACTTCTTAATTTCCTTGATTTCTTTGGTGATGACACAAGAACTTTTGTCTCCACAGGAGACTCATGCTCCCCTGAGCTACACCGACCATTGGGCTCAGGGTTGTCTTGCATAGATGAGTTTGATTCTATAAATGACACACAGGGAGTATCACATCTAGACGTTGGATTCATCCAAGAGAAGGCCATGATGAGGTCCGCTTTACTGTTGTCCTGAGGGGCGGAGACAGCATAGCCGTTGGTGGTGACATGAGAGGTAACAGCTGTGGTGACCGTCTGCTGTGTGTCTCCCTCCCTGCACGGCACCACTTGGAGATCGGACCCCTCGCTCGCATGGCCCACAGAACGTACCTGGCTGTTGGAAATCTCAGCTGACCTCTTGTCCCAACCTGGATTTCTGTGTTGGCCCGAGTTAAACACCGTCCCTCTCCCGTCAACTTGTACACGGCTTAGGTTTGATTTCCACATTGCTTGGTCTTGGTAACTCTGCGAGGTGGTTGTGGCAACACTGTTCTCGTGGTCCACCAACTTCTGAGCAAAGGTGACGCGTTTGGCTCTCAGCGATGGGCTGCCGGGAACCTTCAGACAGGAACTTGGCTTGTTGGCAATGGCTGAGGCTGGTTTGACATCACTTGCAGAATTTTGATTGTCAGACGCATACCCACTACTTAAATTAGAATCCCCAACCGTTTGATTGCTAGGAGGAACCATACCATCAAACACACAATTACTTGTGCTGTGATCACTCTCTCTCTCATTCTGCAGTCTGAAGTGTGATACAATAATAGAATCCTTAATCAATATTGAACCCTTTTCATTCTCTCTCTCAGGCAGTTGATGCTGAGAATCCACAGAACTAGCAGCTGTTGTCAATGTTTGAGTGTGTGGAGTATTACTGGGTTGTGTGGACACAGATTTGACTATTATTGATCCCTTTTGTCTAGGCTGACCCCGATATGATAGATCTGTGCAGGGATACACATCATCCGCATCTCTATGTACAGCTTTAAAAAGAAAGTTGTTCTGGAGTTGTGATGTATCGTCAAAGCTCGAAGACTTTACCGCAGCTCTACTTGGAGCAAAGGCAGGTATACTGGTGTTATTTGTATTAAAATGAGATTGATTCGAATTTGCTACTTGAAGATACGCAGACGGCTCATGTGAAACAGATATATTTTCATAACTTCTTCTATCATTAATATACATTGCACCTTTTGCATGAGGGTATGTAGCATAAGTTGTAGCGATTGGAGTGTGTTTTGCCACCGTGTCGTCAGCATCTTTACTACCGACTTCCTTTCTATGACTGTCGTAAAAATGACTCTGTTGCGACTTTGACGGTAAGTATTGTTGCATGGACTTGAGAGACCTATCAAAATCATATTCATTACCAATGGTTTCCTGCCCATGGCCTTGTGAGATTAAATTGCCAGACCCTTCCATACTCCAATGTTCCTTACCCATACAATCCTGACCACTTACTTGCTGTGAGAGTGTGTGTGGTAAATGTGGTCCAGAAGTAAACGACCCATCAACACTGTTATGGTCTTTAAATAAACTAGCATTATCACTTCCTTGCTGATGAGGTTGTGCTCTCATGTGTGGTACAGCTGTTAAAGGCCCATTCATACTGATATGTTCCTGACTATGATCACTAACTTGGTGAGACTGTGGCATGAGGTAGGGTACGTCGGATCTCTCCACACTCTCTCGATCCTTGCCAAGACCACCATGATCACTAACTTGGTGGGACTGTGGCATGAGGTAGGGTGCATCAGATCTCTCCACACTCCCTCGATCCTCGCCAAGACCACCATGATCATTAACTTGGTGGGACTGTGGCATACGGTACGGTACATCGGATCTATCACCACTCCCTCCGTCCATACCCAGACTACCATGATCACTAACTTGATGGGACTGTGGTTTACGGTAAGGTACGTCAGATCTATCCACACTCCCTCGGTCCTCGCCAATACCACCCTGATCATTACCTTGGTGGGACTGTGGTATACGGTAGGGTACGTCAGATCTGTCCACACTCCCTCGATCCTCACCCAGACCACCCTGATCATTAACTTGGTGGGACTGTGGCATAAGGTAGGGTACGTCAGATCTCTCTATACTCCCTCGATCCTTACCCAGACTACCCTGATCACCAGCCTGTTGTTGTGACGTTGGTGAGAGGTGAGTGACGTGTGTGATGGGTCCCGGGAGTGGTGATGCTCTGAGCGTGTCATGGTGATGGTGTAGGGGGTGCAGGCCCTCGGATGACCCCACACAGGAAGGTTGGTTAGGGGGTTGACGGAGACTGATAGGCTGCCACAGGGAGGCTGGGGGAGCATGGTGTGGGGGCTCATGCGGCGTCAGTGACACCTGCAATAATAAAAGTTAACCCCTTCAGTACCAGGACGTATTGATATATTATTTTAGTTACCATTAGACGATTTTCTGTAGTTTATAATCTATCTCTAGGACTCAAAGGGGTAAATGCGAGCTAAATAAATCCTCTGAATAACATAGAACCTTAAAAAAATGGATAACATCTTCTAACTTTAACCAGAATCAAAGGTGGAAAGGCGTAATGGTGCTATCTATCTATCTATCTATTTACGCAGGCCCAATCCCCACTTTTCCCATTTTTTGTCCTCCCTCTTTGGTACTGAAGGGGTTAATATAAGAACAGGTGTGATTGAAACATATACTGTAATGGCATGGACAGGCCCTGGTGACTTTTGTTATCTCTGATGTACAAATTATACATAAATACAGAAAAGTAAATAAACTGCTTCATCCACAAAGAGTGTGGTTTCAGTCTTACAGTACGTCCTAAATGGTGATAGTGCTATTGTAAAATAAGTGAATACTGATAATTATAATGTAAAACTAACTTGCAAAATAAACAAACCAAAACTGGGACGACACAAGATAAACGCAAAGGAACTTATCGAAATCGCTATGTGGAAACAACGCCTATAGGTAGCGCCAACGAACTTGACCATAATCTTAATCCCTGACCTCTCTGTAACTCAAAAGGGCCTAGAGCAAACTGGCTGTAAATATCCACACCTACTTCCTGGTGGACTCTTTCCAAATGATAGAAACGTCAGCCTGATTGGTTTCATTCATTTTGAGTTATAAGGAGTTTAGGGGTCAAGATTATTGTCAAGTTCGTTGGCGCTACCTATAGTGCTATTGTAAAATAAGTGAATACTGATAATTATAATGTAAAACTTGCAAAACAAACAAACCAAAACTGGGACAACACAAGATAAACTCAAAAGAACTTATCAAAATCGCTATGTAAAATAAAACCTGAAATAAAAAAACACAATCCATACCTTAATATGCCCTCGTAGAGCCCCGTTAAGGTCGAGCATTGGATACCAGCCACAGAGTGAGACATGTCCGCCCCAAATAGATGTGGCATCAACTGAGACGAACCCCAACAGTGGGTCCTCTGGTCTTACTCCACCACCACCACCTCCATCACTCACAGCTCGGTGGTGCACCTTCAGGATCAGGCTGCCCTTGGTCTGTTGGCAACATACACTATATTTACATTCATATATACATACACACATACATCTATCTATCTATCTATTTACTCAGGCCGAATCCCAACTTTTCTGATTTTGTTTTCTTTTCTTTTTCCCTTTTTTTTTGGGGGGGGGGGGCCGACTCAAGATAGAGCAAGAACAGGGAAAACACAAAACAACGAACACATGCAGACAAAACACAAATTTACATACTTTAACCCGTTGAGCCCCGGCTAGTTATAATATTTTGTTCACCCCAGTCCCAAGCCATTTTCACTTATTTTTTTTTTGTTTGCTAAAATGGAAGACAAGGATGAGAAATGAAAAAAAAAAAAAAAATCACCTCGGATATTTTTTTTTTTTGGGGGGGGGGGGCCCCCCGGTGGGGGGTTGGGAAGCCTCAAAAAAAATTGTTGAGCCAAAATGGAAGAGAATGGTGAGAAATGAAAAAAAAAAAAAAAAAAAATCACCTCGGTCATTTGGGGGGCGGGGGGTAAAAAGTTTGTCTCCCCCGCATGACCACCCGCCCGGGAGCACTAGGGTGAAAACTGAGTATGGCATTGTACGGCATACATCCTAAGGAGTGTGTCACATAAATCTCAAGCCTCTAGCTCCCATACGACCGGAGTAATGAAGGTTCAAAGTGGCGGTAAACTAAGGGTGTAAAGTATCCCCACTAAGCCCACCACCACCAGCCGCGCGGCTGTCTCGGCCCGCTCACACCTACTGGCCCGGCTCCCACACACACTACGGTACCTCCCCCTCCTATTCTCCCGCCATTTCCTACCTTACGAGCCACGTAAGTGTTTTTTATATGTCGGACGCACGTGATGCGTCGCTGGGAGTTGGTGATCAAACACTGCCGACGCATCACGTGCGACGCTGGGTCTCACTGGGTTAAATACAAATATACATACTGTGTATTAAAATAAATATTTCATTCTTTGACAGATTTAATGCAATCCTTGCCATAACGTAATCCTTGCATAATTATAGATTTTCTTCAATATACTTGTCCACTTTCTTCTAGGTAGATATTCCATGTAAACTAGTGACTCGTGGTGGGCTGTATCTATCAAGAGTGAGGGTTGGTCTCCTCTACTACCCATAGTCGGTTCTGAGTTTACCTTTTTCATTATTCTTATTTCTAACTTTCTTCCTGAGAGTGGTGAAGGCAGTGGGGCCATAATGGTGTGCCCCATGGTTTCCTAGTGTTCTTTTTCTCACAGCCTACTGGCACAAGTCGGCCTTTCTCTCTCTGGTGTACTGTAGGGATGCGGCGACCCCACCGCCCGCCACTTTGGTGGTGCAATCAGCTTCTGGAGCAGTGGACCACTGGTTCCTAACTTCAGAAAATTCCTGTGCTTGGTATGCTTCCAGCCAGGGCCCCACTGGGGTAAATAAAATAGCAAAACAGTGGTGGAACTGCCATCCGGGTGAGGTGTCTGCTTCTTCAGTGCTAGCCTGGAAGCAGTTTCTGCCATGGCCATCCCTTTTGGGGCACTTCCTCTGGAAGCGAGGTGTCAGATTGATGATGATGATGATGAATAGTGACAGACTTCAGGATTAGCTGCTCATATAGTAAGATGAGTAAGTCATCAATATTTAGTAAACACACAAATATGTGTGGGTATGTTATGGATCAAATACCCCCCCCCCTCCCAGTCCCCCCGGATCGAGCTGATGGCTTGGGTCGGAGATTCTATTGGTCTTTCTGCACGCCAGGTCAGGTAGCTTTAACCTCTGAAGTGCGCATGGGGGTAATTAGACACCTCTCCCTGTGCGCATGTATTTGAGGTGTTTCCGTCACTAAAATATTAATTGTACCATTAATAGCATTAATACTTATCCATATGCGCCTATTATGGGTTGATTATAAAGGTATTAACCTGAAACAACAATAAAACGAGTGAAAACAGCGTTTGGATGGTCAAAATCGGAGATATAGCCCGCGAGTTGTATAATGTATGGGTGAGGCAAGCTGCTTTCCCGCCAATTTCCCCCAAGGCCACTGAGACACAGTCGATCGATACTCTCTCTCTCTCTCTCTTGCATTCGCTTGCTATCAGTGATGATCACACCCTCCAACTAATTTCTAATGTTAGCACGAAAATATACCTCAGAATAAGGGAATAACAGGGAAAATAGGTGATAACTGAAGGAGAGGAGGAAAGTGGGGAAGGAGGGGAGGTAGAGGACTGAGATTTTGCATGGACCAGGGGCCATTTTTTTTTTTTTTTTTTTTTTTTTTTTCGATGTCAAAAGTTGATTTTTTTTTTCACTCACTCTTAAGAGTCTCCCCGCTGTCCGCCGGGGGAACTCTTAAGAGTCTCCCCGCAGTTCCCGGGTTAAGGGGCAATGTAAACACTAACAAACAAATTGAAACAATGTCTCAGAATCTTGAACATTGTCTTGCATACTGTTAAAGATCAGACCACTTTCCCTTTCCCTATTATACATTGCTATCATTATCAAAATACTATCTATCTATCTATCTATCTAATATAATGTAAAACTTGCAAAATAAACAAACCAAAACTGGGACGACACAAAATAAACGCAAAGGAACTAATCAAAATCGTTATGATCCTCAAAGGGGTGGCCACGAATGTATCGCCCCCAAGCACCTCTGTCCCCTGTCAGTCGACGCCCCTCCTCCCAACTAACACCGCTTTCTCTCATATACCTCTCAACTCCATCCTTCCACCTCACTTTCGGTCTACCTCTCCCTCTCTGTCCCTCCACCTCACTATCATACTTTCTTAGTCACTCTCATTTCCCAAACGTTCCACATGGCCGAACCATCTCAAGGTGTTCCTTTTCACACTTTCCAGCACATCCGCATCCACACCACACCATTCTCTTACTTCCTCATTCGTCTATCTATCCCTCCATGTAATTCAACAGACTTCTCAAGTAACTAATTTTCACCCCTCTCACTTGCTTGTGTCTCCCCAACAACGTCCATGCTTCACTCCCGTACGTCAATGTTGGGATTACCACACTATCATGCAATAACTGTTTTACTTCCATGCTGACCACTCTATTCCTCTTTTGTTATTAACCTCTGAAGTGCGCATGGGGGTAATTGGAAACGTCCCCCTGTGCTGACGTATTTGAGGTGTTTCCGCCACTAAAATATTCATTGTGCCATTAATAGCATTAATACTTATCCATATGCGCCTATTATGGGTTGATTATAAAGGTATTAACCTGAAACAACAATAAAACGAGTGAAAACAGCGTTTGGATGGTCAAAATCGGAGATATAGCCCGCGAGTTGTATAATGTATGGGTGAGGCAATCTGCTTTCCCGCCAATTTCCCCCAAGGCCACTGAGACACAGTCGATCGATACTCTCTCTCTCTCTCTTGCACTCGCTTGCTATCAGTGATGACCACACCCTCCAATCGGATTTCTAATGTTAGCACGAAAATATACCTCAGAATAAGGGAATAACAGGGAAAATAGGTGATAACTGAAGGAGAGGAGGAAAGTGGGGAAGGAGGGGAGGTAGAGGACTGAGATTTTGCATGGCCCAGGGGCCAAAAAAAAAAAAAAAAAAAAAAAAAAAAAAATATAAAAAAATATTTTTTTTTCGATGTCAAAAGTTGATTTTTATTTTCTCTGACTCTTAAGAGTCTCCCCGCAGTGCGCCGGGGGAACTCTTAAGAGTCTCCCCGCAGCTCCCGGGTTAATCCCAAAAGTTCTATAAATTTGTTCATGTTTTCCTTATATTTCGCGCAAGTTAATGGGTTTAATTACCCATGTATATGGAGACCAAACTGTAGTTAGGTGTATACTAAAAACATATTTTACTTTTTTCAGCTAAATAACAATATCTACATCTTGAACAAGTTTCCTAACAGCCAGAAATTCACAAATGTTAACTGTTGACTAACCTCTGTCAGCTGTGAGTGAGGAAGTAAGACATCAGCAGCAAAGCCCCACACCGGGTTGACAGACTGTTGACAGACATTAGTGGCGACAGTGACTCGCCCCACATTGGTCCGCACGTAGCTACTTGGTGGTGTGGCGGTGCCCTCGGGTCCCTCTAGCCACGGCAGGTTCCGACCCTTCATGATCTCCAGGTGTACCCGGCAGTGGCCCTCAAGGCTCTCCGGTCTTATCTGTAGATCTGGCTTCCACCCCAAGTTGTTGTAGTCGATGTAGTCTGCGCAGTAGTCTGTTATTGTCTGGATGCAGGGGGACTCACCCCCACTCTCAATAGGTTGGTTGTTGGAGGTGTACTCATTGAAGGTGGTGAGAAGTGAGCCCTGGTAAGGACTGTATTGGCCTGTGCTGCTCCCTGACACTACTTTGGTCTGGTAAGGGGTTGCTAAAATGCTATCGACAATCTCTACTCTACCAGAGTTCTGTGCTGGGCCTCTCAGTATCTTGACATTAGGGCTGGTGTGTGTTGGGAGGTAAATAGAGTTGAACGGTGATGAATCAGAGCGGTCGTGGTGGCTTGGCATTGACAGATAAGACTCTGCGTACTGCTGAGGTGGATGGTCCCTGCCTGATGCTGAACGTTGGGGGTCCCTAGATTCTACAATGGATGATATGGAATGAGCTCTAAGGCTAGGCTCTCTATCATCTCTATCGGGTGGTTTACCTAAATAAAACCTCTCGCAAGGTATGGTCGGGGGTGGGCGATGATCCCTCCGATCTAAAGAATGGCTATATTGTTTATTATTATCCACAGAGTTACTATAATCACTACATCCCTCTCCATCACTATGGGAATGATATGTTGCGGTAGTAGCCAGGGCAAGTCGTGCGGTGAGGGTGAGGTTAGCGGACGAGAGAGGTTCCCGCCCCTCCTGGTCCCTCCTGCCACGGGTCAGAGAGTCCTGGCTGGGGGGGCCATAGAGGGAAACCTGGACCCGGGACCCATTGTGCTCCCACAGGTCCCGCAAGCTCACCCGAGCGCTGCCAACCTCACCGCTCTCACGTTCTCCCAGCCGACGACACACACTCCTGAAACACACACAACTATTACAATATCTCTCTACACATAGCACTCTCAATGATTGAGTTATTTTATTTCATAAATTTTATTTTAGTAAGTGTTATTTCCACATAGCGATTTTGATAAGGTATTTTGCCTTTATATTGTCTTTGTCCAAGTTTAGGTTTGCTTAGTTTGCAAGTTTTACATTTTAATTTGATCTAGCTTTAACTTTATCTCTATGTTCTCATTGTCTCCCCCTCGCTCTCTCTCTAGATGGTATCTATCAAGCTTCATTATCTAACTTCTAAGATAAAATGCAAAGCTAAATTAGTTATGCACTTTATTCTCTCCCACAGAGTCCATAGTATGGTAAGATGTTTCAGTAGTGTTCACAAAATGAGTTCCACCTGTATCATCTGTCTATCCATTCAACCACTTTACATTCAATGACCAAAGCTTGCCTTTTCATTCTAAGACTCATACTATTACACAAGCACTTAAAAATTAATTATTTCAGTTGTTTCTTGAAAGTTTCAATAGAAGTTAGTTCAAACACGGATGGTACACGTGTGTACCATTTTGTTTTGACCCGAGGTGGTACAACATTGTACCAGTGGTTGAAAGCCTGTGACCTTGGTGTGTGAGGCGTCGGTCCGACGCATGTAAACAACAGCCGGCTGGACCGACGCCCCGCATCTCCGGCCACAAGAAGGAGTGCGTTGCTTGTTCGTGTGTGCCTGTATGTTGTTGTTAAGTATTGAAAAGTAGTGTAAAGTGGCTGTTTATGCCATAAAGTTATCTCCACTTAAATCATCATCACAACTCAACCAGTTGACTTAGAGAGCTCTACTTAACGCCATTCTACAGGTAATAAACACATCTACGCTTGGGGATGCGCAGGAATGCAGAAGGAGTGAGAATAACAAAGATACGGTAGCCTAGGCGTAGAAGTTTTTCGGCCAAAACCACCGGGTTTCGGGGAATATATATATATTACATAGCCGGGGCTGGAGGGTATATATTCTATTAAAACAAAAAAATGTAGCATTATAAGAGAAACATTTAGATACTGTACAGCAAAGTTCCTCAGCAATGATAGTGCTGTATACGGTAAATTTAAATATATAACCTGCAAATTAAACAAACCAAAATTCGGACAAAGTGTATTTCCTACCTGATGATCAAATGTCCCCGCAACACTTCTGTGGCCGACACCGAGGGCAACTTCAACACCTCACGCTCCTTGTACTTAATCTCTAAAGAAAAAGGAAAAACAAAAAACAAATCTTTTAAGAAATGTGTAATATATTAGTACTGTACTGTACATAACATAAATATATTTTTTCAATTGATAACATTTATATTTCTTGATATTTTATTCAATTTGACAGTTTATAGGAAGTTTATCTATCTATCTATTGCTGGATGCCTTACTCCCCTTTATGAGGGTGGCCATACATAATATGCCCTCAAGCGGACCCAACCCTATTATCGCCTTCAAATTCAAGTAATCTGTCTATGTCAAGTATAAATATACAAAAATACATACTGTCTGTATATTTATACTTGATATTGAAAGATAACTTGAATTTAAAGGCGATATAGGGTTGGGTGGTGGCTGAAAACTACCTTGTTTGATGGAGGAGCAATAATGGTTTGGTGGTTCTCACAGGTAAGCCACGGTAGCCCTGTCCGTTTCTTAGTTATTAATGTGCGACTTTAACCTCATGACTAAGAGACAAGTGGCTTATTTCTACACTTTTGGTAATGCATTATATTGACAAAAATTAGGGGACAGTGTGAACAAATCTGTGTCAAAATATCATACTGATCCAACTGTTTGTTAATAATTTATTCCTGAAAAACGATGCCACACGGCCTCTAAAACCCATAGTAGATCCAAAGGGGGTGGCCACAAATGAACCACTAGTTTGATGCCTTACCTTCGCTTCTTTTTCTCGGGGGAGGATCGCTAACCCAACCATTTCTTGGTGTAAGTTATTAACCCTTTGAGTATCAGCGACGTGTGTTATATTGTATTCTAGCTATATCTAGACAATATTATGCAGCTTAGGAAGGATCTGTGGTAGTTATAGGTAGTGCTAACGAACTTGACCAAATAATCTTGACCTCTTAACTTATTATAATTCGAAGTGAATGAAAGCAATCGGGCTGACGTTTCTATCATTTGGGAAGAGTCCACCATGAAATAGGTGTGGATATTTACAGCCAGAGTTTGCTCTAGGCCCTTTTGAGTTACAGAGAGGTCAGGGATCAAGATTATTGTCAAGTTCGTTGGCAACTTGGCACTACCTATAACAGGGTCTGGTGGGTGGGTGCCCAACCCCGAAAGGGGTTGAAATAGGGGAGCTATCCCCCCGCCAAAGGCGGCTTTCTAGGGCCTTTCCTAGCTGATGATGAGAGGATTGGGTTCTAGTCATGTGGTGATGGGCTGGTCTATCAGAGTGAGAACTGAGCGATCTCTGACTGTTCCTTTTACTTATATATTTTATAGATCTCAAGTGACGGCGTCTCATCCGTGGATTGACCTCCCAATCTACCAAGATTGGAAGCCAAAGCGTCACATTTTTCCTTTGCCCCTCAACTTTCTCTTCATAATTGCTGAAGGGCACAGGGCCCTGGGTGGGGCTTTGGTTTCCCGGGCGTTTCCGCACCCTCCTCAGCTCCCCGCCATGGAGTGGCTTCGGTCACCCAGGCTTTATTGTGGTCGGCAGGGAGGGTTCTGTGGGGGCGCTCGGTTATGGCCTTGGCCTTGCTCGGGGCCTTGGGGCTGTTCGGCCAGGCAGCTTGGGGAACAACAACAACAGGGTCTGGTTGAGATAGTTTGAAGCCATATTATTGCTAGAGGTCCTTCCTAATCTGAATAAAATCATCTAATAGTGTCCAGAATATGATGGAAAGTAAGTCCCTGGTACTGAATGGGTAACCGTCTTGGTGGTGTAATGGTAAGAGCGTTTAAAAATCTGTGTGATAACCCAGGTTCGAATCCCGGTAGATCACATAATATGCTTTCATTAATTTCATTGGAGGTGTTTGGTGTTGTGGTGAAATTAATAAAATATAGATTAAGTTTTAGAGTAAGAAGCGGTGGATGCGGCTTGGACTGTTACCGTGATCGTGGACTTGTCTGGAGGCGCAGGTGTGAGACAGTAGACACTCTGGTGAGGAGGCAGTGTCCAGGGCCGGTAGTCGAACTTCTAGGCTGGTCAGGTAACACACGCGACTCTGACGCAGCACTCGCACACCTTCAACACAATAGATGTCTGTTTATGTTTTAGCTAATGGTAAATTGCTGTCTTAACACACCTTTTATTTATTTTTATTTTTATTTTATTATTTAGCTGATGGTCAAATTGCTATATCTTAAACAAATTTTTTTGCTGATGGTCAATTGCTATGTCTTGAGCACTTTTTTTTTTTTTTTTTTTTTTTTTTTTTTTTTTTTTTTTAAAGTTGATGGTAAATTGCTATCTTGATTACCATCTTGATTACCGGGTACTTCACTAATATGAATATTTAGTAGCGAAATATGTTGCTAATTATGAATATTTGTTACATATATAATGAAAAGACATAGTACTTTCATATTTTTCCATTAACTATTAATAAGTCACCTGCTAAAGGATTCAATAACTAAAATAGGTTCCATGGTAGAGGTATCATAGGTTATACTGTATTGGGAATCTAAATACAGTATTGAAAAAATATAATATGATGTCCAAAAGAGCAAACTAAATGGAAATTATCAAGGGGAACTACGTAGAGCAGTGTAAAATAATGTGCTAGGTAAAACTGAAGATAGTATAGTGCAATATCCGGAGTTTTCTTGGGTAGAATGTAGAATTCAGGCGTACCGCCAGCCTTGTTTACACTACGCAGAGTGACGGCGGACGCTTGCCATCATGTTCCCGTCTATTTTGACTGCCTTTGGAGTCAAAATAGACGCGAAGTTAACCGCGGCGATCGCCCTATGTAAACATGACGACCGTACGCCCGGAATCTACATCCATCCAGTTTTCTTCTCCAATAAAGAGCAACTGTGTAGAGAAATGTGAAATGAGGTGCCAATCAAATCAGGAGGAAGCATAATACTGTACCTGAAGTTTTCTTCTCTTTGTCGGGCAGTTTGTGAGGCAGCAGTGGTGGGAAGAGCGTCAGGGTCCCGATGTCCACCACCAACACTGAACCATCCACTGTAAACAAACAATATTAAGTTACTATCAACAAAACCAACATTAAAGTGTGATATGTAATATTCTATTTGTGCTAACAATAGAGTTACTTCTAATAATCATGGTTTAAAATTCTGGTTCTTGGATAACACCTTCATGTGTGTGATTTTTTTCTTTATAATGTGTTTTGTTGTTTCTGTTCGGGCTCTGTCTCAAGTCGGCCACCCCTAGCTATGGGGTATGTACCTGAGTAAACAAATACACTTTCCATCATTCAATACATGACTACTGTATTGTGTGGTAGGTTGGTGCATCCTCACAATTCTATGCAGATTTGCCTCAGTGCAGCTCTGAATAAAGTGACAAGCACAAACAGTTTCCATCAGTTTTGACCTCATTACATCATAGAGGTCCTTCACAATATGAATATGTTAAGCAATGTAAAATGGGATGATGCCATGGTACTAAAGGTACTCACCTTCTGAGGACTGCTTAGCAGGTGCCAGCTTCTCACTGTCCCCCCAAGCCTCCCGACTCTCCCTGAATCCTTCTGTGTGGGTCTTCTTGTCCCCGCTCGGTCTTCCAGTAAGATTCTGGTGAGTCCGCGCTGGAGCCTTCCCCTTGTGGGTAGTCGGGATTTTGGTCTTGGTGTTTTGCTGTTGTGTGGGTCTTCTGGGAGAGTTATACTTGGGAATGTTGGTGGAGAAGCTTTTGTCCGAGGTGTGAGAGAAGGAATGGGACGTAGACAGTGGTGGGATGCCACTCTTGTCTACCGCCCCAGATTCCCGACCATCATCTATCGGCCACACCCCAGACAGTGACACGTCGGATATGTCTCGTCCATCCCTCCTGTTAAAGATGCTGTATAGGGGGCTCCTGCCTCTGTGTTCTCTTCCATCTCGATCTTCTCGTTGGATTCTTTCTTCCCTTTGGCTCCTACTTTCCCTTTGGATTCTTTCTTCCCTTTGGCTTCTATTCTCTCCTTGGTCCTTGTCTTCTTGTTGGCTTCTTTCAACCCTTTGGCCTCTATATTCCCTTGACTCCCTTTGGCCCCTCTCTTCCCTTTCCCCTTCTCTCCCTTTGTCTCTTCTCTCTCCCTTGCCATCTTGAGGAGTGGGTCGGGAGTGTGAGACAGATAGGAGTGGACGAGTGTGTGTGAAGGGTAGGTCCAGGGAGGGCGAGCGTCCCTCCAACACCTGCAGCAGCACTGGCAGCTCCTCCGCCGACACTGCTCCCGATTCTGACATACACATATAACTAAATAAATACAACTTAAAGCACACAGCAAATTAAAAATTTACGAAAATTAAGCCACCTAAATTACAGATACAGTAATCTACTTTCAACAGTATAGTAACTTGTTGCTTAGGGTAACAGAGGCATTGGGAGATTGATCATCCATCTCGCCCTGTCGGGAATCGAACCCAGGACTGCTCGGCTGTGAGCTGTGCGTGCTAACCACTGCACCACAGGTCACCCTTTCAGCACGATGACATAATTTTTGTTTACTATGAAAATTATTTCCTTCAGTTTTTAATCCACCACTTGAACTCAAAGTGGTAAACACTACCGGTAGCTCAATAAACAATCTATATAACATACGTCCTAATTAAACTGCATACAATAGTCTAGGGTTAGCCAAAAGATAAAAAATTAGTCATCGTACTGAAGGGGTTAATTGAACAATGTTATTTAAGTGGTATCAGCAACTAAACTGAAGGTATATTATTGTAGGTGACTGGATTATTATTAAAACATAATTTAGAAGCAGACCAGAATGGCTGGAAAAAGCAATTCTACGAATCAGCCTTTAAGCAAAACCAAAAAACCTCTGGTTCTGGGGAAATAAAAAACAGAGATCAATTGCAAATTCTGCAGTGCATTGCCTATAAGAGTAGAGTAAATAATAACTGAATTAGGTGATTCATGCAACAAGTAGGTGCAGCAAATAGATGGTATTATAATGTAAAACTTGCAAAATAAAAAAACCAAAACAGGGACGACACAAGGTAAATGCAAAAGAACTAATCAAAATCGCTATGTGGAAATAACGCTTAATAAAATAAAATTTTGAAATAAAAGAACACAATCCACCACATAGGGTGTACATCACTACATGAGCAAGTTAATCTGGTTATCAAGCAAACTGATCGCACATATAACAATGCACCATCGTCATGTTCAAGGAATTAGTCAATATGGGAAGTCCGTGACATTCTGGTAAATTTTACTTAATTCTGTATGAATAAAGAAACTACAATTTATATCAAATTTGATATTAAGCTAAATTTGCAATTTGAAAAGATATCAACAATTGTACAAAAAAAAAAAAAAACAAAAAAAAACATACAGCACTCACTAATATATTAGCATCAAAGTACAACTACAGGATGTTTGCTGTATTCAGACATAGTGAAAGCAGGGAAACAAGTGACTCCAGTTGGGACAAAAAGGTTAGATTATGGTTATATATTTAGGAATGTGTGGGCGAGATATCTTGGAGAAATGAAAAGTGTACCAGGAAGATCATAAATGAACAGAATTGTGGAATAAGAGAGGTTCAAAGAAGTTTCAATAACATAACACTTGAAGAATCAAATCAAGAAAATATGACAAAAGAAAAAAACAAAACAATGTTAGCAAATATAATAAAGAATTAGTCATCAAGTAAATCAATCATGACAAAAATAATAAGAAAATTAGCTACAGTACAATAGTTTGTAGAAATAAATAACATAGTGTACCTACCGTACAGAAATTAATCAAAATCTTGTATCGTCCCAGTTTTGGTTTGTTTAGTTTGCAAGTTTTACATTTTAATTAATAAAAAATAAAAAATTATATATTAAATTAAAATGTAAAACTTGCAAACTAAACAAACCAAAACTTGGAAAAAGACAATATAAAGGCAAAATAACTTATCAAAATCGCTATGTGAAAACAACGCTTACTAAAATAAAATTTATGAAATAAAAGAACACAATCCACAAAATATAGTACTGTACTGTACTGGTATATTATAATGTGTATCCTCAAACTAGAACAATATTCGTCAATGATTGAAGAGAAATATTAATAATGAATAGAGTTCTGATTAAGAAGCATAACTCACCTAAATTCCTTGAGCATGAAAACTACGAAAGAGCAACTAATAACATACCAACAAAAGCATGTGGATCAGCTCCATTCAAGAGAGGATACAGACCCCAGCTAGCAGGACGTTCCTTTCCTGCAGCAGCGTGACCCTTCCTTTCTCTCCGCACCACGCTTTCCGACTCCTCCCCAGCGCTTCTCTCCGGCCGCATCATCACTGTCTCGGGTCCTCCTTCTCCTCCTCTTGTGTACCTCTCACTTGGCATCGTCGTCTCCTCATCTTCTCTGGTCAAACTTCTCTCTCGCCTCGGGTCACTCTGCTCGCCCCATCTTGCGTTCTTCCCCATGGACGTTTGAGACACTTTCCGCATTGGAGCTGGAGAGATTTTGTTGTGTGAGGCTGATGATGATGATGGGGTTTCTTGGCTTCTCTGTGTGCGTCTCTGTGGATATTGATACCTTAATTCCTGGCTTACATCTCTTGCCTCGGTGGATTTTTGTTGATAGTAGGGCGTCTGTTGTTGGCTTCTCGGTATCCCTTGATTGGATTTCTGTGGCGGTGTGTGTATGAACTCTGGATGTCGCTGAGGTGCCGGCGACATTTTATATGATTGTGGGGGTACATATTCTTGAGTTCTCTGCTGAGGTATATTTGTTTGCTTGGATGATTCTGAGCTTTTCATATATTGAACTTGCTGTGTTGGATGTTGGTTGCTGTGTTTCTGGACAGGGATGTGACCATTTAGCTGGCTGCCCTGCTTTCCTTCGTGTTTCTGGCCTTGAGCAGTTTCGTGTGATTCGGGTACCTCTTTACCTGCTCTTCTTCTAGGTGGAGCATAGTTTTCTTTCTCCTCTGGTATGAAGCTGGAGTTATTCTGTTGTTGCTGTTGTTTATTGGGGGATATTAATTTATCTAACTTTTGCTTGATTGAATTTCTAAAGCTACCACTTCTAGGGCGGTGAGGCTCTTGTGGAGTTGTTATCTGTACTTTACTGGTGCGTGCTTCAGGGACGGGTATCCCAGATGTACGAGGCTTCCCTTTTGTGTCGTCCTGCCTTTCAAAAATTCCCGAGTCATACACAGCTGGCCCAGTACTGTGAACCTTAGTGTGGCACAAGTCATCTAACATGCCCTCTGTGAAGATCATGGTGACCACAACCGTTCCTACAATGTCTGCCGATGAGTCCAGTATTCTGCCCTCGTGCACATAGTCTCCTCGGACGTTGAGTTTGAGGTCGGGCAGGACAAAAGTGCCGATGACGTCCCCGTCCTGCCAACCTTTCTTTTGTCTCAGCTGGCGACGCAGGAGCTTCTGTCGAGGCGTGTCCCCTTCATTCACCCGGGGACTTGGAACCTGTACACCATCAAGTTAAAATTGATGAACATAATAATCATATGGTGTATTTGTTAAATCTAAGCATTCTATATAATTAATAAAACAAAAATATTGAGATTGACATAGTCTGTAGCCTTTTAATGGGTAGACGTCTTTCCTAAGCTGAAGAAAATAGTCTAATAGTTGCCAGAATATAATGAAACGTACATCAGCGGTACAGAAGGGATTAATGAATATACCGTACCTGGTGGGTGAAGCTTCCCTCCTGTAGAGAGTCAGCAGTGGTGACCTTAAGAGTGACCTGCAGTGTCCTCATGTCCACCAGGTACTGTCTCAAGGATGACCCGTTACAGGTCACCACGTGGGTCATCCGCGCCTCTCCCTTCTCCGGTCCCAGTCTAGAGGTACAATCGGAGGTATTAAGTGTTGTCATACATTCCAGTGGTTTTCGCTCAACAAGTGTTATTGGTATCTTTATAGTTACTGGAAAAAGTGCTTATCCCTCAGAGTATTAGTCAGTGTCCGAAACTTTGTGAAATATCTGACAACACTTATTAACCTCGACCGTACAGTCAAGGGCATAAATTAAAATGTCTATCTATCTATTTACTCAGGCCCAATCCCCACTTTTCCTATTTTCTTTTCTTTTAGAGTGGGTGGACCTGTATTTATCTCAATAATTTGGTAATGTTACAATATATTTTTACATTTTACATTCATAAATAGTCCACTAATATACTAGGTTAGGTTAGGTTAGGCTAGGTTAAATATATTGTTCAATGATTCTTAGTAAATAGGCATCTGAAAAACAGTTCCTCCCGCTACACAGGATCTTACCCTTTTCTTTTTTAAATGTAAAACTTGCAAACTAAACAAACCAAAACTTGGACAAAGACAATATATAGGCAAAATAACTTATCAAAATTGATATGTGGAAACAACAAAACTTGCATACTAAACAAACCAAAACTAGGAAAAAGACAATACAAAGGCAAAATAACTAATAAAAATCGCTATGTGGAAACAACGCTTACTAAAATAAAATTTATGAAATAAAAGAACACAGTCCACCACATAGGGTGTACATTACTACATGAACAAGTTAAATTGCGATGTACCCATTTGAATGAGTATTGAACACATACAAGATAATATAATGTTATGTTATAGCCCACATGCTTCAGAAGTTCAGAACTCGGCTTTAAAGGTTCCAAGATTCAAGTTGATGTACCCTTATAGGCTATATGTTCATGACTGTACAGTGCATACAATAATACCTAGATCATTCAATCACTAAAAGGGAGAGAGGAAAAGAAACTCCAATGTTCTGTAGTTGATAAAATTGGTTGTACGTATGTATCTATCTATCTATCTATTGCCTGACGTGATCCCCGAAGGGGTGGCCACGAACGAAATGCCCTCTTGCACCTCTGTCCCAAGTTAGTCGACGCCCCTCCTCCCAATCAGCACTGCCTTCATTCATATACTTCTTCACTCCATCTTTCCACCTCTCTCTCAGTTTACCTCTCCCTCTCTGTCCTTCTCTGAGGATATGGAAGCCCAAGGTTTCTAGACCAAGTATTTGGGCTGGACTTTACCTCTCTCTTTACGACAAATGTTTGAAAATCTGAAGGAAATAGTCCAAACTAATAGGATTGGTATTCAATCTGGACATTTACCTATCTTCCATAATATTTGGACTCCAAATATATTGTTCAAACAGGCTATCAGGCTGTCTTCTGGACTAAGTTTGAAAGATTGAGGTAAAATCTGAAATACTGAAGTGTTTCACACATCCAATATGTTCATGATTCTGGATAGTGTTTCACTCCAATCCTACTGAATTGAATTTGATTCCAAGTACAGTATATCTGTGGAGAGATATTGTTGGGAGTCAATTCATGCTGTACTTAATTTAATTACCCCAAGGGCCCCACGTATCCTACTACAGGTCTAGGTCTACTCCTTGTTTCATCTCCCTCCATGTTTACGGACTTGCAGCTTTTCACTCAGTTTAGTTCATATATCCTTTCTATATGCCCAAATCATCCAAGCCTGCCTGTACGCATCTTATCACTGATACCGGTACTCTTGATACCTAACTGTCTCCTCAACTCTTCACTATCTTCAACCTATCTTGCAGTTTGGCCCCAGGATACGTTATCTAGTCAAGAGCTACATCTATCAATACAGTCGGTATCCGTAGTATACAAAATTGGTAGTGTGTACAGTAGTTTGAATGAGATAAATCTATTGCCGAATGTGTCATTTCCAATACCGTACCGTTTTCAAATTATCTTGCACATTCTTCTCTTTTCATCATCCAGTACCGGTAGAGGATACATATATTTAATATTTTATAATCTATTTTTATTAATTTCACTCCAACACCAAACACCTCTCAAAGAAATTAATGAAAGCAAGCATGTGATCCACCGGGATTCGAACCTGGGTTACCACATACAGATTTTAAGCACTCTAAACCATTACACCATCAAGGCATATATATATATATATATGTATATATACAGGTCTTCCTCTCTATATGATTAGGATGCATCCATGCCAACTCAATCGTAACTCCTAATATCGTATAGCAAGACCGTCATAACATGGCATCAATGGAGATGCGCTCTCGAACCTGGCCAATCACACATAACGTAATATCGTAAATCTATGCAGAACGCAAAAGACCTTAAAAAAAAAAAAAAAAAAGGGTTAAATATCATAAATCAATGCACAACGCGAAAGACCTTTTAAAAAAAAATAATAATAAAAATAAAAAAAAATAAAAATAAACTGACCGTATAATGCATGGCTTAGTATCGCCCCACCAGCAGAAGCTGAAGATGAAGGCGAGTGAAGGCTGTGGGGGAGGGAACACGGCAGGACGACCAAATATCACATCCAGCCGGCCCTATCGTTAAGAATAACACATAAAAGTCATTAGCCAGGGTGTCACACAGGGGAAATTTTGTTTTAAGACTGAAATGAATACATACATACAAAGGTTTAACGTCATTTTTCCATTACATGCATTCTAACGGCTCAGACGGGGTTGCCTTTCAGTAGTTGGAGTGTACTGTAGTACAATAAAGTCCTGCCACAACACTGCCCCACCAAGTCATCACTGTTGCTGATGTTGGTATAGTGCTAACCATGCCTCAGCAAGACTCAACAGAGTACCCCTGTAGCACTTGCACCTGCAGTATCTGCAACCACACCAGCCTTAACAGTGTTATAAAAAAATAGCACCATAACAAGACTCTACTGTATATTAGGCAATTGGACTATAGAACAATAAAGTCCTGCCCCAACATGCAAACACTGTTGCCGACACAGGTGTGGTGCCAAACAGTGCCCAGGTAAGACTCAGTCCCCTGTGGCACCTATCCGCACCCCACCAGCCTCGGCAGTGCCATACCAAGACAGTGCTAAGATAAAGACTTTATTGCATAGTAATGGCTGTTGGTCCACAAGTGTATCGCCATCCCCCTATTAGTCGCCTTGTACGACACACAGTAGGATGCGTGAGGCTGCTGAGGCATATTCTTTTTTTCCTCCACCAGTAGATGAAGGCCCCCTTACCCCCTGGGGGGGTTTAGTGGGAGGTAGTCAAATCTCCCATTCTTACCAAATCACAGCCATAGGTTGACAGGTGGCAACTTTATTATTATTGAAGCATGAAAAATACATTCTATTGAATTCACCTCTAACACGACAAACCAGTATAGTACCAGTAGTAACGATACAGTAGGGTCCCGCATAGAACATGTTCACATAGAACATTTCCCCTATAGAGCGAACGACCGAAAATATAATTCCAAAATTTTCGTTAAGAACGAATGTGATCATATAGAACAGTGGTTCTTAACCTTTTTAGCACTGCGCCCCTCTTTGGTCAGGACTGTATTCATGATGCCCCCCCCCACCCCCCCCCTTATTCTTGATTTAGTTTTAGTAGGCCTATGCAAGATAATTGGTTTCCAGAATTAAAGTACAGTAGGGTCCCGCATAGAACGAAAAATTGGTCGATAAACGAGGTCGTTCTATGTGAAACAGATGACAGTGATGTCACAATGCGCATCTACGTCACGTCACGAGACGTTCTGTACGATATTTTGGCGCTGTATATGAGAATACAGCGCCAAAATATCGTACAGAACGTCTCGTGACGTGACGTAGATGCGCATTGTGACGTCACTGTCGTCTGTTTCACATAGAACGACCTCGTTTATCGACCAATTTTTCGTTCTATGCGGTACCCTACTGTACTTTAATTCTGGAAACCAATTATCTGCATAGGCCTACTAAAACTAAATCAAGAATAAGGAACACAAATTCTTAGTTATCTGATGATTCATTACGGAGTATGAGACCTCAGTTCAATAAATTATTTTTTATTTTCTATTGCAAAAAAGAAACAGGATTTTGGCAGTTGAGAGTTTAATTAGGTAAGATTAGGAGTAGTGGGCGTACCACTACCGACATACAGCATAAATCATCTATAAAACATTAACCTAACCTAACCTAACCCAGTAGTACATGAATACTAGGTTAGGTTAGGTTAGATTGTTTGGTTAGGTTAATGTTTTATACAGTAGATGAGTTATGCTGTATGTTGGTAGTGGTACGCCCACTACTCCTAATCTTACCTTTAATTATTTAGTATGGGTGACATACACCTACAGTACTTTTTATTATTTTGCTTAGGTTATTATTAGACAATCTTATGTAGCTTAACCCTTTGAGTACCAGTGAAGTGTGTTATATTTTATTCTAGCCATATTTAGACTATATAGTGCAGCTTAGGAAGGATCTATGGTAGTTAAAAGGGTTGGCTGAGATAGTTTGAAGCCTTATTATTGCTAGAGGTCCTTCCTAAACTGAATAAAATCTTCTAATAGTTGCCAGAATATGATGAAAAGGACGTCTCTGGTACTGAACGGGTTAAGAAAGAAAACCTCAAAGATTTAAAGCGGTAAATATATTTTTAATAATTGTTTTACTCCCATATATAAGTTCCTTTCTAAGTTGCATAAAATTGTGGGTACTTATTACCGAAACTATCACAATTTTCTTGTTACCATTTGAAGCCTATTATATGATAAGAATATTGTAAAAATCATATTAAAATTTGTTTCAACCACCAGAAATGCATTTTATGTGCACTATATAAAGCACTGTAAAAAATATCTCCCTATTGACAGCAGACCACGGTAAACCTCTTATTAAGTCTCTTACTGTAATGAGGGGATGAGAGGCCTCAACCCATCCTGTATCCAAGACAAAAAAGGGTTGTTTTTTTACTCTGAAAATTATGTACAGTTTGCCGCACATATTCTATTCTGTCCAGGGGTCGTGATTTGTCAGAGCTGCACCCATTTCCCCAACTCCCCTCCCTCGCTCCACCTCCTACTTTCCACTATTGGTAGGAGGTGGAGTGAGGGAGGGGGGTTGGGGAAGTGGGTGCAGCTCTACCAAGTTATGATTTGCTGGGGTGGTTGAGAAATGGAATACAGTATATGTGGCAAACTGTACATCTAAGTGTTTTAAGATAATTTTTTAAAGGGGAAAACACTTTTTCCGGGGATTGTAAGTTTGTAACTAATTTCAACTACTAAAACCAAAAATAAAAACAATGGGAAAATGAGTAGTAGTTTCATTAATATTTTCCAAATTGTGTAAGTAAAGCTAGAATAAAAATACATATATCACCGGTCCTTAAAGGGTTAAGGAAGGCCAAGACTACACACCAGTGGGGGACCATCCACTTGGGGTGGCAAACTTCTGTCGGCCATTGCTGAGATGTCTTCCTTTTTGTTTTACACCATCTGCAAAAAATTAGAACATGAAAAAGGTAATATCCAATAGGCCTAACACCTTTGCAGCATTATTATTCACAATTATCTCCCCTAACTAACTCTTATGAAGCACATGATCCAAAAAATAGGGGTAATATTCAATCACACTTGTAGTATTATAACTGATTGTCAGAGGGGAAGGGGGGGAGTATAACTGTAGATTTACCATCAATATTACCATGCTAGCTTAGTAAACTAAACCCACAAAATCTCATGGGGTACGATTTTAGTTTCTGGACACCTATTTGACAGGTACCGGTACCACCAAGAATTTAATACATATTTTTTTTCGGTTTCCACGCATCCAACACAAAGCTACACCTTTTTCTGGTCCGGTAATAGTATTGAAAACGATATAATAACTTTTTAAATGTGGTTTTCGACGAGAATAAAACGGCGCGTTTGTGCCGAAAATCGGCGGGAGTCCGTCGTCGCTTCAGATCGCCGTGGTTTGTTTACCTAGGACGCTCGAGGTTACGGCCAGCTGTTTTACTTGCCCCATGCTGGCAACATATATGACGATTATTATAATTCACGGGGGGGGGTGACGGGGGGCAGAGGCTGAGCCCCCCCTCAACCCGTCCTGTATCCCACGGCCTATAACGCAAGTCGGTAAGATTAGGAGTAGTGGGCGTACCACTACCGACATACAGCATAACTCATCTATAAAACATTAACCTAACCTAACATAACCTAACCTAACCTAACCTAGTACTACATGAATACTAGGTTAGGTTAGGTTAATGTTTTATAGATGAGTTATGCTGTATGTTGGTAGTGGTACGCCCACTACTCCTAATCTTACCCGCAAGTCTTTATCAAAATATGTACCCAACAACTGGTTATAAGCTTAGCCATTTAAGTCGACCGCCAAGGCGCCGGGAAGTCACTCCGAGCGTAAAGTAAACAAAGCGACGTTACTTCCACGAACGTGGATTGACCTCCTAATCTACCAAGATTGGAAGCCAAAGCGTCACATCTTTCCTTTGCCCCTCAACTTTCTCTTCATAATTGCTGAGGGGCACAGGGCCCTGGGTGGGGCTTTGGTTTCCCGGGCGTTTCCGCGCCCTCCTCAGCTCCCCGCCATGGAGTGGCTTCGGTCACCCAGGCTTTATTGTGGTCGGCGGGGAGGGTTCTGTGGGGGCGCTCGGTTGTGGCCTTGGCCTTGCTCGGGGCCTTGGGGCTGTTCGGCCAGGCAGCTTGGGGAAAAACAACAACAACAAACTTCCACGAACGCAACAGAGTTGTCTTTATATTTTGTCTCATATTATCATTATTAAAGTGTCCTCATTGTGTTTTTTAGTGTTTCGTACACCAGAAAAAGGTGTAGCTTGGTGTTGGATGCGTGGAAACCGAAAACAAAATATGTATTAAATCGTTGGCGGTGCCTGTCAAATAGCCTAGGTGTCCAGAAACTAAAATCGTACCTCTAATGGATATAACCTATAAATTATACAATATTATTGCATAGGCTAGCGTTAATTATGAAGGCATAGCCTAGGACTACTGAAGCTGAACGGTCAGGCTATGGAGATCGTCAACTCTTTTAAGTATCTGGGCAGTGTGTTGAGTATGGATGAAGAAGTGCGGGAGAGGGTACAACAGGGGAAGAGGGTTGTAGGAATGCTGAAAGCAGTAACAAGAAATAGGGTGGTCAGTATGGAAGTGAAGAAGTCCTTGCATGACAGTGTGGTAATCCCGACACTGACTTACGGAAGCGAAGCATGGACGTTGGTTGAGAGACTCAGACCAAGAGTGAGAGCAGTGGAAATGAATTACTTAAGAAGTGCGGGGATGGATGTAGAGTTCGGGCGTACGGTCGTCATTGTTTACAAAGGGCGCTCGCTACGCTCGCACTTACGTTTCCGTCTATTTCGACGCTATATTTTCTGCTATTTGCCCCCTGTCATTACTACATGAATACTAGGTTAGGTTAGGTTAGGTTAAAATAGACGGGAACATGATGGGAAAGGTCCGACGCCACTACGCGTAATGTAAACAAAGATGGCGGTACGCCCGGTCACTACATCCTACCCGAAGTGCGTGCGGAGTTACATGGAGGGATAGACAGACTAATGAGGAAGTAAGAAGGAGGTGTGGTGTGGAGGTAGATGTGCTGGAAAGTGTGAAAAGGAACAACTTGAGATGGTTCGGCCATATGGAACATATGGAAAGCGAGAGAATGACTAAGAGGGTGTACGAGAGCGAGGTGGAGGAACAGAGAGGGAGAGGTAGACCGAATGAGAGGTGGAAGGATGGAGTGAGGAAGTACATGAACGAAGGCGGTGCTGGTTGGGGGGAGGGGCGTCGACTGACTGGGGACAGAGGTGCATGGGGGCGGTTCGTTCGTGGCCACCCCTTCGGGGATCACGGCGTCAGGCAATAGATAGATAGATAGATACAGTGTTGCCATACGTACGATAATTATCGTACATGTACGAGAATTTTACCCTTGGTACGATGTACGATAGTGTTTCTCATTATCGTACGTTTTGTACGATAATTTTACGATTTCAACAAAAATACTATATAATTCAATGAATTAAACTGAGATGCAGTAGAGATTGGAAAAGAGATCATGGCATGATTGACCATCCAAGTTATCTAGTACAAAGGAGTACAAAGGAAATCAACCAATAACAGATCTAGTGACCCTTCTAGGCTGCTTGTCCTCCAAAACACTGAGGATCAAGTGTCCAAACAGTGGTTTAGAGTGAGTAAGGGAACATTGGAAAGGGAACTACTGCCCTGGAATTAATGTCCGTGGCAGGACTAGGAAGTTAGTAGGGGACATATGGGTTAGTAACTGAGGGGAGGATAAAATAAAGTTATTCATTTACAAACGCAGTCAGTCGCGGGTTTGATGCGAGATATTTGTCTAAGCGGAGTTCAAATGAATCAACGGTGCTGCAGTCTATAACGTCTCGGGGAAGCCCATTCCACAAGTTGAAAACTCGATTGAAGAAGAAATTCTTAGATTCGTGTGAGTTAAAAGATTTACCAATAATTTTGCAACCGTTTCCCCGCGTGTAATTAGATTGGTCGATAGTGAAGTACTTACTACAGTTCATATTGTCGATGCCTTTGATGATTTTGAACACTTGAATTAAGTCACCTCTTAATCTGCGCTGGGTTAAAGGAAATAGATTTAATTCTCTAAGACGCTCTTCGTATGGTTTGTTCTTTAGGCTAGGTATCATTTTGGTAACTCTACATTGAACTCGTTCTAGCTTGTTTATGTCTTTTTGGTAATAAGGGCACCAGCATTGAACGCAGTATTCCAGAAGAGGGTGGATAACCCATTGTCTCAGGCATTTATTAATTAAATAAACAAGGAAGTGAGTAAGGAATTATTCAGAATTGAAAATGGAACTATATTATCTATATAATACATCTGAGACAACTGAGGATTAAACAGAATAATTCATAATGATTTAGAACTATACAGTACTCGATACAAACATTGTAATAGTTGCTTAACCTCTGAAGTGCGCATGGGGGTAATTGGAAACGTCCCCCTGTGCTGACGTATTTGAGGTGTTTCCGTCACTAAAATATTCATTGTGCCATTAATAGCATTAATATTTATCCATATGCGCCTATTATGGGTTGATTATAAAGGTATTAACCTGAAACAACAATAAAACGAGTGAAAACAGCGTTTGGATGGTCAAAATCGGAGATATAGCCCGCGAGTTGTATAATGTATGGGTGAGGCAATCTGCTTTCCCGCCAATTTCCCCCAAGGCCACTGAGACACAGTCGATCGATACTCTCTCTCTCTCTCTTGCACTCGCTTGCTATCAGTGATGACCACACCCTCCAATCGGATTTCTAATGTTAGCACGAAAATATACCTCAGAATAAGGGAATAACAGGGAAAATAGGTGATAACTGAAGGAGAGGAGGAAAGTGGGGAAGGAGGGGAGGTAGAGGACTGAGATTTTGCATGGCCCAGGGGCCAAAAAAAAATAAAAAAATAAAAAAAAAAAAATATAAAAAAATATTTTTTTTTCGATGTCAAAAGTTGATTTTTATTTTCTCTGACTCTTAAGAGTCTTCCCGCAGTGCACCGGGGGAACTCTTAAGAGTCTCCCCGCAGCTCCCGGGTTAAGAACGTATTTATTTTTATCAAAGTCATAATAGTAGGCTTGAAAACCACTGTTACATGGGTATCTCGTATTTTCTAAAATAGTTGTTGATGTTGAATCTATTCTGGCAATACGAAAACATTTAATAAATGCTTAATAACATAAATTTGGTTATAAATTTTTTTCTCTCTCTCTCTCTCTCTCTATACTGTATATATATATATATATATATATATATATATATATATTAGTGTGTACGATAATTTTGATGCAAATTCCAAAATTTTGGGATCACTATAGGCTAGGCTAGCCTACGATAATTGATTATATTCAAGACCTCTTTCGCCGCCCTATTAGAAATAATTTATTAGGGAAAATAGGGACCAATAGACTCGCCATATTTTTCTCATTAGCCTATAGTCCACATGGAGGAATTTCGTTATCGAAACTTGAAAAAACCCGATTACACCGAAAAATAACACAAAAATAATGTCCCGAACATAAACAAAGCATTGCACCCAATGAATCCTTCGACCTGGGTCCTCTTCTTCTTGTTTTGAAAGATGCGGTGAGTGCGATTCACCCAATGTCTTGAACGTTACTCACAAAAACTATAGGCCTATTAGCCTATATTATATTATATTAGGGTTAGGTTAGGTTAGGTTAGGTTAAGTTAGGTTAATCTAATCTAAAATAATATTTGTACATTTTGGAAGCGTGCATGGCTTCCCCACAATTTCCCTTACCTACTGTAAAAGCGCGATTCACCCATTAAATGGCGCCATTTGACGGAGTATCTTCAGATTAATGAATAATGGGTAAGTTAATGCAAATCCTCCACTCCAACCATGAAACACAACAATAAAACGCTAGGCCTAGGCTAGGCTATTCCTTGAAAAAATATACAGAAACTTGGTAAATAAGGCGGCTAGAGGCTCTAGCTGTCTTGAATTTTACCCGATAATGTTCTATTTTGAATCTGGCAACGCTGGATAGATAGCCTAGGACCTACTAGTGAAATATAGGCTATGGCAGGTGACGACCTTATTGTTATTCTTGGTTCTTGGTGGTGTGTGAGGGCACTCAGATGGGGCCCACCCCACTGAACTAGGCTATACTAACAGTGGGTCCACTCGCTCGGCCCTTAGTGTTATTGATGTAGCCTACGTGTTATTGATGTTACACCTGTCAAGGCAAGCATATGACGTCAGCCATTATAACACCTCAAGTTACATGAAATGAAATTCAATTTTGCATATAGAATAACATAGACGAAAATATGAAATACCAACCTTACAATAGTGCAAAGAATGCTGAAAAATGACTAAACTAAGGATAATTTTGGACATTTTTCAAACCAGACGCGCTCCCTTTACTTTTCACTTTGTTTACATCCAAGGTTGTCATTTTAACCGCCAGGGTGACTATATAATCAATGATTCATTTTCTAATAAGATTCAAACTTTAATATTGTAATTATTCCAACTTACCATTGTGTAAAATGTATGATTTAATTGGTTAGATTAAAATTGTTGAGAAAATTTAAAAACATTCCTTCCTAAAAGAATGTGATTGTCACCAAGGCGCGTAGTTTGAAACCACAAAATCGCTTATGTGTATAGCATATAAGACTATTCCCAAGGTGGGTAAGAGTTGTGTTATCGGGCGTACCACTACCGACATACAGCATAACTCGACCTCTCTAAAACATTAACCTAACCTAACCTATAGTATTCATGTAGTAATGAGAATACTAGGTTAGGTATAGGCTTTTTAGTTAGGTTAAGTATTTATAGATGATTTATGTTGTATGTCGGTAGTGGTACGCCCGATAACACAACTCTTACATCAAGGTGTAATTCCAAGGGACTGGAGTTCTTGAAAAGTGGCTCCAGTCCTGGCTTACAGTGTGCTGGCTTAATAATCCAGAAGGGTTGATAGCCTCTGAAGTCCTATTTTAAGTGACTAACTGTAATTCCAATAGGCGATTTCATTTTCGGAATTGACCACTTGCGAGTTTCAGGATATGAGGAAGTTGGAGCCATAAACCACCAGATTAAGCAGATATACAATAGTAATTTAGGTTCTTGTGGATAGGAAGTATAGTGAATTTAATCTTATACGTTCATAAATGCACTACAACCACATTTTAGCTGGCAATTCTGCTAAATATCGATGTCTACAGCTCCACCTTCCTTATAGGCTGAAACTCGCAAGTGGTCAAATTCATTGCTCCCATGCCCGTGAAAGCCCTGTGAATTGGCTGTCACTGGCTCTCAACTGGACATCAGTTGCTCTGCTTTCACCACCTCCTGCTCTCCCCTCGGAACCTACTATGTCGCCAGTCAACTATTGTCGTGCTTTGTGTTGTCCAGCTGCTCCCCAGTCTTCTTACTGTAATGGTCAGATATTGTAGCAATAGCCTAAACGGAAAACACAGGAAATATGCTTGTGCCGACAAGGCCAAGTGGGATCTCTCTCTCGGTCTAACGGGTAGAGTGCTCACCTGATGTGTGAGGGGACCCCTGAGTTCAAATCCCAGCCTGGGATAGCTAATGAAAGATTTTTCTGAGGCGAATTACTGCATCTAACGAAGTTAAGCTGCTTTAGCAACACATGTCAAGAGTGGATTCGAGTAAATATATTTGTAACAAGCGGGTTTCACTCCAGTTTTCATTACTACTAGGGCGACTCACTCCAACAATATCTGAATATGCTCCATGTTATTAATAAGGCACCTCAGTCAGTGATATTGCATTGGTTGTCATTCTTTGGCATATATTGTAGGCTTGTGCATAAACCTTTAACCCCTTCAGACTCATATGACGCAGAGGTTGCCAGATTAGCAATAAAAAATAGTTCTCTCTTTTATAATTACCTCTCCAAAATTAGTTTTCTGCCCACAGCTAACTCAAAGACAACTGCAGAGGTTGAAGTAACTAAACTAAAGGTTTCTAAATACCCCTGATGGTAACAAAGGCTTTAAAGTATCCCTAATCGGCTCAAAATCGTGTCATATGTCGGAGAGGGTTAACTGTCTTGATAGCATAATGCTTAGTTTGCAGAATTTTGGTGCGAGTCCTTGGAGTACCACATGTATTCATTATATATTTTTATGTTGTTGTTGTTGCTGTTCCCCAGGCTGTCTGGCCGAGCAGCCCCAAGGTCCCGAGCAAGGTCAAGGCCATAACCGAGCACCCCCACATTGATTTCATTAGTTAGGTTTTTGTAAATTAATTGGTGGGTTGGTGAAAACAAATATGAATATGGGTATTCCTGAATCAGTAGCTGCAGTCAGTGTCCATTGCTTAAAATTTAGCTTAGTGGAGAATCAGATTTTTATTTTAATGGGAATTGAAGTGATTGATCTTAGAAATAGACCCCTCATTTTGACTAATTCCTTAAACGTGACGATATTATTTACCTAATTGTAGTTTACAGGAGTTGAGCTAAGCTCGTGTTGTCCCGTCTCTCATTCTACTTTTATCCAATTTTTTCTTGAAAATATGGATGTTCCCTGCCCCTACCACCTCCTCCTCCAGCCCATTCCACTTGTCAATACATCTATAGGGGAAGCTAAACTTCCTGATATCGTTCTTGCAGGTAGGTCTTTTTACTTTGTAGCTGTGGCCTCTAGTTATTCCTGTATCCATAATTAATATATCCTCCCTATCCAGCCTCTCCAGCCCTCGGGTGCATTTGTACATCATTATCATGTCTCCCCTCTCTCTCCTCTCTTTTAGACTCGGTAAATTTAATTTGTCTAGCCTCCTTTCATATGGCAGTTCTCTAAGACTTGGAACCAATCTAGTAACTGCTCTCTGGATTCTTTCTAACTTGTGAATATGCTTCTTAAGATGCGGGGACCACACCACTGCTGCATACTCCAATCTTGGTCTAATCATACTTTTTATAATCTTCGCTAACATGTTCTCATCCAAGTAGTTCAGAGCAACTTTCATATTCCCGGCCATTGCATACATTCCGCTAAAGAGCTTGTTAATATGTTTCTCTGGCGACAAGTTATCTTGTATAATCAACCCTAAATCCTTTTCTTTTTCGGCCTTGCTAATTATATTATCTCCCATCCTGTACTCCCAATTTGGTCTATTCACACTTCTTCCCATATTTAACACATGACATTTACTTATATTAAATGTTATTTTCCACTTGGTGCTCCATTCGTATATTTTATCTAAATCTCCTTGCAGCTCCTCACAACTACTTATATTTGTTATTTGTCTCATAATTTTTACGTCATCTGCAAACATTGACATGTAGGAGTTTATGTCTATCGGCAGGTCATTCACGTACATAAGGAACATGAGGTGCCAACACAGATCCCTGTGGCACACCACTCTCAACTTTCCGCCACGATGAGTAAGTTCCTCTAATGTTGGTCCTCATTTCTCTATCTGTTAAATAGCTCTCCATCCATTTCAACAAACTCCCCCTGACACATCCTATCGTCTCAAGCTTAGATAATCTCTTATGTGGTACCTTATCGAATGCTTTGGAAAGGTCTAAGTAGACGCATTGTGCGTTGTTATGCGTGTGATTAGTTTGCTTAGGAAACAGATTAACTTGTTCATGTAGTAATGTACACCCTATGTGGTGGATTGTGTTCTTTTATTTCATAAATTTTATTTTAGTAAGCGTAGTTTCCACATAGCGATTTTGATCAGTTATTTTGCCTTTATATTGTCTTTGTCCAAGTTTTGGTTAGTTTAGTTTGAAAGTTTTAAATTTTAATTCTAATCAACCCTCTTCTTATGGATTATAGTAGTTAATGTACAGCCGTAGACGACCTGTCACTTAGGGCATCTGTAACACCTTACGAGCGGCCTAGGCGGTAATTTATATGTACCGCCCAGCAGGGTGTTTTTACCCTAAATAGGGTTGTTTATGTGATAATTTTCATGCCTAAATAAGACCCAGAGCGTAAAACAAGTATCTATCCATAAAAGGGCATAAACAGAGCTTTCCAATGACACCCCAACCATCCTTGTACGACCACTGGTTCTTTTGCAACGATCGCGCAACGCAAGTGCTAAAACCATGTAATTAGGTACTGTACTTTCCCTACATAATTCCCTGTGTAGCGAGTGCGAGAGGGTGGTGGAGGGTGGGATTCATGTCAGTAGGTCCTCCGCGGTGGTCTGGAGCAGTCATACGCTTGCTACGCTCCTCCCACCACTCATCTCTCTCTCTCAGCAACATTACGTGGTGAAAATGGCACACGACATAAGTTGTGAACCGCCACTTAGTCCATATTTATTTCACACGACATAAGTTGCGCGCCGCCAAAGAAGGGTTAAGCCGGTATCACACGAGAGCTTCTATAGTCAACATTCGATGATCAACATATTTCTGGCAACATTTCCGAACTATTTTCCACTGGTAGCGGAAACTAGACGGTTGGTAGAGGAATTTAGCCCTTTCACGCTCATATGACGCAGAGGTTGCCAGATTAGCAATAAGAAATAGAGTTCTCTCACTCTTATAATTACCTCTCCAAAATTAGTTTTCTGCCCACAGCCAACTCAAAGACAACTGTAGAGGTTGAAGTAACTAAACTAAAGGTTTCTAAATACCCCTGATGGTAACAAAGGCCTCAAAGTACAGTAAACCCTCGCTAACTCGGACTAATTGGGGGGGGGGGGGGACCACTTCCGAGAAGTCCGAAGTCCGAACCTCCGGGACCGGCTACGCATTCTATAAACATTCCCCGAAACCCGGGGGTTTTGGCCGAAAAACGTCGACACCTAGGCTACCGTATCTTTGTTATTTTGACTGCTTCCGCATTCCCGCGCATCCCCAAGCGTAGATGTGTTTCGTACCTGTATAATGGCGTTGAGTAGAGCTCTCTAAATCAACTGGTTCAGTTGTGATGACGATTTCCGTGGAGAGAACTTTGTGGCGATGTCAGCCATATCAGCCACTTTTCAATACTAAACAATAACACACAGCCACACAAAAACAAGCGACGCCTCTCGACGTCGGAGATGCGCGGCGTCGGTCCAACCGGCTGTTGTTTACATGCGTCGGACGGACGGCTTTCAAAACAAGCTTACAGGCTTTCAAGCTGCCGGAGCCTCAAGAGCCCTACCGGCTTCTGCGGGCCGCGTTGGTTATGGGTGCCTCAGAGCCCTACCGGGTCTGAGGGGTTAATGACAAATACGAACCTTATTATGTTTTCAGGGACAGTACAGTACATAGTAATTAATATTAACACAATCATTAAAAGGCACAGGCTTCAATTCATCCTAAAATCACTTGAAACCGAGTGAGAGAACATTGTAAACCGGACACAAATCCCGTCCAACTCGGAAATTTAAGAGATATACAGGGACATTTCCGAGAGACCGATGCCATTCCGAGAAGTGCGGGTTTCCGGCTAAAAAAAAGAGTCCGAGTTAGCGGGGGTTTACTGTATCCCTAATAGGCTCAAAACTGCGTCATATGTCGGAGAGGGTTAGGTAACCGAAATATTGTAAATGTTGACCTCATAAGCTGCCAGATCTGGGTTAAGTGAAAAAGAGCTTGTGTGATACCGGCTTTAGACAAGAACAAGGATCAGAAAAGTAATACAAATTTCTTTCAGATTTTTTTAATGGCATAACCAATTGGACCAATACAATGTTCCTAACATAAAATTTCAAATTATCAAGAAAAATAATCCAAAACAAATCAAATGAGAGTGCAAATTATCACAATGGCACGAACCAAGAGCCTCCAGGCGGTGCTTGGGGGCCTACCAGTCAAGGGTCAGTGGATAGCTTGTTTGTTGTGGGTTTTGGTCATCAGGCAGGTCGTCAGCATAATGACATTCTTAGCACATAATGAAAGAGAGAGAGAAAGAGAAAGAGAAAGAGAGAGAGAGAGACAGAGAGAGAAATGTATAGTGTACAATACTGTATATATATATATATATAGGTCTGCCTCATAATGGCCAATAGGCTTCCCGCAGATTTTATATTTTTCTAATGTTCTTATGCTTGTACTTCGTAGATGATGTTCATTATACTTCACATATGATATAGATGCTAAAGGTGGATTTACACTGCTTCTTCCCGCAACTTTTTTCGGGTAACAATTTGACTTTTCATCAATATCGGCAACTAAACTGAAGGCAGATTATTTTTGGTGATAGAATTTGTAGATTGTTTTATAATTCAGTAGCTACAAGAACAAAATTATTAGCGAGAGCTATTTGTAAATTCGCACCCAAGTGAATCCAACCATTGTCAATACAGTAAAAAAACAAATAATCTTCCAGTCCCCCCCCCCCCAAAAAAAAATAAAAATAAAAGGAAAAGTGGGGATTGGGCCTGAGTATATAGATAGATACAACTCTGCCATGAGAGACTAAAACCAAAGCTAATGAAAGCTTGAACTCCTTTACAGCTGCAGCCTCTCCTACCCTCCTTCCTACCCCATTCATGTTGGTACAGGTGTTCAGGTATTCAAGATTTCAAAAGCCTGTTTTGAACTCTGGCTATTAACTTTTTTGTTTTCTATATGAAAGGAAACCAAAGGCTATTAAGTTAGGGTAAGTAGAGCAGATTATCCGTACCACTGAGCTCCATACGAAACTCTCTTAGGTCTGGCTTGATTATGAATGTACAGTTACAGCTAGCATTCCTTCAGTACAATAGCATTATCTTCTTCTTTACCGTTGATGCATAGTGTGCTAAGGGTAACTTTCCCCAGATATCTGTGCAAGCGTTGTAGGATTTTACGCTTGATAAGGCAACTGGTGGAGTTCCATGGCAAGTGTTTAAATGTCAATCAGGAGGGGCATTGGTGTTGATCATCATCTTGGTTTTATTCTGACTACCATTAGATGTTTATACTTAGCTTTGGAAGGTACTCTAGGAATAAAAAAGCATAACATCTGAATTAACCCTGACTCCCACAGATCATTCCCAAGCTGAATACTATGAGTACTGTCAAATTTTCTTTATCATGCAACTGTGAAAGAAGAGTGAAAAAAGAGCAAGTAAAAGAGAGAAAAGAGATAAGATACTGAAGGATAGGATGGGACAAAACAGGCAGAAAGAGAGGAATATCAAATAAAAGGGTATCCAAGATAAACTGAATTCAAGGGAGTGTTGGAAGGAAGAATATAATAATATTATAAACAAAGCAAATACAAAAAATAACCTTCCAAGATATGCATTGCCAATGAAAATAGTTATGTACAGTAGAACCTCGCTCTTTCGGACTAATTGGGGGAGACCCCTGTCCGAAAGTCAAAAGTCCGAAAGGGCCGAGTCTGAACTCACACTTCAGCCTTTCAGACAAATCCGAAAGGCTGAAATAATGTCCGAAGTTTATAAGTCCGAAACTCGGCTCTTCGGTCCGAATGTGAAATAATTTTTCTCAGCCTTTCAGACAAATCCGAAAGGCTGAAACATGAGTCCGAAGTTTAAAAGTACTAATACACATTCACCTAACCAGACAAGTCCGAAACTCGGCTCTTTGGTCCGAATGCGATTTAATTTTTCTCAGCCTTTCAGACAAATCTGAAAGGCTGAAGCATGAGTCCGAAGTTAAATGTAGTTCGAAAAGGATGGAGGTATTTTCTCAGCCTTTCAGACAAATCCGAAAGGCTGAACAATGAGTCCGAATTGAAATGCTAGTCCGAAAGTCTGAGAATTCCGAAAGAGCGAGGTTCTACTGTATATACATAACTTGCCTTCTGATCAGTGTTAATGTACACTCGGATACCATAGTCTCTAGCCCACTCATATGAATTCGTGGACCCCCGTATGTTTTTCTGTATGCAATTATAATTTTCTGGATTGAGTTTTTTATATACTAGCCTTTCTATAAATAGTATATTATAGTTGATGTATAGAAACTTATATTCATAAATTCGTGTCCAGAGATATACTTCCATAAATAGAAATAGGTGAAGTCCCCTAATATTTATTATGTGTTTTATTTATTATGTTTTATTGTTATTATTTATTATGTTTTATTGTATTATTATTTATTATGTTTTATTGTATTATTATTTATTGTTTTATTATATTTTATTATTATTATTTATTTATTTATTATGATTGTGTTCTTTTATTTAATAATTTTCATTTTAGTAAGCGTTGTTTCCACATAGCGATTTTGATAATTTAATTTGACTTTATATTGTCCTTGTCCCAATTTTGGTTTGTTTAGTTTGCAAGTTTTACATTTTAATTTATGAGTGGGCTAGAGACTATGGTATCCGACTGTACACTCTACGGTAAAAATAATGTTTTTATATTTTCCAAGATATCCTAGATTGAATATAATCTCAATTCTTAACCCAATATTGATATTTTGGAAGATTGTTTTGTGCTGTTCAAAGGTTCACATTGAGCCTCAATTTGTGTCTAAGAGTGTACTGTACCCGGCTTTTATTTTCACTAACCTCTTGCTGTTGATGAATATTTATTAGATTTATTCAATAAAAATGGCTAAAACCAAAATAAACTTTGTGAATTTCCAAATAAACATATTAATCATGGCTTCAATAAAAAAACAAATTGCTAAATCGCATCCCGTTTGATAATGGACAAGAACGTTTATTAATTGAGCAATATCAACTTCCAACCAAAATGGAAATGGTTTAGAACATTGCACATAATTAAAAAGCAGAAACAAAACCTTGACTTCAAGTTTTGCCCCCAGATTAAAAATGAAAATAATATTCTTTCACCCATATTCCTGTCTTCTGAAATAAATAAAAAATAAAAAAAATAAAAAGTAATATTACGGATTAAAAATTTAATAAACAACATAGATTAACCCTCGGAATCCGGGAGGCCTCATATGAGGCAAAATGAGCGGATAAAAATCGCCTCTAAAATTGTCATAACACGGCAACCACGCGTTGTAGCGATGTCATCTCAATGGAATTCTACGGGAAAAAAAAAAAAAAACAAAAATCTACAATTTGCAAAAAAAAAAAATATTCCTCTAGGTGGTCTCAATCAGTAGCTACTGAATTATGAAGCTTGCCTGTACCAAAAGGGCCCCAGACACAGCGATCTGGATCATATGAGGACCCCCCGGATTTTGTGGGTTAACAATTTCCCGTTTACCGAATATGGCAGACCATAAAAATAAAATATAAATTAATATGAATAATACCGAGTAACAAAGGTAATAAACAATATAGAGTAACGAGAACTGAGTGCGGGCCTGACCGACAATGCTGGCTCCAACCTAACATAGTGATTGTAACAGTTTAGTTCACTCCTTAACCCATTGAGGACCAGCCGTTATGCGTCGGCAATGTAACCCTAAACCCCAGCGCCGCATAGTGTACGTCGCGGTTAATTACTCCAGTCCTATGGCACCTAGAGGGCTCAGATTTATATGGGAACTGCGTAGGTATCCCACGCAACAATGCCGATAGTTGAAAACCCTCAAAGTCCAACCGCGTACGCGTGAGTGCAAAAACTTGTTTTTGCCTACCCATTTCCCCTCTTGTAATTCCGACTTTCGGGCACCCCGTAGGACCCTTTAATGACCTAGGGGATCGTTTTTTTGTGGCTTTTCCTTTATTTCTAACCTATTCCAGGAGTTTTCTGGAAAAAAAAAAAAAAAATTACAACCTGCTGGTCCTGGGGTGTACTTTTATTTTTAATTAGCTGGTGCTCAGTGGGTTAACAGTTTCAGCAATTTGCTGCCCATTTCAAATTATTACAGCCGATATGAGTCAATTTTAATCAGATTAGGAAGGGTCTACGGGAAACCTGTACAAATATTTTTATCAACCCAATAACTCCCATGGATCTTTCCTAAACTGAACAAAACTGCCTAACGATAGCCAGAATAAAATGCAGAAACGCATCACCGTATACTGTAAGAGTTAATAACATCAGATATAATCAATTAAGTACACAACCTACATAATCACGGGTCCCTCGCAGCCATACCACCAAACAAAAAAGTCTAGCCGGACAACCTCGAAGAGTAACTGTATACTGTAATTTGAAGGACTTTATCTAATCAGTTCTCTTATTTTCAGCCGTCCTTTAATTGTTGCTATTTTTAGTGTAAGGTTGAAATTTCCTGCCTCCACTAGATTTTCCACGAACAACAGGTAATGGAGAAATTCCCGGATGCTGTTTTTGTACTTCTGTGGCCCACCTAACCGAAGCGAGAAAAGGCTGTTGTATGGAGAGAGAATATATTTTAAGATTGTCAGAACATATTTCTGGAATAAACACTTTCTCCTGTAGGTTGTTGCCGAACTATTGAAACTGACTGTAAATTTTCGATGAGCAACTATCAGAAAATTGGCTGTTAGGGGATGATATTTCTTGCGAGGTTGAGGGGAACTAAGTGAAAAGGTGGGATATAAAAAGTAAATCACACCCTCCCAACAAAGCTCCTCACCTTTCCCTACTCCCTAGTGGATACAGGCTAGAGGGTGAACCCCAGTCCCTCGACCGTGCCAGGTTTCTCTACCTCACCCTCAGGGAGGCATTAGGAGTGTCAGTGAAGTGATGCGCACGAGCCGACTTGGTTGGTTTGGACATGTGGAGAGAATGGATGATCAGAACTGGGTGAAGAAATACCGGACTGTGAACGTGGGGGGAGCTGCGCGTAGGGGTGGACCTAGAATGACGTGGGCTCGGGTACTCCGGTCCGATCTCAAAATAAAGAACTTGACAACAGAGGCAGCCCTTAACAGGGCCGCCTGGAAAGCCGACATTTAAGACGTGAGACTGTAACCACAGTCTCTGTGGACAAACAGACTTTAAGCTTGTATGTATGTAGGGAAATTGACACCGAGATGCCTCTGAATCTGCCTAATGGCTATGGCTGGCTCCTTGGAATTTGCAGGGTTCCCTCAAAGGATTTCCAGGGACTACAATGCAAGTAATCCAACCTGCCTAATGAGTTAATTGAAGAGGAAGTCATCTAATACCTTTCTGCTTAAGAGCATGGCTGCAAGTTCCCCACTTCGTTGATAACAGAACGTACCCATTACATTTTCCAAATCATGATCACCAAGAACATATCAAAATAAAAAAGATTAATAACGACGGACGTAACTGAATAATGTAAAACGTATCTTTGATTACCTACGGAGCCACACATATGCAGTCACCTATAGGGAGGTTTCCACCATCTTTGTTTACACTGGCACTTTGTTATATACTGTACCTGGTGCTCGGTTCTCTCCGCTCTATCCAGTGTCGTACTATAGTCTATCCGCTATAAGTAGGCGAAAAATCAGGACCTCTATCCGCTGTAACTCAAAAAGGGCTGGAGCAAATTAGCTGTAAATGTCTCCATCTATTCCCTGATGGACTCTTCGCAAATGGTAGAAATATTAGCTCGATCACTTTAGTCGTTTTAGAGTTATAGAGGTATATATTCGAGTTTTGGACTACTTACTTGGAACAGGGTATAGTATGCTTAACTTTGCAATAATACTAGAGAATTGATCCTATGAATGTTGTAATGTACAGTCGTGGTCAGATATTCACGATACACTGCCGAACACACATACGACAGCGAGTGTTAAGAAATTTTCCACCCAGACTCTGTCTTGGAGCCCTATCGAAACTAAAATCACTGCGTTTTCTCATCAGAATAGTTTGACAAAAAGTGTAAGAGATTCCTGACCACAATTGAACTAAAGCCGGTATCACACGAGCGCTTTTTCACTCAACATTTATCCTCAACACTGGTCTGGCAGCTTATGAGGTACACATTTGTAATATTTCTGTTACCTAAATTCATCTACCATCAGTCTAGTTTCAGATACCATTGCAAAACATTCCAAAAATGTTGCCAGAGAAATGTTGATCATCGAATGTTGACTATAAAAGCTCTCCTGTGATACCGGCTTCACACTTTCCATCACACACAAGGAAAGAGGAACATAACCCACTCATTCAAGATAAGACCACGATACCTACAACTTGGGCAGCTACTGTAAACAAGTTGATCAAATCCTACCTATAGGTGTAGCAGCTGCGTTGGACTAGCGGCGGCCATTTTGGTGAAGGGGAGGAGGGCGCGCGGTAGTTTTGGACCGATTTGGCCTTTCCACCTCTCTTAAACAACATCTTAGCGGCGGCCCTATTGGTGGAGGAGAGGAGGGCGCGCGGCAGTTCTGGACCGACTTGGCCCTTTCCGCCTCACATAAACAACATCTTCACAGGCAATGACCAATCCGTTTAAGGGGACATGGGCTGTTTTTCTGGACCACTTTCTCCCTCATGTTTAGTCCTAGTTTTCAGATGTTAAGATGTTTGCCCCATTAGTTAGTCGATTTTAAGACCTTTTGCCCCGTTTCTTCGTCAATATTTAAACTTTTCGTGCTATTTAGGTGTCAATTTTTTCCCTGGCGAACAATAGTGAGCCTGTAATGTTGGAAGAACTGGCCTTCGGCCGGGAAATTTTTCTACCGAAAAATTTACAAATTAATCTAGAAGGGGGATCTAATGGATGTTTTTTTTTTAAATTTGATGGGAGGTCTAGGGAGAAAAACTATAAAAATAATGAATACATGCAAAAATCGCCCAAAAAGTGAATCATCCCCCCTTAACTCTCCAAACACCATTGCCAAGGTCAATACAGGTTTTGCTAATGGAGGTTTTCCTTTCATTTTTATTTATTCACTTTTCAATACAGATCCTCATTAAAAAATAAAAAATATGTTTGGCATTATCACAGATTTTGTTAATAAAACTCTTGGAAATACAGTGTCCTACCTGGTCTTTAACCCTGTCAATCAGACCAACTTTATGTATTACAGCTAACACCCTATTTTTAATTCAGTTTAAGAAGGACCTCTCCAAGTCATATGGTTAAAATATATGTTAACCCCTGCTGTACCATAGGGTATAGTAATATATGTTAACCCCTGCTGTACCATAGGGTATAGTAATATATGTTAACCCCTGCTGTACCATAGGGTATAGTAATATATGTTAACCCCTGCTGTACCATAGGGTATAGTAATATATGTTAACCCCTGCTGTACCATAGGGTATAGTAATATATGTTAACCCCTGCTGTACCATAGGGTATAGTAATATATGTTAACCCCTGCTGTACCATAGGGTATAGTAATATATGTTAACCCCTGCTGTACCATAGGGTATAGTAATATATGTTAACCCCTGCTGTACCATAGGGTATAGTAATATATGTTAACCCCTGCTGTACCATAGGGTATAGTAATATATGTTAACCCCTGCTGTACCATAGGGTATAGTAATATATGTTAACCCCTGCTGTACCATAGGGTATAGTAATAAAAATCCCCCCCCCCAGTCCCAAGCAATGTGGCCAAAATGGCAGATAGAACACCCTTCCACTTCAAGAGATGAAGGAATACTGGCTCTCCCAGCGTTCAGTGGGTCTTACATAAGCTGAGCAGTGTTGCCATATCGACAAACAGTCGTGGTACCTGGTACAGCCTTGTACAGGCAGTTACAAGGAAAGTACACTACTGACGGCTATAGCCGTCTCTGGGACTGGGGAGTGACTAATCTACTGACGGTTATAACCGTCGCTGGTACTGTAAGGGTTAACAGCGGACTATGCTATAATAAATCCTTGCTAAACTGAAAATTTGATCTAGGGTGTCCATAATATAATAATAATCTGTTGATCTGTTTGAGTGTGTTAGGACTGTAGCGGTACTGTGGTGACCCCCATACCCAACTGACCGTGAATATAGTGTTTAAAAGAGCAGCCTGGCCACTGACCCACCATCTTTCCTGCCACTGTCTCCCCCTCACACTAATTTATCTTCCCTTCAGCACACCAGGAACTACTTCCTGTAAAGGAACTTGCCACAAACTGGTCACATTATATTTTACTGCTTTGAACTTTATTTAATTATTTATTTTTTTATAATCGTAGTTTAACCAGACCACTGAGCTACAAAATGCAACTCTTATAAGGCTGGCTTTGAACTTGATACCCTACAGCTCTTCTCCTAGAGAGTACCATTGATGAAATAATAAATTTGTTGATACCCTACAAATCTTCTATAATCCAATGACAGTCAAATTTTGAACACAAGTATCGTTAATGAATTCCAAATTTTGTTATAAACCCTATTGCCTTTCCCAGCCTTCCTACTGCCTATACAGAAGTTTGTATAGGTGTTGTAGAAGTGTTGTTGTTGCTGGTGAAACAGTGATCCCAGAGCCACAGAGCTGGTGCAGCAGTGTGGTTGTTGTTGTTGTTGTTGGTGATGGCAGTGGTGGTGGTGGTGGTGGTGGTGGTAGTGGTGGTGGGACACAGGAGCCAACACAGAGCCTTGATGCTGCTGGTGTTGGTACCGTGTGTATGGTGCCCCCTCCCCTCACCCCCCCTCCCCTCTCAGAGTTACTCCACACCTGCTGCTGTTGTCGGGCTGCTCTGGTGCGCTGCTTCATCGCCTTCATGCGCCAGGGGACCTTCACGTCCACCCTCAATACGGCTGAAATATAAACCACACTCAATACATCTTCAATGTAGCAGGCACTGCATATAATTTATCTCAATACATACATACATAACATTTTAAGACCGAGTGCTCCATACATACGTGCAATTTCAGTCTCTTGTCCTAATGGTGGCGTTCCAGGCAACCCTGTTAAGGGCTGCTTCACTTGTCAAGTTTTTGGATTTGAGATCGGCACGTATAGTCCGATCCCAGGTCTTCCTCGGTCCACCCCTTGGTGCAGCTCCCTCCACAATCACAGACCTGCATTTCTTCACCCAATTTTGTTCATCCATTCTCTCCATATGTCCATACCATCCCAGTCTACTTGTACGCATCACTTCGCTAATACTCTTTATACCTAAACGTCTCCTCAGCTGAACATTTGTTATTCTATCCTGCAGCCAGGTCCCACATATCCATCTCACCATTCTTATCTTATTACGTTCCATTCTGTTGACATCCTCTACTTTAACGGCCCATGTTTCTGAGGCATACGTCATTGCACTTCTAACACATGAGGCATACACCTTTCCCTTCAGAGGGAGAGGCATTCTTTTCATGGTCAGAATTGGCAGGCAGTTATCTGAACTTCCCCCAGCCACTTCTAATTCTAGCGACAGTGGCAGCCACGGCCCCACCACCGGCAGAGATGGTATCTCCTAGGTAACAAAACTTGTCCACCAGCTCCAATGACTCATTTCCAAAATTCACAGCCACAGGATCATCACTTAACACAAGCTCGCCTTTGCACACTACACACTTAAATTTTTCGATTTCTGACTTATCCTTCGGCAGGGGTCCTTTTATTCTGCTACAGCAGTCCGGAATTAGTGACAGGGCACTTGCTTTGCTTGAATCATATTTTTCTAATCGAACCCAATCAGTGATGGTGGGTGATGCTATGTCTGATCCAGTTTCTCTACTGTGTGGGGTGCCTCAGGGTTCTGTGCTGGGCCCTATTCTATTTGCTGTGTACACACGCAGTCTGGCATCTCTTCTTCGTGCCCATGGATTATCATATAATTTTTATGCTGATGACACTCAAGTCTATGTTAAGATAAATGATGTAAGATATAAAGGACAGAATGAAAATTTTGATGTCGGATATAAAGATCCGGATGGTTCGCAGAAAGCTGAAACTGAACGATGGGAAAACTGAACTACAGTACTGTAATTGTTATCCATGGAAACAGGAGGACTGGTGTCAACGACTTTGGATCACTTACCATTGGTGAAGCAGAACTCTCTCCTGCTGTATGTGTCAAGAATCTTGGTGTGTTCTTTGACTCAAAACTTAGTTTTAAAAAGAAAATTTATCAAATAGTCAAAACTTGCAACTACCAGATTCGTAACTTATATGCTGTCCGAAAATCGCTGGACAAACAGTGTCTTTTGACATTGATTCACTCTCAAATCATGTCTCGCATAGACAATTGTAACTCTCTATGGTTTGACCTACCCAAATATTTTCTACGAAAACTGCAGTCAGTAATAAATCGTGCTGCTCGACTGGTTTTTGGCCTCCCGCCTATAACATCGAGTTTGATTGAGTTGCATTGGCTCCCGATCAAGGCCAGAATTGAGTTCAAGCTTTGTCTTATGGTTTTCAAAGGGGTTAAGTTTGGTGAGCCTAAATACCTGGCTGAACTTTTGCTCCCCCAACGGGATCGACCTTGTATGTCTCTGCGCAGTGGGGATGATCTTTTGAGATTGGATGAGCCTACCGTTGCTTATCAGTCAGCTTTTGTATCTCGTGCTTTCTCCCACACGGCTCCAAGGTTGTATAATCGGTTGCCGGACTGTATTAAGCAGTCTATATCTGTTGAGTCCTTCAAGAAGCATTTAAAGACCTTTATGTTTCAAAAGTGTTACGACCTGGGGAATGGTGTAGTGACAGATGATTATAGAGTTTAGTGGTTATAATTATTGTATTAATAACTGTAAATTGTGTTGTAAATATATTAATGTAGTTTTATTGAAATTGTGTTTTGTGTTCGAGCGCTTGCGAATTCATTTTGAAGATTGAGAGCTCTTTTAACCCTGCCAGCCCGGGTGTCCTTTTATAAGGACACCGCGGCAGATGGGCCGGTACCCGGGTGTCCTTATAACAGGCTGTAAGCTTGAAAGCCTATTAAGCTTGGTCTGAACACCGTGCGTCCGACGCATGTAAACAAAGCCGGTCATTGCATCACCGCACCTCCGAAAACAAGAAGGAGACGTCGGATCAATGTTGTTGTTGTATGATATGACGAAATTATGGTCTGAAAAGCTCAGATATTGTCAACATCGCGGCAAAATTCGCTCCACGGAAATCGTCATCACAACTGAACCAGTTGACTTAGAGAGCTCTACTCAATGCCAGTCTACAGATTGGAAACCGCACTACGTTTAGGGATGCGTGGAAAATTTCTAGCAGTTAAAATAACAAAGATACGGTAGCCTAGGCCTAGACATTTTTTGGCCAGATCGCCCGGATACGACCTCAGTCCTTTTGTAAGGCAGCCCGGGTCAGAAGGGTTAAAGAAGTAAAATTATTATTATCATTATTATTACTCCCATGGTGCATCCAGCGTCGACAGATGCTACATTGAATCGCGTTTACGCCCACACCCTTTCCACACACTGCACATGGGTATGCACCGCTCTTTTCCATGTTGCCTCGTCTTAATCTACAATGCATAACCTTGGTTTTGTTAATATTAACTTCTTAAACCCTTGCTCGCCATACCCTCTCTCCATCTTCTGAATTTGGCCTCAGCATCTTGCATATTGTCAGAGCTTATTAGGACTAAATCGTCTGCATAAAACAGTTCCAACGGGAGTCCGCCTCTAAAAATTCAAGACAGTGCCTCCAGGACCATAATAAAGAGGGGGCTTAACACTGAACCCTGATGAACTACAACCCGGACTGCGAACTCATCACTCGGTAAACCCTTCACCCTCACCACACTTCGCGAATCCTCATACATCTTCATTATCACACGCACCAGCCACTCTTCCATACCAAGTTTCCTCATAGCCCACTGCACAACATCTCTAGGCACGCTGTCAAAGGCCTTCTCTAGGTCTACAAACACAAAGTAAAGATCCCTGCCTTTTAGTAAGTATCTTTCCTGTATCTGCCTGACTATGAAGATAGCATCGGTTGTACCACGTCCTGGCATAAAACCAAACTGCATATCATCAATGGAGATGCTTTGCCTGATCAAATCCTCAGACTCTCACAAACCTTCATGATTTGGTCAAGCATTTTCAGGCCCCTATAATTACCTCTATCTAGCGCATCTCCTTTTCCTTTGTATATATTTATTTACGATTACACTTTTGAGCCAATCCTCTGGGATTTTCTCATCTTTAATAATGGTGTATATCAACTCAGTGACTAAGTTGACACCAGTCTCCCCTGAGGCTTTTATCATCTCAGCGACAATGTCGGAGCAACCTGGAGCTTTACCGTCCTTCATTTTATTGATTGCGTCGCTCACTACAGCTGGTGCTATCAAAGGAGAGGGTCCAGATATTGGTTTTTCGATACTAAGCTGTTCCTTATCCCATTCAAACTCTACATTTAGCAATCGTTCATAGTGTGCCTTCCATGCTTCTCTGATTTCATTTTCTGCATACACAATCTTCCCATTATCGTTTCTAACACATGTTCACCAATAATATCCCTACTGTCATTTTTAACTTGCCTAGCTAGGTTGAAGATCCCATTGGGATTGTCAGTGTTACACACTTGTTCGAGGAACAGGTCCTTAATGCCTTTTTTAGCATTGTAAATAACTCTTTTGGCAGTTCGTTTAGTTGCCTGGTATTCCTCCTTGCTGCCTCCCTTCTTCCATGCTTTGAAGCATCTCCTTTTCTGTTTCACAGCATGTTCTACCTCATCGTTCCACCACCAGGAGGTCTTATTCCTGGGGTGACCCTTTGTTTTCCCACAGACTTTGTCAGTGGCAGCGAAAAGGCTATGCTTAAGAAAGTTCCATTGACTATTTATATCGTTAGGCCTAGCTTCCTTATTTATATTAATTTCCTCCAGTTCACTATGAAACCTATCTCTAACTTCTTTGTTCTTCAGCAGCCACACTTTCCTTTTGGGCATGTATACCTTCTTGCGCTTAGGATCTCTGTATAATCTCATGTCGCACAAAAGTAGCTTATGCTGGGGGATAAATTCTTCGCTCGGGATGACCTTTACATCTCGAACCAGTTTCCAGTCTTTCCTGTTAACCAAGAAGTAATGTATCTGGCTACTGGAGACCCCAGAGTTATATGTGATCAGATGGCTCTGTCTTTTCTTGAACTTCGTGTTACACACAACCATGTTGAGTGCAACGCAGGACTCCAGTATATATTTGCCTTCCAGATTCCTCCTTCCGTAACCATTTCCTCCATGTAACCCCTCGTATCGATCTGCAAATGCTCCCACGTGACCATTCAGGTCCCCTCCCACGATTGTTATTTAATTCTCCGAGAGGCCTGTGTCTGGAGACCAATGATGTGGTGAGAAAAGAACATACCTGAGAGAAGTGGTGTGTCTGTGAAGCTGGAGTGAAGAATGCCCGGTCGCCCTGGTAGGTGGAGTCCTGCGAGAGTAACCCGTCCGTCTGACTCTGGAACTGGTCTACCATGTACGAGTCCTGTGACAGCTCTGCCTGGGATAGACCCTGGGATAGACCGCTCAGCCCGGGACCAGACATACCCTGCACATATAACAATATAACAATTAGGGGAGGTGTGGCAGAGTGGTCTTGCCACTGGACTGGTAATCCAATGGACCCAGGTTCGAATCCCAATATGTCAATAGGAAGATATTGGAATGGAATTTGTGCTGTACCTAGTTTCAGTGCATTACCACAGCACACCGAAATGCCAAAAAAAAAAAAATACCCTCATTGTTCCCTGATTAAATAACACTGTATGAATGTTCCCATATTCAAAAGCTGCTACAGGGGGTCAATGCCTAGTGAGTTAATTGCTCAATAGGTGGCGTTCTGAGAGTGAGGGTCTGAGTCTGGGGAATGAGACGGTGAAGCGCGGAGGCGGAGCAGTTTCAGAGATGGAGTTGATTCGAGCCGGGGTGCTTCGCATCTCACTCCCTAGACTGGAACAAGACCTCACGGGCCTCACCGTGTTCAGCGGTTGAGTGTGCAGGCTATCAGCCTATGCCCGAGAGAGAGTAGTTTGGGGAAAAAAAAAAAAAAAATAGGTATACTTTAAAAAATTAAAAATGTGTCAGAGTAGGAATAAAAAGACAAGCAGTTTAATGCCCTTTTCCTGCTTAACCCTCGCAGTTGTGGACAAGTTTTAGAGATGATGTGTTCCCCTACAGCTCGATAATTAGCCATAAAGCGACTAGCGCGAGGAACCGCACAAAATAAAGACAAAACAAAAAATTAAAATCACTATATGTAAATAACGTATTGAAGATTTAGCAAAATAATATTATGAAAAAAAATAAAAATAAAAAAAATAAAAAAAATTATGCTAAATCTTCAATTTATTATTTCCACAAAAAGATTTTGAGAAGTTATTTTATCTATATATTGTACGGTTCCTATTTTATTTGGTTTGTTTTGCAAGTTTTAAATTTTAATGAATGGGTGTATGTGGCATCCAGCTACGGGATCACAAGTCGGAGAGGGTGGCGGTGGATAGAATCTGGTTCCAAATGAAGCAATTACTTTTAAACTCCTTCGTGGTCTAGTTGGTTTGGTATTGGACGGTTGCAGTATTGACCCGGGTTTGAGGCCCGCCCAGCTCATATTATAATGTAAAAGTTGGACAAAAACAGGGATAAAAAGACAAAAGAACTTATCAAAATCACAGTGGCAATAACGATTTAGCAAAATATAATAACACAAAACCATCAGTCATTTCTCTTATATACAGTATATATTTTGTATAATATGAATATAGTATAAAATTACCACATTGTTAATATAAAATGCAAGACACATAAGGACCATTTTCACTAATAGAATGAGAAGACAATAATAATAGGCTAATAAAATAAAATAAAAATACGAAAAGTGGGGATTGGGCCTGAGTAAATAGATAGATAGATAATGTGCGGTAATGAACGTACCTGTGATAAGTGTCCCTGAGTGAGGCCTGGCTGTGAGTAAGAGGGCATGTTGGGGTCCTGACTGAACGGTTGAGAGAGTTGCTGCATGGCTCCAGCTCCTCCTATGTTCTTGGTCATCTTCCTGGCTGCCGGACCCCCTCGACCCCCTCCGCCTCTGTTACCCCCGCGACCACCACCCCTCGCCGCCAGAGCTTGCTGGTGCTGCTGGTAGAACCTCGGGGGCACGTGGGCCATGTTCATAAACATTCCAACCGGTACCGGCAAGTTGCTCAGGCCAGGCTGGGAGTGGTCCGCTGAGATGTAGTCCAGGGAGTCATGGGCACGACCGTACATGTCAAACTGAGGACCTGAAGGATAATGATTAGAATTTTATTTATATTTTAATTATAATGTAAAACTTGCAAAATAAATAAACCAAAACTTATACGAACACAGTAAAATTACAAAACAACTAATCAAACTCGCTATGTGGAAACAATGCTTAAGTAAAATGATAATTTATAAATAAAAGAACAGTATTTAACCCTCACGACCATAGGACGCAGAGGTTGCCAGATTAGCAATAAGAAATAGATTACTCTCACAGTTATAATTACCTCTCCAAAATTAGTTTTCTGCCCACAGCTAACTCAAAGGCAACTGCAGAGGTTGAAGTAAACAAACTAAAGGTTTATAGATACCCCTGACGGTAACAAAGGATTTAAAGTATCCCTAATAGGCTCAAAAATCGCGTCAGGATGTGAGAGGGTTAAAATATAATATTTAAGCTGTATCCCGCCTGACCAAGATGGCCTGCAGAAGCACAAGATGCCAAGAAAACAAAAGAAACATAATTTTAAATTACTTCTTCTATTTGAGGACCTTGGAGGACAAGGGGCGAATGCGCCAATACCTTACTTTCGAGTTATGAGTGTTTAAAGTCTGGAATAGGTGGCATACATAGAATATTACAGAATAGCATGTTATTATATACCTTTAGAATCCTCTGGAAGAGACAAATCGATAGAAAAAATAAATAAATAAAAATAAAATAAAAAATAAAACAAAAGACGCACAATAGATTTTTTTTTTTTTTCAGCCTATAGTAATTATTGTTCAATCTGCTTGAAATTTAATCCTGTATTAGATGTCCATGAAACTAAGATACTGTTAAATTTTCAGCCAAAAAAAACGCGCAAGTCATTGGCCGGGAGGCGGGCCTTTAACCCGGGGAATGCTAGCCGGCCGCTCATTGGCTTGAGCGCGCGGGAACATTCGCCCCTCCACCTCCTACAATCCATACCTCCTCCGCCGCTACACAAGGGATTTAGAACCTAGGGTACTGAGCCCGCATGGGTGGGAATCGCAAAACGCTCTTCACCATGTGATTTTCAGTGCTTCCATGAACAATCTAACTCAATTTTGCTCATGGTGGCACATTCGCCCCTTGTCCTCCAGGGTCCTCATTTCTTATCTACATTTAGTTCAATAGCTACCAGATCAGAGTTGCCGATCATAAGTGGTGAGAATCTGCTTTTATCGTCTATCTATCTATCTATTTACTCAGGCCCAATCCCCACTTTTCCTATTTTTTTTCTATTCTTTTTTCCTCTTTCTTTTTTTTTGGGGGGGGGGGGCCCCGACTTAAGACAGAGCTTTTATGGTACCTCTATAATAAGGTGAAGGTGGCGGCGCGGTACCGTTGATTGCGCCGGACCGGTCGTACATGGATCCCGGCACCATGGCCTCCCGGGCGTCGTACATGGCTGTGTTCATGAAGTGGGAGCCAGGGTTGCTTGCATTCACCAGCCGCTTGGGTTTGCTGAACTGCATCATGGACTCCTTCAGGTTGTTCAGGGGCCCCTCCACCAGTACCTTCTTCTCCTTGAAGTGGTGCAGTAAGTGGTTCCAAAGACCTTGCTGTTATTAAAGGTAAACAAATTAGGTTACAGTACAGTAAACCCCCGATATTTCGGACTCTTTTTACTCGGAAACCCGCACTTCTCAGAATGGCATAGGCCTCTCGGAGATGTCCCTGTATATCTCGGCAATTTCCGAGTTGGACGGGATTTGTGTCCGGTTTACAATGTTCTCTCACTCGGTCTTAAATGATTTTAGGATGAATTGAAGCCTGTGCCTTTTAATTATTGTGTTAATAATAATTACTATGTACTGTACTGTCCCTGAAAACATAATAAGGTTCGTATTTGTCACTAATATGATGAATTGCATAAGGTGTTGATTTTCGGTGTGAGCATCCTGGGTTCGAATCCACGGACTGCCACATGTGTTTGTAAATTTCATTAATCGATTTTAGGAGTATAGTTGGTTGTTGGAAGGAACATAATAATATATAATTATAATTATATATAATATGATGAATTTCACTTGGGGAAAACAAAAAATATCTTAATTTTCTCTGACGCGGACTTTCCTCTTCTAATTCGGAATTTTCCCTCTCTTAAGTCGGACTTCGGACATCTCGGAAAATCGGGCTTCTCGGAAGTGGTCTCCCCCCCCCCCCAATTAGTCCGAGATAGCGAGGGTTTACTGTACTAGGTCGACTTTGATTCATTATAATTCATATTTGTTTTCACCAACTCGCCTATTAATTTACAAATAAACCTACCTTGCTGTTATAAAAGGTAAACAAATTAGGTTACAGTACTAGGTCGACTTTGATTCATTATAATTCATATTTGTTATCACCAACTCGCCAATTAATTTACAAATAAAACTAACTAATGAAATCAATGAAAGTAATGAATACATGTGGTACTCCAAGGACTCCAACCTCGGATACTCACCAATTTTTGAGCAACCATCACATACCAAATTTTGTAGGGGAGAATTAATAAGCTGGGACAAGAGAACAAAAAAGAAGATGATGACAGAGTGCCACACACAAAGTACAGTTCTCGTGTCATGTCCTAATGGTGGCGTTCCAGGCAGCCCTGTTCAGAGCTGCCTTACTTGTCAGGTTTTATTAATTCAAGATTAAATTGTATGGTCTGATCCCATGTCTTTCTTGGTCTACCCCTTGGTGCAGCTCCCTCCATGTTCATAGACTTTCATCTTTTCACCTAATTTGGTTCATCTATCCTCTCCACATGCACAAACCATCCCAGCCTGCAAGTACGCATCTCATCACCGATACTCTTGATGCCTAACGGTCTCCTCGGCTCTTTACTTTCTTTACTAGATATCCTATCTTGCAATTTGGTCTAACTCATCTATTTCCCCATTCTTATCTCATTACGTTCCATTCTGTTGACATCATCTAATCTGACAGGCCACGTTTCTGAAGCATATGTCATTACGCTTCTTCTAATACATGAAGCATACACCGTTCCCTTCAAGGGGAGAGGGATTCTTCTCATGGTTAGTATTGACAGTAGTTAGCCGCATCTAATTCTGGCGATAGTGGTATCTCTCAAGTAGCATAATTTGTCCACCATCCCCAGTGAATCATTGCCAAAGTTCACACTCTCGAGCCGGTCATTCAAACATGATCTCACCCTTGCAAACTATACATACAAATTTCTCAACTTCGTATTTCTTTCTCAGCGGAGGTTCCTTTATTCTAGTACAGCGCTTCTTCCCATGGTGTACCCTGCAACAGCAGACGCTAAACTGAATTAAGTTCGCGCCCACCCCTTTTTCTGTATACTGCACTTGGGTATACACCAATTTTGTTTTCTATATTTCCAAGCCCCAATCTACTGTGCAAAACCTTGGTAATATTTAAATTAACTCTCTTAATCCTTTACTTGCCATGCCCTCTCTCCATATTCTGAACTTGGCTTCAGCATCCTGCACAATATCTGCGAGGAGGAAGACTTAAGAATAGATTGGGTAATTATGTAGGATAAGGATAGGATAAGAGATAAATAAAGTACAGAGAATAGGAATAAAGTGAGAACTGTCCTGAAATCCTTACCTTAGAAAGCACTTTAGGGTTGCCGACAATAATGAGGCCGTAGCGGGCCCGAGTGAGCGCCACATTGAGACGGCGAGGGTCCGAGAGGAAGCCAATACCCTGGTGTTCATTAGACCGCACACAGGACATGATGATCAGGTCCTTCTCTCGACCCTGGAAGGCGTCAACACTGGCTACCTCCAGACGCTGGTATAACTTCTGGTTCAGTGGGCCTTGGTACTGCATATATTGCACCTAAAAAAACAAAAAACAATAACAATATTAAATAAAATAAAAATAAATCTATAATCAATACATACACATAGTTTATATAGATAAATCACCAACTCTTTGACAGTTTTGATACAGTACAGGTAGGGCTTCGCTGCATGTCTGCCTGCTGAGATCGGAACCTCTCAGGGTGGTCGGGGGCCTGGGGAGTGCTGGAGGGACCTTGGTGACCCTGGTCTCTAGGTTTTCTCATGGATGACCTAGATGTGTGTGAATTTGTATTTTGTTTTTGTGTGTTCATTGCTTTCTGTTATGTTGTCCCTATTCAGGCTCTGTCTTGAGTCGGCCCTGGGTGATATGTTGTTGTTGTTGTTGTTGTTCCCTAAGCTGCCTGGCCGAACAGCCCCGAGTCCCTGAGAAAGGCCATGGCCACGATCGGGCTTTCCCACAGAGCTCTCATTGAGTGTAGATTGTGTTGTTGGCGTAAGTGGTTGTGTGAAATGCAGTCTTCTATGATGTGTTTAATGGTATGGGGTGCTGTGTTACATCCCGGGCAGGTGTCGACAACGGAGTCATCCAGTCTCTTCTGATAGCTCAGGAGAGCTGGATGGTGTCCGCATCTCAGCCTGGCCAGGTGGACTCTGTCCTCGCGAGGAAGGGAGGATTCGGAAGGATGGATTTCGGGAGGTCGTGCATGCAGCTGCGTGTTGTCTGTGAGTGAGTGGATGGATCGGTGAGAGATATGAGTATGGATGTGCTTCTGGAAGTTGGTTCGGGGTGGGCAGGGAGGGAGAGAGGACAATAATTGTGTGTGATACCGTGTGCTGGGTGTTGTTTTGATATTTCTTGGTGTCTGTGGGTGTGTTGCCATGTAGTTTAGTGGGTGGTCTTGGTTCGTGGAGGCTGCTGCCAGGAATTGAGTGCCTCTCATGTCCAGATGGTCTTTGACTTTGAGGATTTTGGTTTCTTGATGTAGGTGATCTGTGGGTGCAGTAGCTGTGCAGCCTGTAATGATCTTCAGGGCTTTGTTTTGAATAGTCTGTAAGGTCTTATGATGTGTTTCAGCTAGGTTAGAAGCCCAGGCTGGGTGATATGTAGTGGTACCTAGTGGTTAAGAGGACATGGCAGGGCTGTCACCCCACCCAAGCTGCTTCCACTGTCATTCAGGAACCATTGGAGTGAGAATAAGCTTGTGCAAGCAAGTGGTCTGTTCCGAAACTCTCGGGTAGGGGGGGGGGGGAAAAAAGAAAAAAAAAAAAAAAAATGTGAACGTGCCTGCTCAGGGCATCCTCGAAATTACGAGCGACCCGCTGTTTGTGGGTTAAGGTAGAAAACAAAGTTATCTACAAATCCCTGATATTTAATACACACAAGATAACACCACTAACCAGGTATGCCCGCTGGCCCTCGTAAGGCGTGATGACCCCGATCTGTTCCGGTTTGACTCCTGAATTGAGGAAGCGGGTCACCAACTTCTCCACACTCGACGCCTCAGTGCGGTTCAGGTAAGAGGTGCCCGAGCCAGCGATCTCCTCCTGGCCTGCCGTCACGTAGAAGAACTGGGGCTTGTCGGCCTGGGGCCACGGGAAACTTACGCCTTTCATCGTACGGTCAGCTGTGCAAAGTGAAAAAGCAGATTATTGTTTACACCATTCTTTATGTAAAAAGCAGATTATTGTTTACACCATTCTTTATGTAAAAAGCAGATTATTGTTTACACCATTCTTTATGTAAAAAGCAGATTATTGTTTACACCATTCTTTATGTAAAACCATAAATCAAAGTTTCTCCCCACCATTGCAAATATTCAGGGTGTCAAACCGGAGCCATTTTGTTTGAAGACTTGAATGAATATGAGAAGGATTACAGGACAAATTAAGATAAAATAGCCTTGTTTTGGCCATTATATCACTTCCAAAGACATAATTTGAACTATAAACCACAATTTCATCTTTTCATACACAATAATAAAGAATAACAAGAAAGGATTCGCCTTTCAATTGTCACCCTGGCACTTATCATCCAGGATTGTGGCACAAAACAAGTATGACTGTAATGTAAAACTTGCAAAATAAACAAATCAAAACTGGGACGACACAAGATAAACGGCAAACAACTCATCAAAATCGCTGTGGAAATAAAACTAAATTATATAATGTTTTTGTTTTAAATATAGCGTCACCCGGGTTTTAAGGGTTAATCAGCCAAAGTCATCAAGTATATTCGAAGTCCTGTACATGGGCCTTCTTGCTCTTTTTCCTCCTCTCAATGTTTACCCACAGCTGTTCAGATGTTGAAGTTTTAAATGATCTTACTTAAGCCGGTATCACACGAGAGCTATTATAGTCAACATTCGATGATCAACATTTTTCAAGTAACATTTCTGGACTATTTTGCACTAGTATCAGAAACTAGACTGATGGGACTGATGGCTCCCAGCCATGGAGTGGCTTCGGTCACCCAGGCTTTATTGTTGTCGGCAGGGAGGGTTCTGTGGGGGCGCTCGGTTATGGCCTTAGCCTTGCTCGGGGCCTTGGGGCTGTTCGGCCAGGCAGCTTGGGGAACAACAACAACTAGACTGATGGTAGATGAATTCAGGTGACAGAAACATTATAAATGTTGATCTCATAGGCTGCCAGACAAGTGTTGAGGGAAAAAGTGCTCGGGTGATACCGGCTTTAGAAAGAAGGTGGAAGGGGATTTTGGTTATTTGGTTATTGGTACCTGTAAGTATATTTTAGAAAATTCTATCATCGCTGAAAATCCTTTGTAATGAATTAAAATGTAAAACTTGCAAACTAAACAAACCAAAACTAAGACAATACAAGATAGAGATAAAATAACTTATCAAAATCGCTATGTGGAAGTAACGCTTACTAAAATCAAATTTATGAAATAAAGAGAAGAGGCAAAACTAGTCTTACCGTCCGCAACACCATTCTGCAGCGATCCCTCGTAGAAGAAATTAGATGGGAACTGAGCCAGCTGAGGATGCATGCGGTACTGGACAGTGAGCCTAAAGGGTCGGATCCCCAGCACCACCAGGCGTTCAAACAGTGACTGGGAGAGACCAGCGCGGGAGGCCTTCTTGCACATCACCACAGGGCCCAGTTGGCAGTGATCACCCACCAGAATCACCTGCTTGGCTCCTAACACAACCTATGGGGGGGGGGGAGCGAGTAAAATTAAAATGTAAAACTTGCAAACTAAACAAACCAAAACATGGACGAAGACAATATAAAGGCAAAATAACTTATCAAAATCGCTATGTGGAAACAACGCTGACTAAAATCAGATTTATGACATACAGTAAAACAACACAATCCACCACATAGGGTGTACATTACTACCTTGACCTTTGAAATTAAAATGTAAAGCTTGCATAATAAACAAACCAAAACAGGAAATAAAGTTAATAAAACTGTTTTCAGCAACTTTAAAAGATCAACTATTTTGCACTTGTATTGGCAACTAGTTTAAAAGTAGATTATAATAGGTAACATTAATAATTTATTGTAGAAGCTGCCAGATCCGAGTTGTAGGAAAAAGGGCCTATGTAACATATTTTTTCACCAACCAACTTCACTTCTTAACTCAATTAATGAAATCAACAAATACATGTGGCACTCGAAGGACTCGAACCTAGGGCACTCGCACCGAAATTCTGCGCACTTATGCATTACACTATCAAGACAGTTAACCCCTTCTGTACCGGCAACGCATTTTAACTTCATTCTGGCTATTAGACGATTTTATTCAGTTTAAAAAAAGGTCTCCAGTAATTAACACTTTTCGAACTCCTTGAACCCTTAACCCTTTACCGGGCACTCATAGAAATACTTAGAAATTTAATTTTTTGACCCTAGACCATGAAAGTAGACCTAATTCTAAGGTATTTTTGCTTATGATTTTTTTTCACATTTTTGCATATTGAATTAGCAAATCGAGGTTGACGAAGTGATCATATATGGTCAAGTGCCGGTCTAGGGTAAAAATAATCTTGAATTATGCTATATTGAAAATGTAAATTTAACCCGTGGAGCCCCGGCTAGTTTTGTAATGTTTGCGCACCAGAACCCGGCCGGTTTTCAAAAAATGGTTTTATTCCAGAAACAATAGCGAATGGGTTAGGAATGAAGGAAAAACCACGAAAAACCGCTCAAAAAGCTTAAAAAATGGTCCTACAGAGCCCCCGAAAACGGATTTTACAAGAGTAAAAAATTGAAGGCAATTATCCCAAAAAAAAAACAGGTTATTGCGCACTCGCATGCACGTGGACTTTGAGAGTTTTCAACCATCGGCACGGTTGCGTGGGATACGTACACAGTTCCCATACAAATCTGAGCCCTCTTGAGTGGCTACACCTGAGCTTACGGTCGGCACAATTAGGGTGACGCGCCAGGCGCGTCTCTGGGGCTGTGCGTTACATACATCGCCGACGCGTCAGACGTGTCGCTGGGGCTATACGGGTTAAGGTAAACAAAATACACAGAATAACAGTTATATCATTATATTACCCAAAAATAAGTTTTATTTTAATAAGTACAGTATATAAATAGATTATATATGAATATTTTAGTTTAGGTACTTTTCACAACCCAGACACTGTCTGGTACCCCATGAATAATTAATTCCAAAAAACAAATTGGGCATAGGTTCCCCCTGAACAAGTAATTCCAGCAACATTTGGGCATAGCTTCCCCATGAACACAGAATTCCAGCAACATTTTGGCATAGGTTCCCCATGGACAATGAATTCCAGCAAAATTTGGGCAGAAGTTCCCTGTGACCAATGAATTTCAGCAAATTTTGGGCATAGGATCCCCATGAAAATTGGTATTTCTTTATGTGACAGTACTCATATCTCAAAAAAACTTCAGTATATGCCTCACAATATCAAAAATATATGTGAACTCACTAAACTTACCAAACTCATATTTATTTCACTGTACACTTATGAGGAAATAATAGAAATCGGTCATTTATTTCTATGTTGAACATTCTAGAATCCCTACCCAAGTTGTGGCCATGTGCCATGCTGGTTTGGGTAACTATCATCAAAGTTATATGGTTTTATGTAACTTGGGAGTACTACCCCTTACCGGGCGAAATTATCATATTTAGTAATTTCAATTCTATAGGCTACCGGGCATAAGTCCATATATGATCACTTGGGCTTTACCCCTTACCGGGCGCATGTCCATATTTGATCATTCACTTTTTCGCAAACAAATTTCACCAATTTCCGTATGTTCCACGTAAATGACAACTATATCAGGTTATAGTACAGCTATTCAACTGCATAATATCAGATTATTATCAACTTACCGATATTCCGATATTTAGTAAAATTTGCCAGAACGTCCCGGACTTCCCAAACTTGACTACTTCCTTTAACGTGACGATAGTGCGTTGTTATGTGTGCGATTAGTTTGCTTGGGAAACAGATTAACTTGCTCATGTAGTAATGTACACCCTATGTGGTGGATTGTTTTCTTTTATTTAATAATTTTAATTTTAGTAAGCGTTGTTTCCACATAGCGATTTTGATAATTTAATTTGACTTTATATTGTCCTTGTCCCAATTTTGGTTTGTTTAGTTTGCAAGTTTTACATTTTAATTACGTGATGAGCTAGGGTCGAGGGCGTCAAGAGAAAAATCGCTGAGATCCTACTTTCTTCATGTCTGGCCTGCAACTGAACTTCGAGTTGCTCTCAACCAATACTGAGATGGCATCAGCTCTTACACCATACCCACGTGAGTAGCCTGATCATCGGTGATTGGCTGAGGCATGATGACGTGGTGGCAGACACACGCTGGGCAGCTTGGGAGCGCCCTTTTGGACGCCCATTTAAGTTACCATATATGGTTCCTCGCCCGGTAAAGGGTTAACCCCGGGGCTGTTCGGCCAGGCAGCTTAGGGAACAACAACAACAACAACCCTTAACCCCTTATTGGCGGCGCTCGACTTAAGTCGTGCACCAAGTTAGGAGCATTATTAAGGCTTTTAAAGGGTTAAAATAGAGTGCAAATGGCCGGGAGCACAGCGGGCCAGACAGCCGACTCCCAGGGCTTACCACCGCCCATTAACTCATGTTCCCTGTGTTCTCGAGAGGCCGGCAGTGTAGCCAGTAGTGAGCATAGCTGGGAAAAATATACAGATATATGCTAAACTCCTATGTTCGTGGCATCACTGCAAGAGAACCACGAGTGCTACATAGCTCGTTCTGGTCTCATTTTGAAGCGTTTAGTGCCTAGTCTTTTGCTAAATAATTTTGTTTTCATGCAGATGCTTGATTTATCATGCAGGAGGGCCTGAATATGCCCAAATGAGCCCAAAACACCCCGCTAGACAAGGATTAATACTACCACAGATCCTTCTGAAGCTGCACAAAATCGTCTAAATGTAGCTAGAATAAAATACAAAAGCGTCATCAGTACTGAAGGGGTTAATCAGCCTTTAGTGAGACGTGAGACAGGTAAATACTGACCGGCACCATACACTCGGGCTCTGTAGCCTGCATGGACTCGTCAATGAGGATGGAGTGGAACTTAAGGCGGGCCAGTCTAGGGTCCCCGGCACCCACACACGTACAGCAGATCACGTCAGCAGCCTCCAGTAGGGTCTGGTGGGAGAGGGGGGGTTCAGTTACTTGATTTAGAGCTCAATTATGTAGCATTATTTTTGTCGAGTCGGCCACCCCCATAAAAAAAGGGGGGGGGGGGAATGGCCCTTATTATTATTATTATTATTATTATTATTATTATTATTATTATTTTTTTTTTTTTTAACAACATCGATCTTAAACACTAATAAACCCCAAATGAAATTAATGAAAGCATGTGATTCTCCCAGGATTTGAACCTAGGATAACTCATAAAGAACTTAAAAGCTCTAACCATTACACCATAAAGACATGCTTATCAAACAAAATATCAACTCATCAACCATTAGCATCTTCTGCTTGAAAGGGTTAAAAATTTCCTTCTCATAATGTACCGGTAGGTATAAATGTGGTGAACCTAACCTTCTCAGACTGCTTCTTCAACATGCGGTAGCGTTTCTCGTCAGCGGAGGATAGCTCTCCCGTCTCTTCTTTTAGCTGCTGCAGTTTCTGAAGTTCACCATTGCTGCAAAACATTAATATTAATTAAAATGTAAAACTTGCAAACTAAACAAACCAAAACTAGGACAAAGACAATATAAAGGCAAAATAACTTATCAAAATCGCTATGTGGAAACAACGCTTACTAAAATAAAATTTATGAAATAAAAGAAAAACACTGCTAAAGTGGTGACTTCAACGCCAAGACGTCGGCCTGGTTTGTCGACAACCCCGACACAGACAGAGGGCTGGTACTACAAAACCAAACCGATAACCTCATTATCCTTAACGACATCCATCAACATACCCATATTCCTCACCAAGCCCTCTATAACCCATCATCTCCAGACATCACCTTTTGCTCCCCACAACATCCTGGAGGGTGGTCAGAACCTTAGGCTCTGACCACCTCCCGATCATTATCACCACCAAAACCAGACTCACCCCAGCTAGCCACAAACACACATACACCAATTATAAAAGAGCTAACTGGGAAGCATTCACAAATGAGACAGAACAACACTTCACAACTCTAAACAGTACACCCATCACTAACATCAACAATGCTGTACACATACTCAATAAAACTATCCAAAACGCTGACAAGAAACACATTCCAAGAGGTAACAGAAAAAGACACAACCCCAACTTCACACCAGAAATTCAAAACTTCATCAGACAACGCGACATACTGAAACACTCCCCAGCACCCCACACACAAGACATCACACAACAAATTCAAGCACTCAACCCAAACTAACAACAAAATACAAGAACAACAAAAACTAAATTGGAATAACTTCCTACAAACACTTGATCACAAAACAAACTCCAAAAACTCTACAAAACACTAAACAGCATCACACTTTCCAACAGCAACACAACACAATCACATGCTGCAATCACAACAACAGACTCTACTCCTTCATGTACAACAACAAGCCAAACACTCTCATCAATCACTTCTCGCATGTCAGCCACCTAAAACCTCACAAAGACGACCGACGTGTCATCCGACGTAAGAGACAATTCCCCACAGACCCTGACTATACACCCTTCACCAATCACCAGACAAAGCATATCATCAACAATCTCAAGCACTCACCCGCCTGTGGCCTAGACAACATAAGCAACATACACCTCAGACACCTGGGACCACAAGGCATACAAGCACTCACTAACATATCAAACTACAGCTATTCACACAACACAAAACCAGACATTTGGAAGCATGGTATCATCATCACATTCCCCAAACCCAACAAAGACCCCACCCTACCCTCCTCGCACCGCCCCATCACACTCCTTTGCTCCCCCTCCAAAGTCATGGAACGCCTAGTATTACAACTAATTACACCTGACCTACCCCTAGCTCCAACACAACATGGCTTTAGGCCACTGCACTCCACAAACACTCTTCTCACAGACCTTACACAAAGAGCTTTCGACGGCATCAACTCAGCTAGACCACCACACAGATCACTATTAGCCACACTCGACATTAGTAAAGCCTTCGATGCCATCCCCCGCCACAACCTAACAAACAAAATCTACAACACAAAAAGGTGGCTGGCCAACTTCCTAGCAGGCAGATGTGCACATCTTTTGCCGGTCAGTCATCTAAAATCAGAAACTTTCCAAACGGAGTCCCACAAGGATCCGTCCTATCGCCCGCACTCTTCAATCTGTACATGCACGATATAACTACACCCAATACGCCCCAAATAAACTTAGCCTCCTATGCAGATGACATAACACTCACATGCACACACCATGACCCAAAAAGAGCAACAGATCTCCTTCAACCCTATCTCAACACACTACATGGCTGGTGCACTACAAACAGACTTAATCTAGCCCCAGCCAAATCCACCGCAACCCTGCTCACAAGTTGGACAGGAGAACACGAATACATCCCTCAACTCACCATAAACAACACACCCCTAACACATACACACACACCCAAAATCCTAGGAGTAACATATGATACTCATATGACATTTAAACAGCACACCACAAACATTAAAAAGAAACTGATACCCACACTTAACGCCCTCAGGTCACTTGCTCACAACAAAGAAACTACCACCACAGTATATAAACAATACATAAGATCAGTGATGGAATACGCAAGCCCAGCCTGGGCTTCTAACCTAGCTGAAACACATCATAAGACTTTACAGACAATTCAAAACAAAGCCCTGAAGATCATCATTACAGGCTGCACAGCTACTGCACCCACAGATCACCTACATCAAGAAACCAAAATCCTCAAAGTCAAAGACCATCTGGACATGAGAGGCACTCAATTCCTGGCAGCAGCCTCCACGAACCAAGACCACCCACTAAACTACATGGCAACACACCCAGACACCAAGAAATATCAAAACAACACCCAGCACACGGTATCACACACAATTATTGTCCTCTCTCCCTCCCTGCCCACCCCGAACCAACTTCCAGAAGCACATCCATACTCATATCTCTCACCGATCCATCCACTCACTCAGACAACACGCAGCTGCATGCACGACCTCCCGAAATCCATCCTTCCGAATCCTCCCTTCCTCGCGAGGACAGAGTCTACCTGGCCAGGCTGAGATGCGGACACCATCCAGCTCTCCTGAGCTATCAAAAGAGACTGGATGACTCCGTTGTCGACTCCTGCCCGGGATGTAACACAGCACCCCATACCATTAAACACATCATAGAAGACTGCATTTCACACAACCACTTACGCCAACAACACAATCTACACTCAATGAGAGCTCTGTGGGAAAGCCCGATCGTGGCCATGGCCTTCCTAAGGGACTCGGGGCTGTTCGGCCAGGCAGCTTAGGGAACAACAACAACAACAACTGCTAAAGTTGTCAGCACAATGTGCCGGTGACGTCCTTTTTCATTACATTCTGGTAACTATTAGACAATATTATTCAGCTTAGGAAGGACGTCTACCAAATAAAAGGCGCCGGACTACTGTAATTAATCCTTTTAGTCCCATATATCCTTCCTATGCTTCATAATATCGTCTAAATGTAGCCGAAATGAAACCCAAAAAGACGTCGCTGGTTCACCAAAGATCATAAAATTAAATGTGTACCGTAATATAAGTTACTATCAGTTCATGACAGTCCATTTCTAATAGCCTACAACTAGAACAATTTGTTTTGACATTGTAGAAGCGCCGAGTGATGTCTCTTCTCTAAATTTTACACAATAACCTTGGTAACCCTGGTCTCTTGGTCTTCTCCTGAATGATCTAGATGTGTGTAAATTTGTGTTTTGTTTTTGTGTGTTTTGTGTTGTCTCTGTTCTTGCTCTGTCTCGAGTCGCCCCCCCCCCCAAAAAAAAAAAAAAAAAAAAAAAAAATGGGGATTGGGCCTGAGTAGATAGATAGATCAAAGTTTGCAGTGAACTATTGATGCACATCCCAATTGCTGGAAACATTCTGTCCACAATACTATCACCATTGCCGTTAAAATTACTAAATACAAAATCTAAATTGACTTATCCTTCATTATAATACTTACTAAATTCATGAAACATAGAAGTAGTCACCGGAGTAGTGTGGTTTACGATGGTAGCCTATACAGTACTATAGGTTTTTTTTAGTCTATTTTTCCAGCTGATGATAATTTAATCTTTTAGCAGCAAATACCCCAATACTCAATGGAAAAATATGAAACAAATATATATATATCTAAGTCATATTAACCCTCCAGCCCCGGCTATGTATTATATATATATTCCTCGAAAACCGGGTGTTTTGGCCGAAAAACGTCTAGGCTAGGCTACCGTATATTCGTTAATCAGACTGCTTCCCGCATTCCCGCGCATCCCCAAGCATAGCTGTGTTATTTACCTGTAGAATGGCATTAAGTAGAGCTCTCTAAGTCAACTGGTTGAGCTGTGATGATGATTTCATTGGAGATAACTTTATGGTCAAAACAGCCACTTTACACTACTATTCGATACTTAACAACAACATACAGGCACACAAGAACAAGCGCCGCTCTCCTTCTTGTGGCCGGAGATGCGGGGCGTCGGTCCAGCCGGCTGTTGTTTACATGCGTCGGACCGACGCCTCGCACACGAAGCTCACAGGCTTTCAACTACAGGGGTGTTCAAGAGTCCTTCCGGGTTCCTGGTATATGCTTTTTTATGGGCGTTTAAGAGCCCATCCGTGTTGAGAGGGTTAATAGCAAAAGTTTCATAATTGACAACAACATTTGGTACAAAATCTTTGTGATAGCCGAGAAATCAAGATAAAGACATGACAATTTACCCTCAGCCGTAAAAACAATAAGACTATAGTAATTTATAGGGTAGGTGCTGACTTTAGCACAGGTGACTTTGTTGTTGATAGTAAGATGTCAAAGGGGCAATCATCTAGCTTGAAAGAAGAGGACTAATGTAATATAAAACAGAAATTACCGGATAACATTAACGCCAGCTTTACACAAGATATGTATAAAATAAAATATAAAATAAAAGAGCACTTACTCTTCCAGGTTACGAATCTGGTTGTGTAAGGCGAGGAAAGAGACAGGCGAGTCAATAGCCTCACGAGACTTGGCACAGAGTCGCACCACCTTGAGGCCAGTCTTGTGGATCTTCTCAGTGAGTTGGTCCACAGCAGTGTTAGAGGGGGCACACACCAGTACCGACCCACCCGTCTGTTTCACTAGCTGGTACACGATGGTTGCCGATGTCACTGTCTTTCCCGTGCCGGGGGGACCTTGGATCAAGGACAGGGGGCGCTGCAAAGCATGCTTCAGGGCATATTGCTGAAAACAAAAAATTATAAAATAAATAACTGTTCACAACACTGGTCCGTTGTTTTGAATTAATTACCAATGAATCATCCAGCCATTAAGTAATACAGAAGTAATTGAAATATAATTCTGACATTCTGAGTTTATATCTTAGGCCGGAGTATAAGATAAAAAGAAAACTAAAGTCAAATTAATCTATTTCATCCCGTGTTATACTGTACCTGAGAGTTGTTAAGAGTGGGCAGGTTGGGTGCTGAGAGTTGCTTGGGTAGGTGTATGTGCCTGAAGATAAGTTCGTCCACATCCACATGACCCAACAGGCGATGGTAGATGTACGGCGACACCGAAGAGTCATCCACCGCAAACTTACGCAGCGCCGCCTGCATCCTGGAACACGCCGTACAAAATTAGGTTATTAACGTAATGGTTAGTGTGCGGAATTTCGGTGCGAGTCCTTGGAGTACCACATATATTCATTACTTTCATTGATTTTGTTCATTAGGTTTATTTGTAAAGTTAATTGGTGGGTTGATGAAAACAAATATAAATTTCCTAAATGCATCTTTATTTTTTGCTCATGTAGTAATGTACACCCATGTGGTGGATTGTGTTCTTTCATTTCATAAATTTTTATTTTAGTAAGCGCTGTTTCCACATAGCGATTTCGATATGTTGTTTTGACTTTATATTGTCTTTGTCCCAGTTTTGGTTTGACTTTGTTTGCAAATTTTACATTTTAATTTTAATCTACAGTATTCTTAATTCAAATTTTCTTAAACATTCCTCTTCCCATAATCTACTTTAAGATCGTCAGTATGGTTTCCTTAAAGGCCGCTCTACTGATGATCTCCTTTCTTATCTTACTAACTCTTGGTCATCCTCCTTTCGGGACTTCGGCGAGAACTCTTCTACTGCGCTAGGCATTTATCAAAAGCCATCGATACTCTGGCTCCATCTGTGCCTTTATCTCTAATTTCCTATCTGGCCATTCCATAGCTGTGGTAATTGACGGCCATCGCTTATTTCCTCAACCAATCAACTCTATTGTTCCTCAGGGCTCCATCCTGTCTCCAATTATATTTCTAACTAGCAGGGGTACCCGTCGTTGCCCGGGTAATCACCATAATCACCATCACTACTACCACCACTACTACTACCATAATCACCATCATCAATCACTACTACCACAATCATCACAATACTACTACTACCATAATCACCGGCCTCGACCTCCCTGTGCTTAAACGGCGACCTCGATTTCGGCCGCTAAATGACCTCCGATTTTGGATCTGACCTCATCCGTACCCCAATTTTGGGGGGCTGCGAACAACTTTCGTTCCATACACCTTTTCGATCAGAGGCCTCCTTCTGCCCCAAACGGACATTTCTTTCGCTCCCGTATACTACATAAGTTCTGCCGAAAAATTTATTAAACAAAAGCGTCTCTGATTTCCACTAAACTCGCCTAAAACCATCTCCAAAGCCTGGGCTTTCCAACGGTGCCCTACACTCCCACCTGGCACCAAAACTGTGGGAAGAGTTTAGTAACAAAGGTCGGGTAGGTCAGGTAACTGACAGACAGACAAACATTGACCTTTATTTATTAAGATATTCATTAACCCTTAAAGAGCGGCACGCAACATAAGTAAAGTTAAAAAAACTGGCAAAAAAAACGGGTGAAAAAAGGGTGGAAATCGAGTGAAAATGGGTGGGATAGTAATGAGCCATACGTCCGACATCTGTGGCCTCCCGGCCCACACTAACTCCAGTTCCCCCACCGCGCGTGAGGATGACAGTGTAACCAATAGTTCGCTAAAAGTGAGCAATGTAGCAAAATCAGCTAAACTTCCATCTTCGAGGTAACACCGTCAGTGCTCCACGAGTGCTACGTAGCTGTATGTGGCGTCATTGTGTAGCGATTTCCACCTAGTTTTCGGCGCAATACAGTTCCTTTCATACTGATGGTTGATATAGCAGTCAGAATGGCCTGAAAAGGCCCAAAACGGCCACAGAGCACCCGCTAGACAAGGGTTAATGATGTTCTAAACTGTACCTCTAGTCGTCTTCACTCATATGCTGACGACTCTACCTTACACTATTCAACTAGATGTATATATCAATCCTACATGCAGTTACTTCAAAACTCACGTGATGAGGCCATAGCACACGTATCTTTTGATATAATTATCTACTATTTTCAATAAGGGGCAGAGATAACCTTGTTGTATTCAATGCTTTCAAAATCCAATAGTTTCATCTATTTAACCTTCACAATCTTCCACACTACTATCTCTTACTCTTAAATCAATCCTTCGTCCTCGATCAATATTCTTGGATGTTTTCCCCTGTCCTTTCTGGAAAAACATAGTACCATTCTTGCTAAAACAGCTTCCCAGAAGTTAATAATCTAAATGAAAGCTACTGCAAAAAATCACAATATACAAACCTATCAAAGCTGGTAGACTTCCACACAAAGTCTACAACAAACTTGTCCCTGCAGTCGGTTGGCACCCCCACGTTGGACTTGAGCTCTATCCCCACCTCCTCCCCAAAGTTGTCTGGGATCTTGATGACGTGGCCGACCCCCGACCAAGGCTTGTGTAGGTCACCCAGGTAGCGCAGGCGTAGTTCGTCACCGTGCATCAACCTCATGTCAGCTTGGGTCGCCGGAGAGAGTCATCCAAGTTATTATGGAAAAATTACAGCTGACCTATCAAAATGTAAAACTTGCAATATAAACTAACAAAAACAGGAACCACACAAACTAAAGACGAAAGAACTTAAATCACAATATGTGGAAATAATGCAATAAAGATTTAACAAATTATACTAACATACTAACTACAGGTATTCAATACCGGTATATATACATTGTTATTAAGAGTCAAATTTTCCCTGGCTAGCGATAGCGAGCCTGTAATTTAAAAGGAAACAGCCTTAGATCGGGACACTTTTCTACGGAAAAATGTACACATTAATCTCAGAGAGGTCTTGGGGTTATTTTTTTAACCCTTAAACCCCGGGTGGTACACGTGTGTACCATTTTGTTTTGACCCGAGGAACCCGGGTGGTACAACATTGTACCATTGCTTGAAAGCCTGTGAGCTTCGTGTGCGAGGCGTCGGTCCGACGCATGTAAACAACAGCCGGCTGGACCGACGCCCCGCATCTCCGGCCACAAGAAGGAGAGCGTCGCTTGTTCGTGTGTGCCTGTATGTTGTTGTTAAGTATTGAAAAGTAGTGTAAAGTGGCTGTTTTGGCCATAAAGTTATCTCCAATGAAATCATCATCACAAATCAAGCACTTGACTTAGAGAGCTCTACTTAACGCCATTCTACAGTTAAATAACACAGCTACGCTTGGGGATGCGCGGGAATGCGGGATGCAGTCAGCATAACAATGATACGGTAGCCTAGCCTAGACGTTTTTCGGCCAAAACACCCGGATTTCGGGGAATATTTATGTAATGCGTAGCCGGGGCGGGAGGGTTAAGCTTGATGGAGGTCTAGGGATCAAACTAAAAATCTCCCCTTAACAAATATACTGTAGGTAAATTGTCTGCATGGGTTTCTGGGTTTCCTATTCTATTCCATATGCTCAGGCCCAATCCCCACTTTCCCATCAGAGGGAAGGGGGGGCGACTCAAGACAGAGCCAGAATAGGGACAACAGAACCGAAAACAATGGAAAAAAAAAAAAAAATCACACACATCTCCTACTCCCCCTAAAAGTAACGTAAGAAATGTGTAATACCTCCATCAGTCTTGGCGAGCGTGAAGTAAGCACAGATCTTCTTGTTGAGTCCCACATCCCAGCGTACCTCGATCTTGTCCTGCGTCTGTGACTCCTTCAGCTTCTTGTCGTAGTCCGCCTCCAGCTTCACCAGCGGACCAAAGATGTTCTGATACTGGAACCCATCCTCGTACCTGACCAAAAGTACATCAAATTATTACACATTCTTTTATTTATAAATTATTATTTTACTTAAGCGTTGTTTCCGCATAGCGATTTTGATTGAGCGCTCTTTTAACCCTTTACTAGCGGCGCTCGACTTAAGTCGAGTGAAAGAAACTGGGAGAAAACGGGTGAAAAATGGGTGAAGATCGAGTGAAAATGGGTGGAACAGTAATCAACCATACGTCCGACATCTGTGGCCTCCCGGCCCACACTAACTCCAGTTCCCCCACCGCACGGGTGGATGACAGTGTGACCAATAGTTAGCGAAAAGTGAACAATGTAGCAAAATCAGCTAAACTTCCATCTTTGAGGTAACACTGTCAGGGCTCCACGAGTGCTACGTAGCTGTATGTGGTCTCATTGTGTAGCGATTTCGGCACAATACAGTTCCTTTCATGCTGATGGTTGATATAGCAGTCAGAATGGCCTGAAAAGGCCCAAAACGGCCACAGACCCCCCGCTAGACAAGGGTTAAATGAGTAAAAAAAATATTATTATTAATTATTATTATTATTAGTTATTTTGTCTTTTTACTGTGTTCAAGTTTTGGTTTGTTAATTTTGCAAGTTTTACATTATAACTCTGAGGGATAAGCACTTTTCCCAGTAACTATAAAGATACCAATAACACTTTTTGAGCGAAAACCACTGGAATTTATGACATGATAATACTTAACGGTAATACTCCCGATTGTACTTAAAATTATTACATAACATTTTATCAGGGTGTCAAACGAAAGCAGTCCATTCTTTGTAGCCATTATTATCGAATATAAATTCGCTAAAAATCATGGTTTATAGTTCATATGTCTTTGGAAGTGATATAATAGCCAAAACAAGGCTGATAGGACAGAGTTTGCACTATGACAAAATTTATTGCTTGGCGTGAAACATGGCGACGCTACGTGGCGACACCCGGGATGCTGCCCATTAACCCTATTGATGTCATGATAGCCTTGATAGTCTTGATAGCCTAATGCTTAGTGTGCGGAATTTTGGTGCGAGTATCCTAGGTTCGAGTCCTTGGAGTAGGGTAAGACGGGGTAATTTCGCCGCGGTGCTAATAATTTGTATTCAAACGCCGATATCTCCGAAACTATTGCATGGATTTGGCTGCAGTTTGGCTTAGGTTGTAGAGCAGTTTTGGTTTAGGTTGTAGAGCAAGTTTAGTTTAGGTTGTATAGCTAGTTTGGCTTAGATTTTGTTGTAGTTTTGCGGGGCTAGCGGCGCGTCTGACGGTATGGTCGGGTGTGTGTGGGGGTGTTTGTGGGTGGTTTGTATGTGTGTATGTTTGTTTGTATGTTTGCGTGTGACACAGCGTTGGCAGTAGCCGTCAGCTGCTGCCTGGTACTTTGTACTAGCAACCTCCACACGAGACACGTCCACACCCACACTACATCTCCACAACTCCACACCCGCACTAGACACATCCACAATAGACACAGTGGCGCATAGTCCTACACATGTGACACACCTGCATCTCTGCCCGCCCTGTTCAGTTGTGTGTGTGTGCGTGCAACGTTTTTCTATTGGCATGTTTAGTGTCAGTTTGGGTTTGTGAATGTTTTCATTGCTTTTACCTGCGTGCTAGTGTTTTGTCTGGCCATTAATCATATAATGTTATCTAGTTTACTAGCTAGATGATGCGTAAAATAGGTCGCGGTGAAATTACCCCGCCGGGCGGGGTAATTTCGCCACGAGTGACTTTTTTCAAAAATTCGGCAGCATGACCAAAACATTATATTTTGTTTTCGTTTTTTGGGCATCTATAGTAGAAAGGCTGAATGTATAGATAAAAAATCTAAAAATAAATAAATTCCATTTGTGTCAATTTCTATTTGTCAAAATACGCGATTTTTGGCGAAATTACCCCGTCTTACCCTACTACATGTATTCATTGCTTTCACTAGTTAGGTTTATTTGTAAATTAATTGGTGGATTGGTGAAAACAAATATGAATATGGCGTCACCAGAGGCCACTGGGTTAAGAGTGTGACCATTTCGACTTAAGTGTGTCTTTGCCTTTCCCCCACAGCTGTGACTGACCTGAGGCACACCTGCTGCGGCTCCTCATCCACACCCGGCCTCTCTAAATCATCAAAGGTGGCAGCAGCATTCTCCTTCCACAGCTCCTCCAGCTTGTTGATCTGCTGCGCTGTGATCTGACGTGCCCGCAGCTGCTCTGCCTCAGAGGGCACCCGCACCAGCCACGGCAGCATCGCTCGGTCATTGATCAGAGGCTTCCACTGCTCAGGGTCCCTGACCAAACAAACGTATTACTGTATTACCATAAACTACTAACATTAGGGCCACGAGAGGTCTACTAAAATATTTATGTAGAACATTAGCAGTAATTGGCATTTTTTTTTTTAGCAAAACAGCCTATTCTTGTAGCCACAAAGTAGAAAATATTTATCAACAATAAAACTACCACATAATTAGCTTTAACCGACCAGTATTAAATACAAATCCTAGAAATACATATGCAAGACATATAATTAATTAATTCACAGGACACATGACATATGAAGAAGTCAAAATATATATTCAGAGAGGAATGCCCCAGTAGAATAGAAGAAAATGTAACATTATACTCTATAGGAGAAAGACTAAATAATACAGATATAATCGAGAATAGAAAAAGAGAGGTTAGGTAAAAGGAAGAGTTATTCTAAGTTGTCGAGGCTCTGACCATCCCTTCCTAAAAGGGCATTACAGGGAACAATGGAGTTTGAAATAACAATTCTCCAAGGGTGCAGTCACCACTCTGAAGGACAAAAACAGTGGATTGGTAGCCTAGTGTGGATATAAGGCAGATTTGAAGGATTGCTCAAAAGGTCAGTTGTTCTTGTTGTTATTGTCAAAAGGTCAGTTGCCTTTACCTATTGCCAATCTATGTTGATCATTGAGTAAAACAGTGTGAATTTCTTGTTTGCTCCAAAGAACATGTGTTTCCATATCCAGAATTATATTTCTAAATGTTTGTTTTCCACCTTGGCATTCAATTTCTATTATCTGTTATTTAACCCTAACCCTTATCCCAATCACCAACACGTCCTACTGCCTAAGACCAGCCAACTGCGGGCCTCACAACATACTTTACTGGTATAAAGTGCATAAATGTGTTACCAGTTCATGTCCCTGAGAGAGCTCTGAGCAGCACAGGGTTGACGACACAGCAGCACCACCACAGACTCAGCCTTGGCGGGGATGAAGCCCAACACAAAAACATTCTTCACTGCACAAGCATAACACTCCAGCACTGTGTCTCGCACCAGACCATCCTTATGTAAGCTCACCTCCTGTACAAACATAACATATACAATTACAATACAGAACTATTAACACAATTATTGCGGCACTTGTCATATGACAATTGCTTGGTCTGCACTATACCATACGGGGGTTTTGGACTAAAAATGACCTCCATTCCCCGCTCATTTTCATGTATAAACAAGAGCTAGAACGTAATTTGATGATACATCCTTGAAAGTACAGGAATAGACCTTTTCAAAGACACCTGAATCATGTCTGTACAATCACTGGTTGTCATGCAAAGATATTGCAAAGGTGGGGCAAAATCGGTGGAAATGAGCGGTTTTCGCTATTCCCAAGTCTGCAGGGGAACGGGAGATATCTCAAAGTTACCTCAGTGTTCGCCTAGACATGGTAGGCGGTGGGTGGAGGGGTCTCACGCTGCCTAGACTCGCTTGCCTGCCTGCCAGGCTATGTACTACGCAGATTTTCGGCGATTGTCTATGACAAGTGCCGCAGTTATGTCCTTAGTTTCTATATAGTATGCCCGTAATCATTGACTTAATATATATTGCATGATTTCAATCACAGAATGGTCCCCTGTGAAAATATCCCAAGATACCTTTCTGGGATTCTAACCCACATACCAAGCCATCATTTCTCTAACCACGGGTTTCACTCAACTCATATCTACGGACATCTCCTTGATCTGAAGCTATCTCCTGTTGGCTTTGAGTGTTTCAGGTGTTGAGGTTGATGCAATCGATCCTGCAGTCTGACCATGTTTTGATCACTTTTCATATTAACATCCCCAGATTCCCCTCCTATAGAAAAAAATTAAGTTCAGAAACTATGAGAACATTAATTATTATGTTCTCTCCACCAACCAACTTTATTCCTAAACTCGATTAATGAAATTAACAAACACATGTGGCAGTCCGGGGATTCGAACCCAGGACGCTCACACCGAAAATCAACACACTTATGCATTGCGCCACGAAGACAAATCTAGTCATAAAGTGAACCAGCTCCTGAACTCTATCAATCGCTCTGTCCTTTCAACTGATGAACTAACTGAGACACATGAAAGGGTGTTTCAATCTATCTGTGATCATCATTGTACAGAGATTGTGAAGTCAATTGTTTTGATAACCTGTCAATCGGATGTCAAACTGGAACAATTTGGTTTGAAGACTGATTTTTTTTTTTAAGAAATATGTGAAACATGATATTGCATTGTTGTTCCAAGGACATACAAACACACTGTAAAGCCCTATACACTTAATGAGTATATACAGTAAAACCTCACCCATCCAGACTAATTGGGGGAAAACCCTGTCTGGATCTGCCAAAAGTCCGGACATATATTCAGCCATCCAGACAAATCTGGATGGCTGACATACAAGTCTGTATATCTAACCCTGGATGTAAATAATATGTGTGGAAACTTGTATTCGCCTTGTTCATTTCCGAATTGACTTACATTTTTCCCAAGCCATCCAGACAAGTCTGGTTGGCTGAAACATGAGTCTGGATCGAAATGCCTGTCTGGATCTCTCGGGTTTCCGGATCTGAGAGCACCGGATGGGAGGGGTTCTACTGTACAATACTAAAATATTAATAAAGCCCTATACACCTACTAGGTATACATAATAATAATAATAACTATAAAGAATGGACTACAGTATGTTAGTCAACGTTACCCTGTGCTTGGCGCGGACGAGATGGTTGATGATGTGAGATCCAGAGGTGTTTCCACGGCCGTTACAGAACCACTTGTGACACACGTTACACATGACGGCCGACGCCGGGTCATGGATCCCACAGTAACGACACGCCCACTCTGGCAGCTCCTAAAAACACACACCAACAATTAACCCCTTCAGTACCGGCGAAGTCCTTATCATTATATTCTGGTGATTATTAGACAATTTTATTCAACTTAGGATGGACATCTACACATTCAAAGGCTGCAGGCTATCTCAATTCACCCTTTTAGCTCTCATATATCCTCCTAAATCTTCATAAAATCGTCAAAATGTTGCTGAAATTAAATACAAAAAGACGTGAATGATACTGAAGGTATACAGTACGGTACTTCAATCTCGTGCAAAATTGAAAATTACATTTGATACCTTCAGACTATTTTCCTCGAACATATTAAGAATATTTCATAATCAAAAGGTCTATTTGAACTATCATTGACCCATGATTCCTAGACGTCTAACTTAAAAGTAAAATTATCTACTAGTACAGTAGTATTATTAAATATAGAAAATTGCCGTCTGATTGAAAGGTTAATGGATTTTCATTACTATTATTACTTATTCTAAATATATCTAATAACATAAAACAAAACAAAATAATAAAGAAAAAATATAAAATGTAGGTACACTCTAACCTCCATTTAACGGATTCCGATTTAACGGATATCCGCAATAACGGTCAAAAAATGTAGGCCGGATAATGGACCCAGCAACGGACATAGTCCGTTGCTATAAAAAAGTTGGAGCAAAGTCCGTTGCTCTATCTATTTATCTTTCTAATGCACCTACCTAAATCCCTTATACATTAACATAACTATGTCTTATTTGGACTTTTTGTAATCTTTGAATTATTTCTAATATGATGGAATTGAAAAATATAATATCCTTCCAGCACATAGATAAATAATAAATAAGATAGTCAACAAAATATTTCAACTCTCCCCTCCGTGCCAGCAGAGACGGAAGATTTACGTTTGATAGATTTTTTGTTTTGTTTTTTTCCCTCGATATACACACTCTTTCTATTTATCTATCTCTCTAATTCATCTACCTAAATCCCTTATGCATTAACATAACTATGTCTTATTTGGACTTTTTGTAATCTTTGAATAATTTCTAATGTGATGGAATTGAAAAATATAATATCCTTCCAGCACATAGATAAATAATAAATAAGATAGTCAAAAAAATAGTTCAACCCTCCCCTCAGTCTAGACGCCGAGCTTCCGAGACGGAAGATTTACGTTTGATAGATTTTTTGTTTTGTTTTTTTCCCTCGATATACACACGCTATCTATCTATCTCTCTAATTCATCTACCTAAATCCCTTATACATTAACATAACTATGTCTTATTTGGACTTTTTGTAATCTTTGAATAATTTCTAATGTGATGGAATTGAAAAATATAATATCCTTCCAGCACATAGATAAATAATAAATGAGATAGTCAACAAAATATTTCAACCCTCCCCTCCGTCTATGCGCCGAGCTTCCCAGACGGGAGATTTACGTTTGATAGATTTTTTTTTTTTTTTTCCCACGGTATACACAAAATGATGGGGCAATATTATAACATGTTTTTAATTGACATTTGTGTCGTTTTTGCTGATTATGAGTTGGTGGAAAATAAAATCTTTAATTCTATCATATCGGAAATGATTCACAGATTATATAGAGACCAAATAATATACACTTTTAAGTGTGTTCAATAGTTTTGCATTATCAATAGGGTGTAGCACAAGGGATTACCAGGATTTATTTCAGGTACAGTAAAAAAAAGGATGCATAACAGTTAAATGTCACGATCCGGACACCTGTACTCAACACCGAATTTTTCTCAAGGAATTTCCGGATTACATCCGGACTGGACAGTATTTAGCAGCAACGGACATTTAGCAGGAACGGACAGGTGCTTGCACGCATTCGTCCGTTAAATGGAGGGTCGAGTGTACTGTAGTTGTTATTGCTGTTCCCCAGGCTGTCTGGCCGAGCAGCCCCAAGGTCCCGAGCGAGGCCAAGGCATAAAACGAGCGCCCCCACAAAACCCTCCCTGCTTACCACTAATAAAGCCCGGGTGACTGAAGCCACTCCAAGGCGGGCAGCTGAGGAGGGTGCGGAAACACCCGGGAAACCCAAGCCCCACCCAAGGCACTGTGCCCCTCAGCAATTATGAAGGGAAAGTTAAGGGGCAAAGGAGAAATGTGACGCTTTGGCTCCCAATCTTCCAACCTCTAGGTTGACAGTAGGGAGGTCAATCCACGGAAGAGACGCCGTCACTTGAGATCTAGAAAATATATACTGAAAGTAAAAGAAACAGTCAAAAGTAAGCTATGGGTATGGCAGAGAACGCTCAACTCTCAAACTGATAAACCAGCCCATCACCACATGACTAGAACCCAATCCTCTCAGCATCAGCTAGGAAAGGCCCTAGAAAGCCACATTTGGCGGGGGGATAGCTCCCTTATATCAACTCCTTTCGGGGTTGGGCACCCGCAGGTACTGTAGTAGCGAAGCGCACTGTATTGTGAACTAACCTTGGTGTAGAAAGCATTTTCCTCTTCTTCCTCTTCAAACTGCAGGTCACCGAGAGCCTCTGTAGTCTTCTCAACCTCTGCTTCAACCACATCTCCATTCACTGTCGCCTAAAAATAAAATAAATAATAATAATAATAATAATAATAATAATATAATGTAAAACTAGCAAAATAAACAAACCAAACAGGGACGACACAATATACTGTATAGACAAAATCACTGTGGAAATAACGCTTTAGCAAAATATAATTTTGAAATAAAAGAACAAAATTAGTCGCACATACTGTACAGTATACTATTGTACTCTCGTCGTATTCAAGGAATTAGTAAATTTGGGAGGTTCAGGACGTTCTTTTAAATTCTGTATGAATAAAAAAACTACAATTTATGTCAGAGGGCAGGAGAATAGGAATCCTCCTCCCCTTGTACAATTTACCTACTAGACGAGACAGAGTAAGGGGCGAGGGAATGCGAAAGTGGTCCCGGACCCCTAAGAACTGGAACTTCAAATGTTTGTCTCGAGTTGGGTACCGGTATGTGCCCCAGTATATACATACAGTACTGTACATATAATTTAATATGTCAAAAAAAAAATCATTCAAACAAATTTGCAATTTGACATGATATAATAATAGAAGTTTTTTTTTTTCTATTATCAGAAGCAGTATGCAATTGACCACTTGCGAGTTTCGTTCTATAAGGAAGTTGGAGCTGTAGACATTAATATTTAGCAGAATTACCAGCTAAAATACGGTTGTAGTACATTTATAAATAGGACATAAAACCCAATTTTACATACTTTTAAGCCATCAGAAACCTACCGTACATTGTTCTTGCATTTCTATTTACTATCGATATCTACAGCTCCAACTTCCTTATAGAACGAAACTCGCAAGTGGTCAATTATGGATTTGGAGAAAGCTTATGACAAATTTAATAGAGAAGGTTGTCAAAATTACTGAGAATATACAAGGTACAGTACTGTACCGTAAAACCGGGCCATGGCGGACAAGTTTTATATACAGGCATATTTTTTCCTATGTGAGTGAAGAAGACAAAAGACATAGCTGCCTGTAACAATTGTCTCCCCCCAAAGTTAAAAGAGTGACAAAGAGCCAAATTCTAGGTATGTTACAGTCAAAATATCTGGACACTCGGAGCTTGAAGCGGTATATTTCCTAAGAAGATCATGAGGGAATCAGATTGATGGAGAGATCCAAAGCTTACTAGTTGAGTAGAAGATTCACTCTTGGGTTAGAGAGTTGGACAGAATAGAGGTGGAAGTGTGTTTAACCCCTCAGACCCGGTAGGGCTCTGAGGCACCCATAATAAACTAGGGCCAGGAACACGGAAGGGCTCTAAGGCACCGGCAGCTTGAAAGCCTGTAAGCTTGTTTTGAAAGCCGTCCATCCGACGCATGTAAACAACAGCCGGTTGGACCGACGCCGCGCATCTCCGACCACAAGAAGGAGAGGCGTCGCTTGTTCTTGTGTGCCTGTGTGTTATTGTTTAGTATTGAAAAGTGGCTGATATGGCTGATATCGCCACAAAGTTCTTTCCAAGGAAATCGTCATCACAACTGAACCAGTTGACTTAGAGAGCTCTACTTAACGCCATTCTACAGGTAAGAAACACATCTACGCTTGGGGATGCGCGGGAATGCGGAAGCTGTCAAAATAACAAAGATACGGTAGCCTAGGCGTAAACGTTTTTCAGACAAAACCCCCGGGTTTCGGGGAATATTTATAGAATGCGTAGCCGGTCCCAGAGGGTTAAAGGCGGGTGACCCCCACTCTCCGTAAGGAAGGAGGTATACTGTATATATACTGTACTATACTAAGAAAGCTCTGAAGAACACTGATTATTGTAATAGCAGTAGAAGAGTGAGAGAGGTTGTAAGGAACCAGTAAGAGGAAGTGAGTAGAGATAAAATGCTTCTGACTCTACCCTTTCGAGAAGTGCACCATGGGTGGAACTTCCCCACACATGCAAACAATACTCGATACATAGGCGCAGTGCACCCCTATACATCGAGAAGCTGTGCGGGGGTGAAGAACACACCTAACTTCTGGGAAGCTGTCTCAGCATGAGTGGTAATATGATCTTTTCAAGAAAGGTCAGGATAGTAAAGATGTAGGATTGTTCACCAGGTTTGTCAGTGAAAAAAGAGAAGTCATTGGTGGTGGTGAACATTGAAATCACCAAAGATGGAGATTTCAGAGAAGGGAGAAATTAATACAGTAGAATATTTTCCATTTTAGAAGAATTTTGGATACCGGTAGTCGGTAGAATTAGGGGATATAAACAGCACAGATATATTTAGTGAGACTGTGAGAGGGTGACAAGATAGCTTAACCCTTTCACGCATAGGATGCCATTTTAGCTTATTCTGGGATACTTTAAAGCCTTTGTGACCATCATAGGTGTTTAGAAACCTTTAGTTTAAGCCAGAGACTTGAGAATTCAGAAGTCAAAATTAGAAACACGAGAAGATTGTAGTGTACGTACTCACAACATCTATCTAAATTGGCTTTGAGTTGAGGATAGCGATAGTAGGGGGATGTAGAGGAGGGTTTGATGTCTGTTACCTCAGAAAACTGGGATTCAGTGAGGAAAAGGTCAGGTTTGTTCCCATAGAGAGGAAGTTGGAGAAAAGGCCGTGAATGATGCAGAAATTAATAGAGTAGTTGTTGTTGTTCTTGTTGTTGTTGCTGTTCCCCAGGCTGTCTGGCCAAGCAGCCCCAAGGTCCTGAGCAAGGCCAAGGCCATAACAGAGTGCCCCCACAAAAAACCTCCCTGCTTGCCACAAATAAAGCCCAGGTGACCGAAGCCACAACAAGGCGGATAGTAGGTATAGGTAGCGCCAACAAACTTGACAATTATCTCGATCCCTGACCTCTTCGTAACTCAAAAGGACCTTGAGCAAACTGGCTGTAAATTAACCACACCTATTTCCTGGTAGACTCTTCCCAAATGATAGAAATATCAGCCCGATTGCTTTTATTAATTTTGGGTTATAAGAAGTTAAGGGGTCCAGATTATTGTTAAGTTCGTTGGCGCTACCTATAGTGGTCGAGGGCACTTAGAAGAGTCTGTACCAGGGGTCAGTCCAATGGGATCTTTGGTAGAAGAAGAGAGATGGTGTTCCACAAAGAGGAAGTTGGAGGAAAGGCCGCAAATGTTGCAAAAATTGATAGATAGAGCAGTAGGTCATAGTCCAGGCCCCAAGGCACTTAACCCCTTTCATTATATTCTGACGGCTATTAGACTATTTTTTATTCAGCTTAGAAAAGACGTCTACCCATGAAAAGACTACAGTCTATCTCATTTCATACTTTTAGCTAACATATATTCTTCCCAAGCTTCATAAAATCGTCTAAATGTAGCCAAAATTATATACAACATACGTCGCCGGTACAGAAGGGGTTAAAGGAGTCTGTACAAGAGTATATGGGGGTATATTTTAACATTGTTGGATAATGGGTAAATACTAATATGCACCGTTAATGACATATAAAGTTATGATTTATATAAATATCGTAGGTAAGAGTTGTGTTATCGGGCGTACCACTACCGACATACAGCATAACTCCTCTCTAAAACATTAACCTAACCAAACAACCTAACCTAGTATTCATGTATTAATGAGAATACTAGGTTAGGTTAGCTTTTTAGTTAGGTTAAGTATTTATAGATTATTTATGTTGTATGTCAGTAGTGGTACGCCCGATAACACTACTCTTACCACATTGTATACTGTACAGTCAGAAACCGCACTTTCTGAGACACTTTGAAAGGTCCCGGACATGTGCAGCGTATAGTTTCTGGACGACAGCCCACTCTATGATATTATTTATTTATCACATAATGATATTATTTATTTAGATTTCAGTAAAGCTTTCGACAGAGTCCCTCATTAGAGATTGATGAGAAAGGTTGAGGCACATGGAATAGGAGGATCGTTGTTGGGATGGATTAGGTCATGGCTAATTGGTAGGAAACAGAGAGTCAGCATAAATGGTACCAAGTCAGAGTGGGGAGCAGTCAAAAGTGGTGTCCCCCCAGGGATCGGTATTAGGTCCCCTGTTGTTTCTTATATACATAAATGACCTAGATTTAGGTATAACTAGTAGGATAAGTAAATTCGCAGACGATACTAAAATGGGGAGATCAATTGATTCAGATAGCGATATAGAGTGCCTCCAAAGGGATCTAGATACCTTACATGAATGGTCAGTAAATTGGCAGATGAAGTTTAACATTGACAAATGCAAGGTATTAAAGATAGGGAAGATGCAAACAAATGTTAAATATAAACTAGCTAATTTAGAATTAGAAAATTCAGACTGCGAGAAAGATCTAGGTGTGTTTGTTAGCAATGATTTGAAGCCTAGAAAACAGTGTATGCGTTCGTAATAAGGCAAACAGGATTCTCGGGTTCATCTCTAGGAGTGTGAGTAACAGAACTGCTGATGTTTTCTTAAAACTTTACTTGTCATTAGTGAGACCCCATTATTATGCTGTCCAATTTTGGTGTCCTTATTACAGAATGGACAGATTCATTGGAGAGAGTACAGCGTAGAATGACAAAAATGATCCATAATATTAGAAATCTTCCGTACGAAGAAAGGTTGAAGAAATTAGGTTTACATTCGTTAGAGAGACGCAGAGTTAGAGGGGATATGATAGAGGTGTTCAAGTGGGTTAGTGGGATTAACAAAGGGGACATAACAAATGTACTAAAGCTCAGTGATAGCAAAAGAACTCGTACCAATGGTTTCAAATTAGATAAATTTTGTTTCAGAAAAGAGATAAGCAAATATTGGTTTGGTAACAGAGTTGTAGATGGGTGGAATGAACTACAGTACCAAGTGCTATAGTGGGAACTAAAACGGTAGGGAGCTTTAAGATAAAATTGGATAAGCATATGGACGAGAAGGATTGGGTGTGAAGGGGATCAGCCGGGTTGGGCCAATCAGCATTCTGCAGACCCCCATAATCCTGCGTTATCTCTAACCGTTTTGTTAAGATGATCCTCAGGGTATTAGAGTGTTGAGCCTATAACTGGGCTTTGTAATTGAATTGGGGTTGTGTGGGACAGGGATCTGCCTTGCTTAGGCCAATCGGCTTTCTGCAGACTCCCATTTTCTTATGTTCTTATGTTCTATCACAAGGCCACATACCTATGAACACACGTTCCGAACCAATAGATGCTTCACTTGGTCTACCATGTAAAATTATAATGCTGCTGCTATGCTATTTTCCGCATTCATTTATTTATAGATATCAAAATTACAAAAATTTCTTTACTACATTCCCTTACGCATCTAGCCTACAGTAAATACGGACACAAATATTACCATAGGTTTTAACACTTAAAGAGCGGGGCCCGACTTAAGTCCGTATCTAAAAAGCAGCAAGTTAGGAGCATTATTAAGGCTTTTAAAGGGTTAAAATCGAGTGCAAATGGCCGGGAGCGCAGCAGGCCACACGGCCGACACCCAGGGCTTACCGCCGCCCACTGACCCACGCTCCCTCTGTTCTCGAGAGGCCGGCAGTGTAGCCAGTAGTGAGTGTAGCTGGAAAAAATATGCCGCTATACGCTAAACTCCCATGTTGGTGGTACCACTGCATCAAAACGACGAGTGCTACGTAGCTCGTTCTGGTCTCATTTTGAAGCTTGTAGCGCTTAGTTTTTTGCTGAATAAATTTATTTTCATGCAGATACTTGATTGATCATTCAGGAGGGCCTGAATATGCCCAAAACAGCCCAAAACCCCCCGCTAGACGAGGGTTAAGAAATTAAAAATGAAAAGAAATACTTCCAGATTGATGCCCCACGAGAATGGCTCGGGTTCCAACATTAATTAAGGGGGTAGTACTCGCTTTTTCTGGACCCTCTTCTCCCTCATGTTTAGCATACTGTATTAGTTTTCAGGTTTTAAGACGTTAGTTTCGTTAGTTTGGCGATTTTGAGACCTTTCGCCTCATTTTGTTAATATTAAGACCTTTCGTGCCCTTTAGATGTTGATTTTTTCCTGGCGAACAAAAGCGAGCTTCTAATTTTAGAAGGAACCGGCCTTCGGTCGGGAAATTTTTCTACCGAAAAATGTACAAATTTACCTTGAAAGGGGGTCTAGGGGGTGTTTATCTAAGCTTGATGGAGGTCTAGCGAGGAAATTTAAAAAAAATAAACTAGGCCTAATGGTCAAATTGGATTTTAGGTCACGTATGTGTTTTTGTATCATAATCCTTTTTCTCATCAGTTTCTTCATTGATTAGTGTGTTTGAAGGTGTTTTTCCTTCTGGAAATTCATATTTACCCATTATTTTGCAATATTAAAACATGCCCCCTAAAACCATATTTTGTTATTACCCTAACCTAACCTGGGGGCTGCTGCCCCCAGACCCCCGCAGGGTTAGTATTGATATAGAATATGACAAAATACTACAACTACGGTAAAAAAATGAAAAATATTAGTTCTCAGCTGATCCAAAATGGCCACCATCACCCTTATTTAACCCACAAAGTCTAAGGAAAAATAATTTAATCTGCAGCGGTGAAGACATATATTGTGGTGACTAATACTCTAATACAAAGCTATAGTATACATTTAGAACATTATATCCCATACGTGACCTAAAATCCAGTTTGTCCAAACTAATATATACAGCTCGGTCCTGTATAAAGCGAGTTCAAACAGTGTGAATTTCGATTAGTGCGAGCAATGAAAATATTAAACACAAAATTATCAACCAATGTGAATACGATCTTTTATTAAGAGTCGGGTAGCAATATGGGTTAAATACGTGGAGTTTTCTATTAGTGCGGCCAAAATTTGTACAGTGCGATAAATTTCCCGCCTGACTCGTGGCATCACTTGTGTTTGAGCAGCTTGGGCATAGAGGGAGGCTGGTCAATCAGACTTTTTTATCCCGTACTGTGTGACGCTATCTCGCATTCTCGGGTTTGTGTTCATATCAAGTGTAGAATTTAAGGTAAGGAAAGGTCTAATTTACCATTGATATGCTATATTTATCATTACCAGTTGTTCTTTGGTCCCTGGTCTTTCACTTACAACGGCACCCGCCTCTTCAACTGTCTACCACGAGAACTCCGAGACTTCACAAATGCCACAACAGAGTACTTCAAAAGGAAATTAGATAGCCTAAGTGGCTTAGTGAAGTACCGGACGAACCACCAACACCAGGATGAGTAAACCAGGATACCCCAGCTCCCACCACAACACCCTCCCAAACTCGCACAAGGGGTAGGAGCAGAGGAGCGTCCTGGCCCCAGCGGAGGCCCACCTCAACTGCGCCAGTAGAAGGCGAAATTCTTCAAAGTAAGTAGTATTATGGGTGGGGGCTCACGCCCCCACGGGTTGGGTAACAGTGCAATAAAACACAGTATTATGGTACATCTCTTACTCCGGCAACGAGTGGCAGTGAGAGGGCCGAGAGGTTCATAAGAAGATAACATTCAAGACCTCTTTCGCCGACTTATTAGAAATAAATCATTAGGGAAAATAGGGACCAATAGACTCGCCATATTTTTCTCATTATAGTCCGCATGGAGGAATTTCGTTATCGACACTTGAAAAAACCCGATTACACCGAAAAATAACACTAAAATAATGTCCCGAACGTAAACAAAGCATTGCACCCAATGAATCCTTCGACCTGGGTCCTCTTCTTCTTGTTTTGAAAGATGCGGTGAGTGCGATTCACCCAATAAATGGCTTGAACGTTACTCACAAAAACGATATTATATTATATTATATTATATTAGGGTTAGGTTAGGTTAATCTAATATAATATTTGTAAATTTTAGAAGCGTGCATGGCCTCCCCACAATTTTCCTTACCTACTGTAAAAGCGCGATTCACCCAATAAATGGCGCCATTTGACGGAGTATCTTCAGATTAATGAATAATGGGTAAGTTAATGCAAATCCTCCACTCAAACCATGATAAACAACAATTAAACACTATATTCCCTGGAAAAAATATAAAGAAACTTGGTAAATAAGGCAGCTCTAGCTGTCTTGTATGTTACCCATAAGAATAGGCTAACATGAATGCGGCGGTGGAGAAAAGTTAAAATAAGAAATAATTGGATTTATTACCTAAGGTACGATTTTAGTTACTGGACACCTATTTGACAGGTACCGCCAACGATTTAATAAAAAAGGGAAAATTCGGTTTACACGCATCCAACACCAAGCTACACCCTTTTCTGGTGTACGAAACACTAAAAAAGCAATGGGGACACTTTAATAATGATAATATGAGACGAAATATAAAGACAACTCGGTTGCGTTCGTGGAAGTAGCGTCGCTTTGTTTACTTTACGCTCGGAGTGACTTCCCGGTCCCGCCTTGGCGGTCGACTTCAAATGGCTAAGCTTATATAACCAGTTGTTGGGTCCATTTTTTGATAAAGACTTGCGTTATAGGCCGTGGGATACAGGACAGGGTTGAGGGGGGGACCCCCCCCCCCCGTGAATTATAATAGGCCCAATCATCATACAGTATATGTGGCCAGCAGTGGTGCCGCTAGAGGAGCGGCGAACACATCCAAAGGTATCCAAAGGTAAAGGGGGCAAGTAAAACAGCTGGCCGTAGTAACCTCGAGTATCCTGGGTAAACAAACCGCGACGATCCAAAGCGACGACGGACTCCCCGGACTCCCCCCGCGGCCGATTTTCGGCACAACCACGCCATTTTATTCTCGCCGAAAACCACATTTAAAAAGTTATTAGCCTATATCGTTTTCAATACTAGCCTATTACCGGACCAGAAAAAGGTGTAGCTTGGTGTTGGATGCGTGGAAACCGAAAACAAATATGTATTAAATCCTCGGTGGTAGGCTACCTGTCAAATAGGTGTCCATTAACCCGTACAGCCCCAGCGACGCATCTGACGCGTCGGCGATGTATGTAACGCACAGCCCCAGAGTCGCGTCTGGCGCGTCACCCTAATTGCGCCGACCGTAACCTCAGGTGTAGCCACTCAAGAGGGCTCAGATTTGTATGGGAACTGTGTACGTATCGCACGCAACCGTGCCGATGGTTGAAAACTCTCAAAGTCCATGTGCGTGCGCGTGAGCGCGCAATAACCTGTTTTTTTGGGGTAATTGCCTTCAATTTTTTACTCTTGTAAAATACGTTTTCGGGGGCTCTGTAGGACCATTCTATAAGCTTTTTGAGCGGTTTTTCCTTCATTCCTAACCCATTCGATATTGTTTCTGGAATAAAACAATTTTTTGAAAACCGGCCGGGTTCTGGTGAACAAACATTACAAAACTAGCCGGGGCTCCACGGGTTAACTAAAATCGTACCTTACCTAGCCTATTAATTTCAAACCTATGCAAAAAGATCTTAATCTTTATGTTAGGCTAGGCCTAGGGCCTAACCCAATTTATTGGGCCTAGGCTATCCTTATCATCATCATTCAGGATTTTTTCCCAACTAAGCCTAACAATAATTTATACCAGCTTAAAAACACTAGGCCTAGCCTAATTAGGCATAACTGATATTCAGGAGTTCATGTACACAATTTTCCCTGTAAATCCATGGTTAAAGAACTTGGGTAGGCCTATAGCCTAATGGTACCTAGCCTAGGCCTAATGCGTAATTCACATGAACAGCTGTACAAAATTGTGAAAAAATGGCATTGCACAATACGGAGTCCAGGGTGCAGGACACCACTGGGTCTCTATATATCTGACTTCCCCGGGTTTCCTATATCATTAATACCCTGATACATACTTGACTCTGGGACTGTTGGGTCTTGTCTAGCGGGTCTCCTTGGGTTTGGGTCTGGCTGCCAAGGGTGAGATTGAACTCGTACTCAGAGCCCTGAGTATCAGCGCCCAAAAGGTCCGCCTCCTCTGTATCATAGAAGGTGAGACTCTGTGAGCTGGGGCCATACGCGTCCACACTCATGGTTACCTCAAGTTGCACACGCCTAGAGCAACGTCAAGCTCGCTATTTCAACTCTTTTTGCGTTCAAATTTTTCTTCCCGCACTACCATGTCGGGAACCATGATAGCTATAAATGGAATGAGTCCACCAGGCTGAATGGACTAAGAAACAAAGGAGCATCGGATCCGCTCCTCTATATAGCTTCTGAATATATCATCAACCGGACATGATAACTACAAAACCACATACTATTCAAACATAATTGTAAAATTTAATATATTAGATGGAGAAAGCAATTACAAAGGTGACTGAACACCCTGCAAAGCAAATTAACAACAGCTGCCTTCTAACTATAATGCTTTACTGCCATATGTATATAATCAAAGTAGCAAGACTTTAATCTTCTTGATCTTGTATTCCAATGCTATATGTTAAATTCATTTATATCCTCATACTGTACGATATCCCCGGGCACACGTCACCCATGAAGAATATCGCAGCTGATAATGAATAAATTCATCATGACTTGTCTATTTACCTAGGCACTGGCAATTGTCACTATATGACCAACTACCAGACAAGAAGCCTCGGGTATTTGCCCATGCACAAAAGCTAATACGCGGTTTATTCCCATTATAATGCATACGTAGCCTAACAGCAACACGTACAATTCATGATAAGGCCTTTCAAGATAAAAGGAGTAGCTTTACTAGCTAAAAATAAAACTTATCGTGAGCAGTTGTTTTACTGGGTAAATAGCCATTGAAATATACGGATAGCCTAACTTTTGTTCTAATCCGCTCATTATTCCTTATCTGACGGTTATCTGGTGTGATTTACAATGAAAAATACGTATATTTGTTTTTATACATTCCAAAATAAGCACATAACAGTAACACATGTGCTGTGTGCTGTACAGTAGAATTGAAATTACACAACATTTGAAAGCTTGACGAAGCTACTTTCACACAGCACACCGGACTCGTGTCTTGTATAAGCTTAATATACTGTTGGAGATTTTAAAGACGGTAATGGTATATATTAAATGTTATTTAAGTGAGGTACGGCTGTCATGAGGGATTAATAAAGCATCGAGGGTGGTACTCATGAGGCGACATGTGGAACTGGAAGCAGTGGAAGCTTTGAGATAGCAGACGACATGAAAAACAAACCACTTTCGAGTTTTTAGGTCTATATATGTTTATAATAATAATAAAATGTACTATTAGGCCTATTTTAATTAAAGTGTCAGAAAGAGTCATTGCGTATTTCTATGGGCAAGTTGCATACAAATTAGCCAAAAATAAAATCATTGATAAGCGAGAGTGACAGGTGAGAGGATGCACAGCTGACGTGTTGAAGGATTATCGCTAAAATCTCTTGAATTAGCAAGTTAATATAAAAGAGCATGATATGTATTGATCCATGAATGTTGTGCCTACAGTGTTATCCTAGTGCCCGGTGTGAGGAAGGCCCGAGCACTGTGTTATATGTGATAGAAGTTGCTGTCGCCGAGGTCAGTGCTACCGTGTTTTCTGGCACGTTGATGCCTTTCACTACTAACGCCTAGTATTGATGTACTAACTGGAATGTACTACTGTCATTGGGTATACTAACGGTATATAGTAGTAGAATGGGTGTACTAACGCATTATAATAGCATACTAACGGTTATTATTGAAATTACACTAGCCTACGGCCATACTGGCTACTGCTGTGCTGGCATGTTACCATCGATCTCTACCTTCTTTGACCTTGACCTACTTATTGCATTAGAGCTATTGATACCGAGTCTGTGTTAGCTATTGGTTAGGCCTACTAACATTAGTTGTTTTTTTGGTAATTTTAAAGAAGACACCCACAGCTTTATTGCTAAATAGCCAGCCCACACTGAAAGTGTTTCAGTGTGGGCTGGATAGCCTAAATAACTTTTATAATACACTTAGCCTACAGGCCTGCTTAAAAATGCTGTGGGAGAACAATTTCAAAATTTATTTGACAATTTAGCTAGCAAGGATGTAGTATTTGGGTGTACCGCCCCGTCCGCCCGCCTTGTTTACACAATGCAGTATGCGGAGCGACGCACGCGATCATGTTCCCGTCTATTTTGACTGCCGTTGGATTCAATAATTGGTTGAGGGGGAGCTTTGCCCTCACCCCCCCATAATGTGTCATCATCATATATATTGCCAGCAGGGGACAAATAACAGAAAAAATAGCCGTCAAAGTAGACAGGGAACTTAACCGCGATCGATCGACCCATATCAACTTATGTAAGCATATTTAACCCTTGGGATCCGGGAGGCCTCATATGAGGCAAAATGGTAAAAAAAAAAATTCCGCTATAGGCCTAATCATCAGAACTCGGCAACCACGCGTTGTAGCGACGTCATCTCTACGGCATTCTACAGACAACAATTTTTTTTACAATTTGCAAAAACATTGACTGCTCTAGGTAGTCTCAATCAGTAGCTACTGAATTATGAAGTTGATTTTACCAAAATTCATATGAGGCCCCCCGGATCCCATGGGTTAAGCATGACAACCGTCTCCGAATCTCCCAATCTTTCAGTATATTTAGGAAAGATAAGTCCTAGATTAGGATTTTAGGTTATTCTAAAGCAGCTAGAACTCTAAAATTAAATTTTGAAAATATTCTCCCACAGCAGATTCTTGTATTTTAGTGATAGGCCTGCCGCCTATGTACAGTAGGGTCTCACATAGAACGAGAAATTGGTCGATAAACGAGGCCGTTCTATGCAATTTCGTTCTATGTGAACACGGCATTTTGGTGGCCCAATATGGTCAATGTTCACTGTAAGCGTAAATTTCCGTCAGGAGCGTACGATATTTCGGCGCTCTATATGAGAACTCGGATTTGCCCTACTTTGATGGCGAAACCGTTCTATATGATCACATTCGTTCCTAACGAAAATTTTGGAACAATATTTTAGGTCAGGCGTTCTATAAGAGACTCGTTCTATGCGAACATGTTCTATGTGAGACCCTACTGTGTATGCATGAGTGGTTAAAAAAAAAAAAAAAAATGATACCAGATTTAATAGCCTACTCACAAATGATGAGTGGCCGATTATGCAGCGGCACAGCCGGAGTACAGTACCGGTACTGCGATGATCTTTTCCGAGTGGATTTCATTGGAGATTGATATCCAGTATTTGATAAATGGATATAAAATCGTAGTCATGTACTTAACCTTTAACTGTCTTGGTGGTGTAATGGTTAGTGTCTGAGATCTGGGGATGGATGTAGACTCCGGGCGTACGGTCGTCATGTTTACATAGGGCGATCGCCGCTGTTAACTTCGCATCTATTTTGACGGCGATTAATTCGGTTATTTGCCCCCTGCTGGCAATATACAGTATATGATGATGACAATAGGGTAAGACGGGGTAATTTCGCCGAAAATCACGTATTTTGACAAATAGAAACTGCCACAAATGGAATTTTTAAATTTTTAATTTTTTATCTATAGGACTACATTCAGCCTTTCTGCTATAGATGCCCAAAAAACGAAAGAAAAATATATAATGTTTTGGTCATGCTGCCGAATTTAAAAAAAAAGTCACTCTCGCGGCGAAATTATCCCGCCCGGCGGGGTAATTTCGCCGCGACCTATTTTACGCATCATCTAGCTAGTAAACTAGATAACATTATATGATTAATGGCTAGACAAAACACTAGCATGCAGGTAAAAGCAATGAAAACATTCACAAACCCAAACTGACACTAAACATGCCAATAGAAAAACGTTGCACGCACGCACGCACACACAACTGAACAGGGCGGGCAGAGATGCAGGTGTGTCACACGTGTAGGCCTATGCGCCTTTGTGTCTATTGCGGGTGTGGATGTGTCTAGTGCGGGTGTTGAGTTGTGGACATGTAGTGCGGGTGTGGACATGTCTAGTGCGGTTGTGGACGTATTTATTAGGCCTACGGGTGTGGAAGTATTTAGTGCGGGTGTGGACGTGTCTCGTGTAGGTTGCTAGTACAAAGTACCAGGCAGCAGCTGACGGCTACTGCCAACACTGTGTCACACGCAAACATACAAACAAACATACACACATATAAACCACCCACAAACACCCCCACACACACCCGACCATACCGTCAGACGCGCCGCTAGCCCCGGCTCCAGGCCCCGCAAAACTACAACAAAACCTAAGCCAAACTAGATCTACAACCTAAGCCAAACTATCTATACAACCTAAACCAAACTTGCTCTACAACCTAAACCAAAACTGATCTACAACCTAAGCCAAACTGCAGCTGAATCCATGCAATAGTTTCGGAGATATCGGCGTTTGAATGCAAATTATTAGCGCCGCGGCGAAATTACCCCGTCTTACCCTATGTCCTGGGGGGGTGAGGGCCTCAACATAATATTGTATCCAAAAGCAGTTAAAATAAACGGGAACATGATGGCAAAGGTCCGACGCCACTACGCGTAGTGTAAACCAGGCTGGCGGTACGCCCGAACTTAACATTCTTGCCGAGATCTTTACGTGGTATCCCAGGTTTGCATACCGGGAGGAGCACATGCTTTAATTTATTTCATTGGGAGGTGTTTGGTGTTGGGATTGAAATTAATTAATTTGATTATTACGGTAGGCCTACTGTATAGTCAAGTAAATGCTTTGAATGTATCACCTCCATGCCCCTTATCATCCGTTACCTGGCACCCCTCATCCTACTAACACCACTATCAGTCAAATACCACACCACCACTACAATGATACCAATATAACAACACTGAACACCGCCACTATATTAGCACTACTACAACTGTACAACACTAATACGTCACCACCACTACAATAATACCAATACGGCAATAACACCACTGCAACATCACCACCATTACATTAACCAATACAAAAATACATAACTACCATCACTACAACAACACCATTACAATAACTAATGCAACAACCCCACTACAGTACAACAACACTAATACAACATCACCACCATCACTACGACACCATTACACCAACACAAATACAACACCAATAACACCACCACTACAATATCACCACCAATACAACAATAACAATAACACCAACAATACAGTACAACTATAACACCAGGGCGGGTGCCCAATCCCGAAAGGGGTTGAAATAGGGGAGCTATCCCCCCGCCAAAGGCGGCTTTCTAGGGCCTTTCCTAGCTGATGCCGAGAGGATTGGGTTCTAGTCATGTGGTGATGGGCTGGTCTATCAGAGTGAGAGCTGAGCGATCTCTGCCATACCCATAGCACACTCTTACTGTTCCTTTTACTTATATATTTTCTAGATCTCAAGTGACGGCATCTCTTCCGTGGATTGACCTCCCAATCTACCAAGATTGGAAACTAAAGCGTCACATTTTTCCTTTGCCCCTCAACTTTCTCTTCATAATTGCTGAGGGGCACAGGGCACTGGGTTGGGCTTTGGTTTCCTGGGCGTTTCTGCACCCTCCTCAGCTCCCCGCCATGGAGTGGCTTCGGTCACCCAGGCTTTATTGTGGTCGGCAGGGAGGGTTCTGTTGGGGCGCTTGGTTATGGCCTTGGCCTTGCTCGGGGCCTTGGGGCTGTTCGGCCAGGCAGCTTGGGGAACAACAACAACTATAACACCAGAGATTAGTAGATTTTGCATAAACAACTGTACGGGACATTGTAAAACTCTTATTTGTGAATCATTGATGGAAGTATAGTACCATATAATACTGTACTGTGATGATCGATACTTCGATAGTATATTCAGTGTAATATACTGTATGTAGTGAAAGTTAACCCTGACCTTCCTGACTGCTGAGCTAAGACAGCCTTGACCATTAAGCACCAACTTCCTCTCCCTATACACACAGGTTCACTTGATTCTTACTCTCTCTTATCCTCTTCATCTTACATCTATCTATCTATTTACTCAGGCCCAATCCCCACTTTTCCTATTTCTTTTATTTTCTTTTCTTTTTCCCTCTTTTTCCTTTTTTTTGGGGGGCTGGGCCGACTCAAGACAGAGCAAGAACAGGGAAAACACAGAACACAACACAAAACAAAACAATGAACATACACAGACAAAACACAAATTCACACACTCTTCATCTTACACTTTTTAATTTTTTCCTCTCTAACACTATAATTCATTCATTATAAGTAGGCGAACGATCTTAACTTCTGTCCTCCATAACTCACAAACTACTAGAGTAATCAAGTTAATATTTCTACCATTTAGGAAGAGTCAGCCAGGGAATAGATGTGGGAATTTAATGGCCTTTTGTTCTAGCCCTTTTTATAAGTTAAGATCTCTCGCCTACTTATAATGAATGGACTATAGTAACCCTTGTCATCATGATAGTATAGCTATCAGTACCATACATCAAGACCTCGTGTAATTTTATCCATTATTGATTAATGTTAAAACTATACTCCGATCATTGTGACACCCTGCAAATCTATCCAGCTCTAAATGTTATGTGTTTATTTGTTCTCATTGAACTGATAAGCATGGTAACAATCCAAGATTACTTAATTTATCAGTTTCCCCTCCCTTGGGGATCAAGGGCATCTGGCGATAGATAGATAAGCAGTACAGTACTGTATATTAAACAGCAGTTCTCAACAAAAATAAAAACGGTATAATCCTGTGAAGCGGGTTGACCTGTATTTATCTCAATAATTTGGTAATGTTACAATATATTTTTACATTTTACATTCATAAATAGTCCACTAATATACTAGGTTAGGTTAGGTTAAATATATTGTTCAATGTTTCTTAGTAAATAGGCATCTGAAAAACAGTTCCTCCCACTACACAGGATCTTACCATAAAAACTATGAGGTAGTCCACTGTATTTTCATTAGGCACATACAGTATTGTCCATTGACCTCACACCTGCCTTTTCCCTCAATCTACATTTTATCACTTTCAGAGGGTATCACACACATTTTTTATCATAGGCTACATTTTTGATGGCCAACATTTTCTGTGAACAAATTCTGGGATATTTTGTGATGGTATTTGAAACTATACTAAATGTAGGTGACATATTTCTTATAAAAGTTCAACTACAGTATTAATCTGCCTGACCAAGGTTGCCGATAAAAATGTTTAGGGAAGCAGCACTTGTGTGATATTGGGTACCGGTAACTAATTTTACCGAAAAGCACACGTTGATGGTGGTTGATGGTATACTGTATTGTTGAGATTTTGGTTGTGTGGTTTAAACTTCATCTCCATTTAATTTTGGTATACAGTATTCTATCCTAAAAATTCACACCGTTGAGATTGTTTTGTTTGTGATTTCAACTTCATCTCCATTTAATTTTGGTATACTCTATCCTACAAAATCACACATGTTGAGATTGTTTTGTATGTGATTTCAACTTTATCATCCTTTTATTTCCATCTTACCTACCAATCCTACCCTACCCTTGTTGCCACATAATGACCTAGCTACCTTCTCTTTGCATCACTCCCAGTCTTTCAACATCTGCCTATACAGTATATATATTTTAGTAGCTCTCTCTTCCAGTTCTGTGATCGTTATTTCCTCTCTCTCTCTCTCTCTCTCTCTCTCTCTCTCTCTCTCTCTCTCTCTCTCTCTCTCTCTCTCTCTCTCTCTCTCTCTCTCTCTCTCTTCTCTCTCTCTCTTCTCTCTTCTCTCTTCTCTCTTCTCTCTCTTTCTCTCTCTCTGTTTTTACTTTACCTACTTGTTCTATCTATTACCAGACACCTTGTTCCCCTAGGGAGTGACCACAAATGAATCGCCTTCATCTAGTTAATTTGTTTGATTCTCTACGCTAGCGTGTTTCGAGGGAAGGTCACTTGCGAGTTTCAAGCTATAAGGAAGTTGGAGCCGTAAACATTGATATAAAATTTAAATGCAATAATAATGTAGGTTGTTGATGGAGAAGAGGTATGTTGAATTGGGTTTATGTATTTAAGATTGTACTATGACCGTATTTTAGCTGGTAATTCTGCTATATATCGAAGTCTACAGCTCCAACTTTCTTATAGAACGAAACTCGCAAGTGGTCAATTGCTCATTGTGTGTGAGGTGCATATGGCATGTTATCATTTAGTACTGTTAGAAATGGCTGTGGATATGAGTGTAGTCTGTAACCATTGTAATCCGCTTGATCATGCTGATCAGGTACTATAGTCTATTCACTGTAAGTAGGCAAGAAATCATGACCTCTAAGTTCTCTAACCTCTGTAACTCAAAAAACGACTAGAGTAATCGAGCTAATATTTTTACCATTTGGGAAGAGTCAGTCAAGGAATAGATGTGGAAATTTACAGCCAATTTGCTCTAGCCCTTTTTGAGTTACAGAGGATAGAGGTCATGATTTTTCGCCTACTTACAGCGAATAGACTATAGCAGTCACATTGTAATTGTGACCCTGGTTTGCTACACCTCTGATGTCTGCCATTGCAGAGCGGGATTGGGAGGCCATGGGAGAAAAACTTAACCACTTAATCCATGCTGTGACATTTTCCACATTTTGTATTCCTTTTCCCTATCTTGCTTTATTTTCTCCTCTCCTCCTTTCTCACATCCTTACTTCCTCTCTTCTTATTTATTAACTCCTCTTTACCTCCTCCCTTTTTACCCTCTTCCTATTTTACTACCTTTCTACCTTACTTCCTTCCTTACCACCTTACTTCCTCCCTTACCTTTCTACCTTCCTTTTTATATTCGTCCTTCCTATTCATTTCCTCCCTCATTTCTATTTTTTTTCCCCACTTCCGTATTTTATCTGTCTTAAATTACTTCTTCCTCTCCTTCCTTATGCCTCACTGTATGCTTCCTCTCTTCCTACCTCATTACTCTCCCTTCCCCTCACCCTTCCTCCCCCTGGCTGTCCCCCACTCTTCCTCCCCTACCCCTCACTCTTCCTCCCCCTGGCTGTCCCCCACTCTTCCTCCCCTACCCCTCACTCTTCCTCCCCCTGGCTGTCCCCCACTCTTCCTCCCCTACCCATCACTCTTCCTCCCCCTATCCCCCACCCTTCCTCCCCCTATCCCCCACCCTTTCTCCCCCTATCCCCCACCCTTCCTCCCCGTATTCCCTATCCAAGCTTCCTCCTCACACCCTCCCATCCTCCCCCTCACTCTACTCTCAACTGCAGGACCGAGCACTAGTAAGGTCTCATTGTGTAAGATTGGAATGCCAACCTCTAAATCATCACCTTTTAATATCTCATTCCACTTTCGACCTCTTTGTCATTCATTCTTTTATTTTGGATTGTTGTTGCTTGATATCTGATTTTACTGTTGGTCTGTACTGTATGTCATAAATATATAAGTTTAAGGCTTTAAGTGCATGATATCTGTTTTTACTCTAGGTCATTGTCATATAATATTATCATTGTGGCATCCTTGCTCTTTTAGTTTATCTTATTATCCTTATGTTTATTATTCTTGAATGTGATTACATTTTGATAATTGGTCAATTGGTATTAAGTTTTCTCTTAATTATATATTAACCTATCTTTAGTAGTTAAGTACCGTACAGTACAGTATAGGATATACTATATACAGTACTGTATTATATAATGTACCGTATATACTGTATAATATACACATACATACAGTACTCTATATATATATACACCGTGTTAGATATATATATATATATATATATATATATATATATATATATTTTTTTTTTTTTTTTTTTTTTTTTCTATGTGATTGAGGGAGGCAAAAGGCATAACTGCCTATAGCGAGTGCCTCCCCCATAGTTGAAAGAGTGACAGGGCCAAAATCAAGGGACGTTCGAGCCAAAATGCCTGGACACACGGAGTTTGAAGCAATTTAAGTCATAGGAAGAGGGAAAGACTGATTCTGGGAGAGAGTTCCAGAGCTCAGCTGTTGAGTAGAAGAAAGTTTGAGAGTAACGTTTCACTCTTGGGTTGGAGAGTTGCACAGAGTAGGGGTGGGATTGAGTTGCAAGACGGGTACCACGTGCCCTACGTAAAGGAGGTGGTATGCACTGGGATAGCTCTGAGGAACACTGATTATTATAGTAGCGATAGAATAGCGAGAGAGATGCAACATTGCGGCGGAGAGAGAGAGATTGCAGAGAGTTGGTGAGTGGACGGGAGTTAATGATACGAAAGGCCTTCCTTTCAACTTTGTCTAGGAGAGCGGTGTGAGAGGAACCTCCCCACACATGTGAACAATACTCAATACAAGGGCGCACTATGCCCCTGTACAGAGCAAGAAGCTGTGCAGGGGAAAAGAACCCCCTAAGGCAGTTGAGCACCCCCAGCTTCTGGGAGGCTGCCTTAGCAAGACTGGTAATATGGTCCTTCCAAATGAGAGCAGAAGAAAAAGAGACACCAAGAATATTGAGAGAAGATGAAGGGTTGATTTTTGTATTGTTGAAGAATAAGGGATAGTCCGCTGGGAGATCCTGACGGGTAGATAGATGGAGAAATTGGGTTTTGGAAGCATTAAAGTTAACAAGGTTTTCTCTGCCCCAATTGGAAATAGTATTTAGATCAGAATTTAAGAGTTCTATGGCTTCATTACGTTTGTCGTTGAGGGATTGCTGGCTGGGGCGTTCTGAAAAACTAATGGAGTAGTGTAAGGTTGAGTCGTCTGCGTATGAATGGATGGGAATTAAGGTACAGTTAAGGAGATCATTTATAAAAATTAGAAAGAGAATAGGAGATAGGACAGAGCCCTGAGGAACACCAGAGTTTATAGGGTGAGGAAGTGAACAATGGCCGTCCACAACCGCGGCTATGGAACGGCCGGAAAGGAAATTAGAGACAAAGGCACAGATGGAGGGATAGAAACCGAAGGAGGGTAGTTTAGAAATTAAAGATTTATGCCAGACTCTATCGAAGGCTTTCGATATGTCTAGTGCAATAGAAAAAGTCTCGCCGAAGTCCCGAAAGGAGGATGACCAAGAGTTAGTAAGATATGAAAGAAGATCACCAGTAGAGCGACCCTTAAGGAAGCCATACTGGCGATCTGAGAGCAGATTATGAGAAGAGAAATGCTTAAGAAATTTGGAAGCAAGAATAGTTTCAAAAACTTTAGAAAGACAAGAGATAAGAGCAATTGGACGATAGTTGGAGGGTTGAGAGCGGTCACCCTTCTTTGGGACAGGTTGAATGTGAGCAAACTTCCAGCATGAAGGGAAGACGTTAGAGGATAGACAGAGACGAAAGAGTTTGCCTAGGCAGGGAGTCAGCACGGAAGCACAGTTTTTGAGAACAACAGGAGGAACACCGTCCGGACCGTACGCCTTATTAGTGTTAAGCCCAGAGAGGGTAGAAAGTACATCTTTAGAAGAGATTAGGATATTAGGCATAAGTAATATATATATATATATATATATATATATATATATATATATATATATATATATATATATATATATATATACCGGTATATATATAATGTATATAATATATACAATTGCACATTAAATAATACTGTGTTGGTAGTTGCTCTTATAAAATTGATATACACCAAGACATAAATTGATATACACCAAGACATAAATTGATATACACCAAGACATAATTGATATACACCAAGACATAATTGATATACACCAAGACATAAATTGATATACACCAAGACATAATTGATATACACCAAGACATAATTGATATACACCAAGACATAAATTGATATACACCAAGACATAAATTGATATACACCAAGACATAATTGATATACACCAAGACATAATTGATATACACCAAGACATAAATTGATATACACCAAGACATAAATTGATATACACCAAGACATAATTGATACACCAAGACATAATTGATATACACCAAGACATAAATTGATATACACCAAGACATAATTGATATACACCAAGACATAAATTGATATACACCAAGACATAAATTGATATACACAAAGACATAATTGATATACACCAAGACATAAATTGATTGATATACACCAAGACATAAATTGATATACACCAAGACATAATTGATATACACCAAGACATAATTGATATACACCAAGACATAAATTGATATACACCAAGACATAAATTGATATACACCAAGACATAAATTGATATACACCAAGACATAAATTGATATACACCAAGACATAAATTGATATACACCAAGACATCATTGATATACACCAAGACATAAATTGATATACACCAAGACATAAATTGATTGATATACACCAAGACATAAATTGATATACACCAAGACATAATTGATATACACCAAGACATAATTGATATACACCAAGACATAAATTGATATACACCAAGACATAAATTGATTGATATACACCAAGACATAAATTGATATACACCAAGACATAAATTGATATACACCAAGACATAATTGATATACACCAAGACATAAATTGATATACACCAAGACATAAATTGATATACACCAAGACATAATTGATATACACCAAGACATAAATTGATATACACCAAGACATAATTGATATACACCAAGACATAATTGATATACACCAAGACATAAATTGATATACACCAAGACATAAATCGTGCCCAAGTTTTTTAACCAAATAAATTCTTCTCTTAAATTCTTTACTTAGTATTTATAATTAGGAGGTTCATTTTGCTGTTCAAAAGTTCATATTGAGCCAGGATATGTGTCTTAGAGGTGCACATGAACTAAACTATAACCTTCGTTTACAGTAACTACAGTAGTTATGTAAGAGTGTGGTTATTGATGGTGTAGAATGAGTCATGTTAAACCTGTTTGACACATGGTTTACCCAAGTGTGTTACAACACCTGTGTATCCATGTTACATTATCACTATCATCATACCTTTCAATAAACTTATTAGTAGGCCTATACATTTTAAATTTGTTTTATAGTTTGTGTCTTTATTATAGAAGGTCATTCTATCAGTTATTTGAGTGCCACCACCAGTATTATCTATACTGTACTGTATAGATAAATAAAGAGTATTCTTTTTATTATGTTTAACATTTTGTTCTTAACACCAATATAATTAATGAAAGCATGAGATCCTCCCAGGATGCCACATACAGAACTTACATGCTCTAACCATTACACCATCAAGACAGAAGTGTGAAACAGTACTGTATGTATTGTTGACACAGAAATAATAAACAAGTTTACCTTGAAGAATGCAATATAATATATTAGGTTGTAAGGTCAATAATATGGCAGGTAATCTTGATGAAAGCAGTATACGTTAATATGTAATACTGTACAGGTATTTATATTTTGTTACAGGTGTATGTTAATTCGTCGAGTGTTGCAAACAGCTCGGAGTATAATTATGACTGACAAATTCAATGTGGTATTTGTGCTGGGTGGACCCGGCGCTGGCAAGGGCACTCAGTGCACCAAGATTGTTGAGGTTAGTCTATTATTATTACTCTACTGTTTGTATGCCTGATTTTGCTTGTGCCTACTGATGTATTTTACCCATATCTAGTCTCCGCCTCCCCTCCCCTCCCCCAATGCTTCTGCCCCCTCCCTGTCCTGCCTCCTTCCTCCCTCCCAGCCCCCCCATCCCCCACATCCCCACCCCTCCACTGCCACCTGTAATGACAGATATTTAAGGCCTCCTAGGTATCAGTATTTGTTAGTGACCTGATGAAGCTATCTGCAAAACGTTATCAATAAAGTGCTCTTCCTCAGATGGTGTTTTTTTTATCTCTACTGGGGTAGTTTGTCAGTGATCCAGCCTATTCTCTTCCATGAGCTATATCCTTCTCTTGTAAATGGGGTAGAAGGACCAGAAACCCCCGAAAGGGAACTGATTCATGTTTATAGGTTGAATGCAAAGACGTGAGACCAGAACCGCATTTTGTGTGGAGCACTCAGTCTTTAAATGTTTATATTTATTTGTGTATAAACTATAAAGGCCCTGACAAAGTGATAGCTACAAAGGAGAGTGCTAATGATGTAGTGAACAAACTATAATATTCCAAAGGTCCCCCCCACTGGGAAATCACTCGGGTTAAGGCCTTTGTGTAGTGGCAGTGTTGTAACCAATACTTACCAAACTCTCTTATTAATTATTTATGTAGTTTATGTATGTTTCATGTATGGTATGTATTCTCATTGCAGTATAGTGTAGAAGTTAGAACAGAAGAAACTGGTAGTATTTTTTTTTTTAAATACATTGACATGTTTCCTTCATTATAACTTTTGTGGTTCCTGTAGAAATTTGAGTACAGTACAGTACAAGCAAAACACTTGCATCATTAATAGCTCTTGTGTTTCCGGTAGAAATTTGGGTACGAGCACCTGTCAGCAGGGGACCTACTGCGTGCGGAGAGAGTCAAGCCCGGGAGCGAGTTTGGGGAACTGATTGAGAACCACATTAAGAATGGCACCATCGTCCCCGTCGAGATCACCTGCTCGCTCCTTGAACGAGCCATGCAGGTAAGGGGAGGATTTTTTGTTCTATCTATCTATTTATCTATCTACTCAGGCCCAATCCCCACTTTTGCTATTTATCTATTTATTTTTATTTGTTTTTGTTTTATACTCCTTTATATTATTGAACTTTATTGTTTATTTGTTTGCAATATTTATGATTATTTTTGTATATTATTGAGCTTGGGAAAGTTGCTAGAATTTGCTTGACTTGTCTTTGAGTTTCTGGAACTTTTTATTTTTTTTCTTGCATTAAAATATCACTGAATATTCTTATATTATTAGGAAAAAAAATAACATACTGAGTGCATTAGAAAAGTTTTCTTTGTTCAGAAACTTATCACCGGATCCAATAAACCCTTTCACTTATAATGCCTTAATTGCACTCAAATTATATACGGTATAGTGTTAATAGTATTGATAACAGTTTACACTATTTAATACTTTAGAGTGACTAGAACAATCCAGCTGATATTTCTATACTTTGGGAAGAGTCAACCAGTAAATAAGTATAGAAAATTATATCCTGTTTGCTCCAATAGGATGGAGGTTACAAATTGTACATTCGTTAAGATGAATAGACTCTATGACTACCGTATAGTCTATTCGCTGTAAGTAGGCGAGAAATCATGACCTCTAACCTCTGTAACTCAAAGACGACTAGAGTAATCGAGCTAATATTTCCACCATCTGGGAAGAGTCGGTCAAGCAATAGATGTGGAAATTTACAGCCAATTTGCTCCAGCCCTTTTTGAGTTACAGAGGATAGGGGTCATGATTTATCGCTTACTTACTGTACAGCGAATATACTATAGTGCAATACTGTATTTCCAGGAATCCCCGAAGAACGACTTTCTGATCGACGGGTTCCCGCGCAACCAGAACAACCTGGAGGGCTGGAATAAACAGATGGGAGAGAAAGTCAACCTCAAGTTTGTCCTCTTCTTTATCTGTCCACTTGAGGTACGTACTACATCACCGTTTTTGGCCTTAAAGGTGGGGGCTCATGGGTTGAGGTAAACATGGAAAAATAATCGCCAACCTGCATATAATTATCTTGTAAAATGCAATGTCACTGAAATTATTATTAACAATGGTATAAAGGATTTTGCGGATCGTCTATACCGGGCCTGTGACGTCATAGTGACGTCACACCAGTATCTTTAGCCTAGACTGGATAGTGGACTTACACTCTTGTGACGTCACAGGCCCGGTATAGACGATCCACAAAATCCTTTATACCATTGTTAATAATTATTTCAGTGCCATTGCATTTTGCAAGATAATTATGTACAGCTTGGCGATTATCATTCCATGTTTATCTCAACCCATGAGCCCCCACCTTTAAGGGGGGTCACCGGCTTTTTTTCTCTCTCTGGGTTGTATCCATTCGGCCCCATTCAGCCTACTGTTTTAAGACGTTTATCTTCATCCAGGTGTTGATTATCGCTCGCCACCATATTTTGGATAATGAGTTAGACAGCTAGCTAAATATGTACATTTTTCGATAGAAAAATGTCTCCGGCGAAGCCGTATTTCTCCATAAATTCTGGCTCGCGATAATCAACACCTGGATGGGGATAAATGTCTTAAAACAGTAGGCTGAATGGGGCCGAATGGATACAACCAAGAAAGAGAAAAAAGCAGGTCACCCCTCTAAGGTTGTGTTCGCCACTCTCCTAGCAGCACCGAGGAGCGCGTCGCCCCTCGTTGTGGGTTGTGTTCCCTTAACTCTTTCTCTGCTTTAAGATACCTGTACATTTTTAGTTTGCTGCTGTATTTATGGCGGCGCTGCAGGCAACCCTATTCAGAGCTTCCTCACTTGTCATGTTATTTTTTATTTGGTCTGATCCCACGTTTTTCTTGGTGCAGCTCCCCCTACATTCATGCATCTTTTCACCCAACTTAGTTCATCCATCCACTCCACATTCCCTAATTAAAATCTAATGGTAGCCAAAATAAAATTATAATGAAAACAGTTGCTTGGAATTTCGCCATTAGGATATAAATCTTAAACTATACTTATGGATCTGAGTATTCAGTCTTGAAAGTGTTTGTATCCACTCATTAAGCAATAATTGTGTACAGTATATACAGTATATATACAGGCTATATATATTGTATGTATGTATGTACTGTATATACTCAGGCACATATCCCATAGCTGGGGGCGGCCAACTCAATTGAGAGCCCGAACAGGGACAACACAACACAAGTTACACAACATAAAAAATATATAAATATATAAATTCACACACATCTAATATACAGTATATTGATTGGTTATATCCTGCACTACCAATACACCTCTACTCTGGTATCTGGCTGTCCTGAGGGTGTGTTGTGTGTGTCACTCTCATTGATTTATTGGCAGTATTGGGTTAGTTGGTACGCCAATCACTCACTTTTTTGCAGCATTCACTTTCTTACTTACCGGGTATCCATTAATAATAATTACCTAGAATGAAGTTTATCATTGAGTATATACTGTATATATATTTTCCAATTGGTTAATGTTATGTATATGTATGTGTGCAATGTGCATGCATGTGTGTTGATGCGGTTTTTACCACCATGCACTCCCTCAAGATAGAGCCCAAATAGGGACAACACAACATAAAATAAATATGTAATGTACAAACCATTAATACACCCGTGCCCATCCAGGTCTGTACACAACGCTGCCTTGACCGAGGAGCGGCGGGGTCCGGGCGCTCCGACGACAACCTGGAGTCCCTCGAGAAACGTTTTGCCACTTACATGAACGCCACCATGCCCATCATCGACCACTACGAGACTAAGGGCCTTGTCAAGAAAATGGATGCTACCAGAGGACTAGACGACATTTTTGGGGATGTTGAGAAGTTATTTAGTTAAGTTTCTTCGGCAAGACGACATTTTTGAGGATGTTGAGAAGTTATTTAGTTAAGTTTCTTCGGCAAGACGACATTTTTGAGGAGATTGAGAATTTATTTAGTTAAGTTTGTGCTCAACATGACCTTCTATTCCTGTTACCATACCGGTATTTTAGTGTAGTCATTAGTCTTGTTATTAACCCTTCCTCCCCAGGCAGCATTTATAGATGTCGATAGTCCTATCCGGGCGATCTGGCCAATAAACTTATATAAACATAGGCCTATTTTTGTTATTTTAACTGCTAGAGAATTTACATAAATGTCAAAATGTAGCCCTTACTTGTATCTGTAGACTGGCGTTCAGTAAAACTCTCTAGGTCAACTGGTTTAGGTGTGATCACGATTTCCGTGGAGAGAGTTTTATCGCGGATTTAGCCATATCGCACACTTTGGAACACTAATTTTCGCTCTAACTGACAATGGCGGACAAGGTCGGACTTCTTCTTCTTCTTGTTGAGGCTTGGCGGCGCTCCGATCGGCTTTGTTTACAAACGTTTTGCTGCGCGGCTTTCAAAGCACGCTTAAAGACGCTTTCAAGCATAGGATTTTAAAAGGACGCCCGGGCTCCTGGCTTTCGCAAGGTGCGTCCTTTTAAAATGCTGCCCGGGGAGGAAGGGTTAATATTGTATATAGGGATCAAAGTAGATAGGGTTGGTATTCTGACAGCTATAGATAAGATATACATCCAAACTGTTGTGTCAGGTGAGGAAGAACGTTGTTTATTTATTTTAGATTGAATTGACAATCTAAGGAATATTCTAAGCTCAGAAATAGGAAAAAAAAAAATAAGGTTGTTTATTAATTTGAGATTGAATTGGCAATCTAGGGAATATTCTAAGCTCAGAAATAGGAAAAAAACTATGGTTGTTAATTTATTTTAGATTGAATTAGCTATCTACGTAATCTTGTAAGCTCAGAAATAGGAATTAAACTAGGGTTGTTTTATTTATTTTAGATTGAATTATCTATCAATGGAAAAGCTCAGAAATAGGATAAAAATGTAGTAAAGTTGAATATTGAAATAAATAATGTACAGTCAATATTTCCTGAAGACCCTGAGAAAAGGTAAGGTAGATGAGCCAATTTGTACGCGGTGGGCCAATTAGCATGTGATGGCGATGAAAATACTACCCATTAAAAAGTAATACATATATAAATGCTGTAAGGACGAGTTGAGAAAATATATCACCCCTTCAGCACGATGATGTCATTTTTATCATAGTCTGGTTACCATTAGAGGATTTTCTTTCATTTATAATCTACCTCTTGGACTCAAAGGGGCAAATAGCATCTCAATAAAGCTTCTAAATAACATAGGTCCTTCTAAAACTGCATAACATTTTCTAATTTTAAGCTTCTAAATATCAGGTCCTTCTAAAACTGCATAAAATCGTCTAATTTTAGCCAGGATCAAAGGAAAAAAGGCGTGATCGTGGTGATGGGATTAAAAAACTACATAAGCTGTCTGGTTAGGCCGTAGGTTGAATTTTGGATCATCAGAAAACGAAGTAACATAGTCTTGGTAGAAGTAACAGTACCACATGCTGATATTGACATATGAAAAGCTTTGGTAGTCTGACAGTTTGCAGCCAGTTTTAATTTCCATTGAATAGGGAAGTGAATTAAAAAACAGGTAATGATAAAGGCAAGGTAATTTGTTGATATCAAGTTCTGTCGAGATTATTAGGTTAGGAGGTAATAAAGAAATATAAATGTACACAAGGACTCATATGGATAAAATAAAAAAGGTTTGCAAAAGGTTTACAATGGAAGCTGAAGTGTTGAGTCAATATTTGTTTATCTAAATAATATGCAGCACCAGTACCAAACATTTTATGAGGGTTTTCAGAGCATATAACAAACAGAAAGTATTCGGCCAGTTCTTAACAAGTTAAGATAAATGGACTTTTATTTTTCGTAAGACAAAGAAGAATTAAATTAAACATTCTGATATATATTTGGCGAAGGAGAATTCTGTTTAGCATATAGATAAAATACCAGTTTATTTGATACCAGTACTCAACCAAAGGGCACAATTCCTGAAGCATTGACCTTTTGTTATGTAATTGGGAGAAAATGGACCACTACTATGGGAGTCAGTTGCCATGGTATCATTTTACAGATAGTGATTCTAGTGTTGTATTTAGAGGTGCTGTATAAGTTCACATATATTGCTTGTGTTAATAATAATAATAATATTTATTCAGTTAGCAATTTACAGAGTTATATAGATCATAGTTTGTTTTAAGTAGCAGACAACATGAAATAAATGTGCACTGAACAAAAGACAGTTATTTTTTTTTTATTTATTTATTATTAGTTATTTTTTTATTTATTTTTTTATTTTTTTTTATTTTTTGCCAGACGCCGTAATTTCCATGAAGATAAGGCGTTTGTCACAAATTGCTAGGTCAAGTTGCCCGGGCTGGACATCTACCAATAACATTTTGAATTAATGGTTCCAGATAAATAGTTATATATGGAAGTCCAACACCTGCCATTGCCAACGTACCTTTCAAAATACTTCTTGGTCAATTTTCCATATCAGAACTACCACGGAATTTTGCTCCTTTCAAATTTTGTATATATTGAATCTATTATGAGACACCTGTACATTTAAACATCCAGGTCGGTATCGATATACGATTGGGTTACCGTTACGTTCCTGAAAACCCATCTTTAATAGAAAAATTGTATAGGAAACCCGAAAATTAATGGGGTAAATGGGGATGCGTTCTAGGACCAGCCAAAACCCAAACCCAAACACCTAAAAACCTATAATAATATCGTCAATCGGGGCATCGGATAGTGAGGGAGACCTGTATTAACCCACAAAATCCGGGGGGCCTCATATGATCCCGATCGCTGTGTCCGGGGCCCTTTTGGTACAGGCAAACTTCATAATTCAGTAGCTACTGATTGAGACCACCTAGAGCAGTCAATTGTTTTGCAAATTGTAGAACTTTTTGTTATTTGTAGAATGCCGTTGAGAAGACATCTCTACGTCGCGTGGTTGCCGTGTTATGATTATTTTAGCGGCATTTTGTGCCTCATATGAGGCCTCCCGGATTCCTGCCAATGTTTTTTTATTCCTCATATGAGGCCTCCCGGATTCCGAGGATTGAAGTTGGGCAACTACTTTGAGTGTTGGGCTTTCATCACATCATCGAACAAAGACTAGGACAAATTAGTCAAGTATTACTCTCGGGCTGAAAACGACGACACACAATTTTTAGTAGGCCAAAAACAACGACGGATGATGTTTACCGACTAAGGAGAATCTTTTAGTGACTTTTACCAAATATATTTCTTTTAAGTTTGCCAATGCCAATATAGTGTCCACCAAATACCTTACTTGGCAGTCTGAGGTTTGGTTACATTGGTCTAGTGGTACAGTCGGATACCATAGTCTCTAGCCCACTCATAATTTTTTGTGGACTTCACCTACTTCTAATTATGGGACTCGTTAGCCTTGGTCGGCAACTCATCTAGGGGAGACAACCTTATACAAATCCGGGTGGATGGGACTCGTCAGCCTTGGTTGGCATCCTGTCTAGGGGAGTAAACCTGATACAAATCCGTACTGCTTACCTAAGGGTAAGGGAGGTTAGTGGATGGATTAGACGAACACCACTGTAGAAAATAGTGTTAACAAGATACACAGAGGGCCTCGGAGTCGGACGGATCCTAAATTGAGTGGTCAATCCTGTAAGTCCTTCACTAAACTGGCTCGGGTTGTCCCTCTCACAGGGAATAGGTCCGCTTGGGGGCATTCTGTGTATGGCCACCCTCGTAAGGGGAGTAAAGCATCCGGCAATAGATAGATAGATAGATATCTCTGGAAACGAATTTAAGAAATATTTGTCTGTACAGCTAGTGCCTGTATAGAATCGTAAGATTCAGAGTCGTAAAGATTCCAGGACGAGCTCAATAACGGCGGATCCCCAGATTGGCCGCGGTGATTGCACCTAAACACATACAAAAGTTACATTAACTACAAAACTATATATACTATTTATTGAAAAGCGAGTTCTATCCAAAAATCAATTCAAATCATAATTGCATAAAGGAAATCATAGGGAGTCGACTAATTCTTATGAGTGGGCTAGAAACTATGGTATCCAAGTGTACCTAATTTCAATGTTTATGTACTGCCATTGACAATAAGGTGGTCCCGTGAGTCTGTTACTTTCCTAGTAGTTTTAAGGTATTTATGTTAGTTTTGAGTCATGCAGAGCCACACCTCAATTCACTTCACTTCTGGTTCTGTTTAAATGTAAGACGATAATTATCACATTTTTTTGGTGTTTTTACTAGCCTATATCTAAATTTGACTTGTGTCTTTATGGTGTAATGGTTATATATATATAAATTTGTCTGGTGTAAATTAAAATAACCTTTCAGAAGGCGTAATTTGATTTAAAGAGTTAAATATGGTTATTAGAACACATGGGTGCTCTTCCGATGCTTTAGCAATGTTGTTATACTGTGCACGAGAATAATCACAACATTAACCTTCGCTGGGCGTGTATGTTTGTATCAAGCTATACTACACCGTACACACAAGAACATAAGCCGAGGCCTTTAGTTTTTGAAGCGTAACTCAGTGGTCTGATTACACTTCGATAACAAAAATACAGTAGTTTTCCAAGCTATCCCAAACAAATAAAGTAAATATAAAATAATACAGTAGTTTTCAAGCTATCCCGAATGGAACTGCATCTTCTCAATATTTCACTTACTATAGTACTGTACTGTATATGGATTTCTTGGGTTCATTCAAGTGGTTCAAGGATTCATAAAGGGCCACGACTTATGTCCTAGAGTGTACCGTACCGACGGGCCTAACAAAGGTAACATAATTCCACCGAGTATTTATTGTTGACATTTAGCTATGAGAGGATGTTTTAGATCATGTATTGTAGTGTCAGAATCAGGGTGTCAAAGAGGAGCAATTTTGTTTGACAACTTAAAGGCATACATGAAAATTTACGCAAAGTACCATTTTATCACTCCTAAAGACAAACTCAACTATAAACCATAATTTTATCTTTACATATACAATAATAAAGACTATAATGGACTCTGCTTTCGTGTGATACCCTGTAGTGTCTAATGTTACTCTTTACAGTATATATAAGTTAGACTAGCCAATGTGTGTGTGCTGCACGGTAGTACAATAATAGTCCGTTTTATTGCAGCTGATGGTAAAATGAATTTCTTAGCTACTGATTTCTCAATACTTAACCCATAATATACCAACCTATTTTCCAATTTATGTCACCCTCAGTATCAGGCCTATATGGTTACCTTCATAAATTAACAGCCCCACGTATAATGGCTTACTTTTTACGTCAGACTTGGTGCCACTACAACACGACCTTTAACCCTCTGAATACCAGCGACGTGTGTTAAAATTTTAATCTAGCTACAATTAGATGAAAGTTTGCAGCTTAGGAAGGAGGTGGGGTTGTTAAAAGGGTTGGTTGAGACAGTTTGAAAGTATTATTATGGCTAGAGGTCCTTCCTAAGCTGAATACCATCGTCTAATAGTTGCCAGAATATGATTAAAAGGACGTCCCTGGTACTGAACGGCTTAAGGCCTCTCACTCCAGATGCTATACCAAGCACGCTACATTGTGTGTTATGTGTCTTTGAATTCACCACTTGCGAGTTTCGTTCTATAAGGAAGTTGGAGTTTTAGACCGATATTTAGTAGAATTATCAGCGAAAATACGGTTGTAGTTGATCTATAAATACATAAAATCCAATTCAACATACTCTTTATCCATCAGAACCCTACATGCATTCCTGTTTACTATCGGTCTACAGCTCCAACTTCCTTATAGCCTGAAACTCGCAAGTGGTCAATTGATGCTCAAGTGTTTCATTTAGGTAACGCACGCTGAAAGCTATCTGATGTACGCCGCATGGTTCTATTTAATTTGCATGCATGGTGTGAGAGGACTTTTTCAGTTTCCAATTATGTAGAGTATGAGATATGTGCATTGTTAAAAGCCGGTATCACACGAGTGCTTTTTCCCTCAACACTGGTGTGGCAGCTTATGAAGTCAACATTTAATATATTTCAGCTCCTTAAATTTATCTACCATCAGATTAGTTTTCGGTACCAGTGCAAAATACAGTATTCCAGAAATATCGCCAGAAAAATGTTGATCATCGAATGTTGACTGTAAAAGCTCTCGTGTGATACCAGCTTTAAGACCTTGGATAATAATAAAAACCTGTGGTGAACATTCCTCCTTTTATTTACTGAGCACCACCATTGCCAGGGGGTCGTGGTGATGTTGCTTCCTCTACGCAGTGCCCGTACCTCACCAAACTCACTCACAAATGTATAGCTCTTTTACCCTTTCAGTAGGCTCTGTCTCGAGTCGGCCACCCCAAGTAAAAAGAAAAACAAATGGGTAATGGGCAAATTGATAGAATACATGTAGTAGATGACGACACCAATTTCAATCAGTTTTTGTTACCATTAGACAATTTGTATTCAGTTTGGGAAGGACCTCTTGTAGTCAAAATTAATCAAGATAGATCCTTCTTAAGCTGACTAAAACCATATAATGATGACCAGAATATGAAAAACTAGTAGTGAAAGGGTTAACTTATTGTGAATGACAAAAAAAAATCTTATTGGAAAGAATCTAATTTACCAATACTGTACTGCCAAAATTACATATTAAAACAATAACTTACCACACTGAAATTTGTGTGACCATTAATAGAAAACAAATTAAATGCTTACTGCAATAAGTTATGAATGAAAAGATAGCAAACAAATCACTTAACCCCTTCACTACCGGTGTCGTACTTATAGCTAGAATAGAATTAAAAAGACGTCACCGGTACAGGAGGAGTTAAGCTCCTTGGTACAACATATACACATGACATTACAAGATCCTAGAGTGGGGTGGGGCACTAAAGTAAATTACAGGACTGTATACACAACCTAATAATAATGTAAACTAGACCATCAACTCATCACAAAACATTGAGAATCAGCACATGGGTCAAGATAAATCATTACCACATTCAAATTGCATGAAGCATATTTCACCGATTAATTAACCCCTTTAGTACCGAGTTGTCCTTGTCATTGTAATCTGGATATTATTAGACAATTTTATTCAGCTTAGGGAGGACGTGTAGCAATTAAATGGCTTCAAACTATCTCTATTATGAATTTTAAATACCCCGGTTTCCTCCTAAGCTGCATAAAATCGTCTAAATATAGCTGGAATAACACAAAATACATCCTCGGTAAGGACGAGGTTAATAAAGTGTAAAATTGGAATAGTTATGAATTCACCCAAACTATAGCGATTTTGATAAGTTAATTTGACTATATTGTCTTTGTCCCAATTTTGGTTTGTTTAGTTTGCAAGTTTTACATTTTAATTTATTGTGCATGGAACTCCCTGTCGTTACGAGGTACTTCAAGATGGCGCTGGGAAAGTCATGGTTAGTAAGAATAATAATAATACCATCTTCAATCAATATCATTGCTATTTAGAGGCTGCAATCCAGTTACATATATTGGAGTAATTTGAGTACTGTACACAGGCTTACAGTACTGTACACTATTTCAAAATAAACTTTTTAGCTCGACTAAAACGTATCCCTTTTTGGTTCGATTTGAAAACCTGTAGCTCTAGTATAAGTTCACCACACCATTCTAGACATGAAATATACAAACTCCAAGCTATAATGTTCCTATATAATTAACGGCAATAAATATTAGGTGTTGCAGCCTCCTTATATACAGTACTTATAATTCTGAAAATGAATGATGCCTGGCTCTCATTTTGAAGTATCGCGTCTTACCAAATTGACCAATTCTTTGAACGTGACGATAGTGCATTCTCATGTGTGCAATTAGTTTGCTTGGTTAACAGATTAACTTGCTCATGTAGTAATGTACACCCTATGTGGTGGATTGTGTTCCTTTATTTCATAAATTTTATTTTAGTAAGCGTTTCCACATAGCGATTTTGATAAGTTAATTTGACTTTATATTGTCTGTCCCAGTTTTGGTTTGTTTAGTTTGCAAGTTTTACATTTTAATGAGGCGACACTCGGTTGTATCAAAGAAAAAATATATTAGGCAAATTCACTCAATCCATTTGTCAGATTGAATTAATTGCAGATTACGAAACATAAGCTTTGAACAAATATTCTGCGTATTATTATGCTAAAAGTATATGCAAAGAATTCATTGTGACGAGGTGGATGTTGAAGTCTATTCACTATAACAAGGCGAGAAATCTTGACCGCTAACCTCTTGTAACTCAAAAAGGGCTAGAGCAAACAGGCTGTCAATTTCCAACCACATTTTTCCTGGTAGATATCGGCTTGACTGCTGAAGGACCTTTTAAGTTTCAAGAGATTAAGGGGACACACTGCTTTTTTGGCCTATAAATTCATTCATAAAATCTATCTACTCAGGCCTAATCCCCACTTTTCCTATTTTGTTTTTCTTTTCTTAATCTTCTTCTCCGAGTACAGTACATATATACATATACTAATGTGACCACCGCTTGCAAATTGTCTAGTCTACCATATGCTAGAGCACCTCTATACAGAACTCTACCATTATGCAATACACCATTATCACACTATTCGCTGCAAATACTGTAGGCGAGAAATCATGAACTCTATCCTCTGTAACTAAAAAAGGGCTGGAACAAATGGGATGTAAATTTCTACATCTATGCCTTGACTGACTCTTCCCAAATGGTATAAATATTAGATCGATTACTCCAGTCGATTTTGAGTTACAGAGGATAGAGGTCATGATTTCTCGCCTACTTACAGCGAATAGACTATAGTTCAAATTTTTGGCAAAATTCTTAGGGTTTTTTTCAACATTATTTTGTGCTCTGCAAGACTTTTTTGGCATTGTAAAATTGTCAGGTTTTCTGGATATCAAACTCTGTGGTACACTCGACCAAAAAACAATCTTTACACTGGTGAGCTGTAAATAATCTAGTGTGAACGGAATGAATTAGGTGAAACATACGTCTGTGAGGTATCATAAGATTTCGACCCCCTTCCAGAATGTTTAGAGCGTTAGTGTAAAGATTGTTTTTTGGTCGACTGTACATACGGATACCATAGTCTAGTCTCTATCTAGCCCACTCATAGGAATTACTGGACCCCTTATGGTTTTCTGTTTGCAATTATACCTATCTGGATTGATTTATGGATAGAACTTGCATAACAATAAATAGTATACAGTACAGTACAGTAAAAGTCCGATAATCCCACGACCGATAATTGGAATCTCCCAATAGTCCGATTTTTTTTAAATGAGGCCAAATCCGAATTCACCCGATAGTCCGAATTTCAAAAAGTCCCAAAGTCCCCTTTTTGAGGCATTAGGCCACCCAAAACCCACCCAAATAAGTTGGAATATAGAAAAAAAAATAAAATAAATAAAAAAATAATGGTACACACATATCATATGTTCATGAAATCACTTTAAAAGTTTACCATTATGTGTCATATTGGATGTATAGCATTATATTGTGCATATGCATAGCCTATATTGTGTTCAGGTTTTCGTCAGGCCATTAATACACAGGTTCATAGGGGTAAATTCCAATAATCCGAAAAATCCGGTAATCGGAACGAGGCCCGATCCCCTGCTATTCGGATTACAGGACTTTTACTGTATATAGTTTTAAAGTTTATTTATAGAACATTTTATTCATCAATTAGTTTCCAGAGAATTTTGAAGTTGATTTATAAAAAATTATTCATCAATTAGTTTCCAGAGATATACTTCCATAGTTATAAATATTTGAAGCCCACGAATATTTATGAGTGGGCTAGAGACTATGGCATCTGAGTGTATAAGGGAGGTTTTCTGAATATCAAACTCTGTGGTACAAGGGAAAAAGTCCTTGACCATGTGATAAATACAGTTATGTTTTTCTTTTAAAATTCAAAATATAAATTCACACTGCAGGACATGTTGACAAGGCAATACACGTACCACAGCTCAGTTTTGTACACTCTACCAAAACACAATCTTTACACTGGTGAGCTGTAAATAATCTAGTGTGAACGGAATGAATCGGGTGAAACATACGTCTGTGAGGTATATTATCAGAAGATTTCGACCCACTTCCAGAATGTTTAGAGCGTTAGTGTAAGGATTGTTTTTTTGGTCGAGTGTACCTGTGCCAATGGAAATCAACCAAGAAAAAATTAATGACCGGTATCACAAAAAATTGTTTGAATGTCAGTCTCATTTTGTTCACCATTTTTCTCTTGGATTATATTCTCTTGGTCTTTTTTTATAAGTTACTTTGACTTTATATTGTCTTTGTCTGTTTAGTTTGCAAGTTTTACACTTTAATTTCTCAATATGCTAACTCACTCAGCTGGAAAGCCACATACTGTAAAAGAAATATAAACACGCAGAAATTGCCGAAGAAAGAGCTTGTGCGACTCCGCCTTAAAACTATAGGTAGCGCCAACAAATTTTACAATTATCTCTATTTCCGACTTCTTTGAACACACCCATTTCCTGGTGGACTCTTCCCAAATGATAGAAATTGCTTTTGTTCATTGAGTTATAAGAAGTTAAAATGTCAAGTTCGTTGGAGCTACCTATAGTAAGCAGGACCTCACATTATGCACTCTTACCCAAAGGTAGAAAAAAACAATTGGAAAGTAATTAGCCTGTACGTCTCATCTTCTAAACTCTCCACACCTTGGGTACAGTCGGCCTAATAAGTGATGTCGCGGCACCAAGTATATTTCAATCAATAATTGGTATCAGCGCAAAGTATATTTTGATCAATAATTGGTATCAGCGTTATCTAATTTTTAAATCATCGTTCAGAGTGAGATATACAACCATGTTCCTATCTGTACCCACCCTATTCAACATCTGACAGACATTAATACAGCACAGAGCGAGCCAAGCTGTAATGAAGTTCCTATCTGTACTCACCCTATTCAACATCCGACAGACATTAATACAGCACAGAGCGAGCCAAATGTAATGACAGCCGAGACACGACCTATTAGCGCCACCGTACAACAAGAGGGGAATTAAGAAAAATGCCTGGTTTACTCTTTATTGATGCAGCTTACCCATTATTCTTTATTGATGCAGCTTACCCATTATTCTTTATTGATGCAGCTTACCCATTATTCTTTATTGATGCAGCTTACCCATTATTCTTTATTGATGCAGCTTACCCATTATTCTTTCAGAGTTTATATTCAGTATTAAGGGAGCCCACCTCGCTTTTTTATCTTTCTCTTCCTCTCTCTTTGGCTTGTATCCATTCGGCCCCATTCAGCCTACTGTTTTAAGATGTTTACCCCCATCCAGGTGTCAATATTTTCCTGGCGAGCGGTAGCAAGCCAGCATATATATATTTTTTTATTTACAGCTAGCTAAATTTGTACATTTTTCGATAGAAAAATGTCTCCGGCGAAGTCGGATTTCTCCATACAATGCTGGCTCACTATCGCTCGCCAGGAAGATGAACGTCTTAAAACAGTAGGCTGAATGGATACAACCCAGAGAGAAGAAATAGAGAGGAAACAAACGCGGTGGGCTCCCTTAACGGTACACCTGTAAAATAACTAAAAGATAGTAGGATTATTCAACTCCATACAAGAATTTTCATTGAAACAAACTTCTCCAGTTGAATAATGTATTTAAATTTCAAGTGTTTTGTTAGTTGCAAAACACAAATTACAAAATCAATATTCTTGTGCAAAATATAATTTCAGGTGCACTTCTGAAAATTGCAACAGACATGCAGCCATTCTTTTATCACTATACAGTAGGTGGCACCAACCAACTTGACAATAATCTTGATCCCTTAACTTCTCATAACTCAAAATTAATGAAAGCAATCAGGCTGACATTTATATCATTTGGGAAGAGTCCACCAGGAAATAGGTGTGGATATGGGATGGATGTAGATTCCGGGCGTACGGTAGTCATGTTTACATAGGGCGATCGCCGCGGTTAAGTTCGCGTCTATTTTGACGGGCAAAGACCCCCCCCCCCCGTTGGCGTTGGACGCTTGCCATCATGTTCCCGTCTATTTTGACTGCCTTTGGATACAATAATATGTTGAGGGGCTCAACATAGTATTGTATCCAAAGGCAGTCAAAATAGACGGGAATATGATGGCAAGCGTCCAACGCCACTCCGCGTAGTGTCCTGGATTCTACATTCTACCTGTGGATAATTACAGCCTGTTTGCTCAAGATCCTTTTGAGTTGCGAAAAGATCAGGGGTAGAGATATTTGTCAAGTTCATTTGCGCTACCTATAACTTTATCATTAAATTATATGGTAACATACATGGGGAAACCTGGGAATGTTGTGTAAGGGTATAGAACAAAAAAAGAAAATTTGTGCTATCAACATTATTTTCAAACATGTGGAAAATATGCAAAAAATGTGTGCTTATAAAATTCCAAAAGAAGAGCTAATAATTAACCTTGTCTATACCGATACCGTCCGTCGAACTTCACTCAGGCTACTATCAGACGATGATATTCAGTTTATAAGGGACCTCCAGCAATCAACAGCCTTCGAACTATCTCGCCTAACCCCCTCTACTACCACAGATCCTTCTTAATTAAACTGCACAAAATCGTCTAAATATGGCTTGAATAAAACACAAAAGACATCGTCGGTACAGAACGGGTTAAATGTTTCTAACGGGAATGTAGTTTTTAGAGAGATCAAGAATAAAGCAACGCACTAGACACACACCAAAATCTAAGGACCCCACGGATTTCTGCAATGCAAGTATAACGTTTACGATTGATTTTTGGGTGAAATTTATTACACATTATATTAACCAATATGATTTACTAATTATAGTATCAAAATTACATTCATAAACCAAATGCATATAGTTGTATTTGCATGACGAACGCCTGGGAGGGATCGTAATTATGCTGTGTGTGTGTGTAGTAGCGATGATGAAAGGAATGTTAAGGGGGGGGGGGGGGGGGTCCACCTTCTTTTTTTCTCTTTCTCTCCTTTTCTCTCGCTTGTATGCCTTATGGTCCCATTCAGCCAACTGTTTTAAGACATTTATCCCCATCCAGGTGTCGATTGCATTGTATGGAGAAATCCGGCTATGCCAGAGACATTTTTCTATCGAAAAATTTACAAATTTAGCTTGCTGTCAAAACAAAAATATACAGTATACAGTATATATGCTGGCGAGCGGCTTGCCAAGAAAATATTGACACCTGGATGGGGGTAAACGTCTTAAAACAGTAGGCTGAATGGGGCCGAATGGATACAAGCCAAAGAGAGAAGGAGAGAAAGAGAAAAAAATATGAGGGTGGTGGTGGAGTGTGAAGGATATGTTCAGCCTACAATGTCCAGCGCCACACGGTATATATACATACAGTCACATCAACATTTTAACACCGAATACAGTATCAACAGTCACAGAATCGGGAGTCAAAAGTGTATTGGAATAAAGTCTATCTTGTCAATTAAGGTTCGATAGATAACCGAATATCTTAAAATGCTATGAAAATGTGTAGCTGTTTCCAGACTCTGACAAAATTCACTCCTAAAACTGCTCATGTGACTGACTTGACTCCCCTAACTCTGTGCTTGCCTCTTGTAAAACATGCCCAACATTACTACTTGGAAATACTTTTAAGAAGAGACTCAAATTGACCAAGGGGCTAAGAGAGAGAATAAATAAGCTAACTCAGTTTGTCTGAATCTGTTCAGATGAGATGGTGCACATTTGTAGGTATTTTCAGTTTAACTTTATTGAATTTACAATGTCAAAATTATTATTTATTTTTTTCATTGGAGGTGTTTGGTGTTGTGGTGAAATTAATAAAATATAGATTACAAGATACTGTCAATAGGACGTGAGGTTGAAAACTTGATACCGTAATCCATAAATGAGCAGAATTTCGATGTGAGTATCCTAGATTAGAGTCCTTGGAGTAGCACATGTATTTGTTGATTTCATTAATTGAGTTTATAAGTAAATTTGGTTGGTGAAAAAATATAATTATTCTTAAAAATCAGTCCGTCTTTAAAGCGTGTATATACTGTACATACATAATTTAAAGACCAAATGGTCCACACAAGGTGCGGTTTCAGTCTCGCAGCGTTATAACAACGTTCCAGGCAGCCCTTTTCTGGGCCGTTTAACTTGTGTGGATTCCAAAAGCACCAAGTTATGAGTTAGTGGTAGATTGAAGTGTTTTAGGTTAGGCTACACAGAGTCCAGGATATACAGTATAATACAGTGACACCAGCTTCTCTCGCTTACTGTCTACCAGGTCTTCCAGCAACCTGTTTGTCTTTTCAAAACCTTTTATATTTTCACTTTTTCTATTTTTTTTTTTAGCAAGAGGCACCTATGTTTATAAAAACTTAACAATATTTTGTATTTTTTATATTTTGTAGTAAGTGCCTATCAGCTGATTTTAAACCTCGATGCAACTACACTTCCTCAAGGCTGATTTACATGAAGGCTTTTCTTCCCGGCAACTTTGTTCTGGTGGTGGATTGTGTTCTTTTATTTCAAATTTTATTTTATTAAGCGTTGTTTCCACATTGCGATTTTTATTAGTTCCTTTGCGTTTATCTTGTGTCGTCCCAGTTTTGGTTTGTTTATTTTGCAAGTTTTACATTATAACAACATATCGAAACTATTTTTCACTGGTTTGCGAAACTGGACAGGTTCAATTATTACAGATTACAGATTTCTTATAAAAGCAATTTAATAACTGCCACAAAGAGTTACAGATAAAAGTTGTGTGAAAAAGCAGTCATGTAAATCTGCATTTAAGTTTGGCTTCTACTGTCACTGCACATAACTTTCTTACCAGGAGCTTTATGATCATACACGGCAAATACAAATACAGTACTAACAGTGCATATTTGATTAGTTCCTTTGCGTTTACCTAGTATCGTCCCAGTTTTAGTTTGTTTATTTTGCAAGTTTTACATTATAATATATGAAAATTACCAAAACAATGAGACTGTAAAAAAAACATGGATAATTATCAAATAAATTAAATGATACCACTGTACTGGTCAGAGAGCAAAGCACAGCAAAAACAGCATTTAAGGAGGTACTACTCGCTTTTTATGGACCCCCTTCTCCCTCATGCTTAGCATATTAGTTTTGAGGTTTTAAGACGTTCGTTCCGTTAGTTTGGCGAATTTGAGACCTTTCGCCTAATTGTTTTGTCAATATTAAAACCTTTTGTGCCCTTTAGGTGTTGATTTTTTCCTGGCGAGCGATAGCAAGCCTCTAATTTTAGAAGGCCGGTACATTTTTCTCCCGAAAAATGTACAAATTAATCTTGAAAGGGGGTCTAGGGGGTGATTTTCTAAGCTTGATGGAGGTCTAGCGAGGAAACTCAAAAATATATAAGTAGATAACTATAAAGGCCAAAAAAGGAAACTCCATACTATATAAAGGAAACTCCATACTATATAAAGGAAACTCCATACTATATAAAGGAAACTCCATACTATATAAAGATAAATGTAAAAAGGAAACTCCATACTATATAAAGATAAATGTAAAGGTAAAAAAACCAAGCACTACCCCCTTAAATAATACCATACTGGTCAGAGAGTTAAGCACAGTATAAACAGCATTTAATAAGCCTCATATCTAACGAGGTACACTCGGATACCGTAGTCTCTAGCCACTCTTACTAATTCCTGGATTTTGTGTGCTTCACCTATTTCTAACTATGGAAGTATATCTATGGAAACCAATCTATGAATATATTTTTCTATAAATCAACTACAAAACTATATATACTAATTTTTGAAAAGCAAGTTCAATCAAAATACTTATAATTGCATAAAGAAAAATATAGGGGGTCCACAAATTCTTATGAGTGGGCTAGAGACAATGGTATCCGAGTGTACATTAGAGGTACATTACTCCCAACATTTCCTCAGGGCTATATTTTGTGCACGGCTACAATACCTTAAAAACACCACAGCTTTACCTAGTCACAACACGAGATGATCGCTCCACTAAAAATATAGTCTCCAAAATGAGTTCCGGCTACAGTCTGCGATTCTAATTCAAACGTCTCAAATTAAGAAACCTCACACTTTTAATAATAATACCTTTATCTTGTATCGTCACAGTTTTGGTTTGTTTAGTTTGCAAGATTTACATTTTAATAACATTTTGTATGTTTAGTTTTATCTTGTATCGTCCCAGTTTTGGTTCGTTTAGTTTGCAAGTTTTACATTTTAATAATAATAATAATAATAATTTTACTTATTTTTACAAGATTACAGCTAGTCATTTGGTAGAAAAGTTATTATTTGTTACTTAGAGTACAGTAGTCACAGATTTGGAAAGGACAGCCACTTTTTTTCACTTAGATACTTTCAGGCTATTAACCCCTTCTGTACCACCGACATCTTTTTAATTTTATTCTGGCTACTGTTAGACGATTTTATTCCTTTTAAAAGGGTCTCCATCAATGAACAGGCTTCAAAATATCACTTTTAATCCTGTTTACTACCACAGATCCGTCTTATTTCTTTTATTTTATTTCATAAATTTTATATTAGTAAGCATTGTTTCCACAGCGATTTTGATAAGTTTATATACCTTTATATTGTCTTAGTCCAAGTTTTGGTTTGTTTAGTTTGCAAGTTTTAAATTTTAATTAAACTGCAAAAAATCTTCTAAAAATAGCTAGAATATAGTTAAAAGAGACATTGCCGTACAGAAGGGGTTAAAGGATGTTAACAAGTTGATAAAAGTGTGGAGGGTTTTTTTAAAGTGTGGGTTTGATCCATTCCCTAGCATTGGTCACGCGAGAATAGTCTACACGGAAAGCAGCAGTTACTCCTTTCATGTAAGCTGGACTAAGAGACTGACCTAGGGGGTGAATATAATCTCTCCACACACTAAAGCCGGTATCACACGAGAGCTTTTATAGTCAACATTCGATAACCCAACATTTTACTGGCATATTTTGCACTGATATCAGAAACTAGACTGATGATAGATGAATGTAGGTAACCAAAATATTTAAAATGTTGACCTCAGAAGCTGCCAGACCAGTGTTGAGTATAAAAACGGTCGTGTGATACCGGCTTAACTGGCAAGATCTTCCTCCTCTCAAGAGAAACTTAAGAATCCCAACAGGCTAGACTAAACACTCATACCTCTTGCGAATGGTTTTAGAACTCGACAGGCTAGATCAAACACGATAGACTAAAGACTTTCCTGCAGAGAATCACGAGACACCCATCAGGCGAGACTAAATACTTTTCCTGTTGCAAACATTTAGATACCCAACAAGCTAAGATTAAATTGACTTTTCCTTGACGGGTATCTTTGATTCCTGCCGAGAATCTCCCAAGATTAACGCCAGGCAACAGATTCTTCCCTTATAATAATCTTTAGCGAACATAAGACTATACAATGAAACTCCCTCCAGTATAAGCCGTTCAGAAGTGTCCATCTAGTATCTTGATAAAAACTCCAACTAGGTAGAATGCAAGTATGTTTTTGCTGCCAAAGTTCTGCTATAAACAGTAAGTACATCTCCCAGGCAGCACAGTACTATCAAAGCCTCAAAGGTCTTTCTCACATCTGTGCTCAAGTTAACTAGGCAAGAAATACATGTTAGCAAATCTACTTAACCCATTCAGTACCGTTGACATCGTTTTCATTATACTCTGGCAACTATCAAACGCTTTTAACTAGCTTAGGAAGGACATCTACCGGTACTAATAAAAAGGCCACAGACTATCTCAATGGATCCTTTTAGCTACCTTATACCCTTCCTAAACTTCATAAAATCATCTAAATGTAGATGAAATCTAATAAAAAATAAGTCGCTGGTACTGAATGGGTTAAAATCCACAACAACAAAGATGTACAATAGCACTAATAAGTGATGTCTCGGCATCAAGTAAGTTTTGATCAATAATTGTCAAATAATAACAGAGTAGCCTTGGTTTGGATTACACTCATCACAAACGTGGAAAGGATCTTTGGTTTCTGTCTTGGTACTGTGCTACAATGTCGTTGGAGCTGCCCCGAGTCATCCACCAATTAGCCCCTTCCGTACCGCCGACGACTCTTCTATTTTTCTTGTTACTATTAGACGATTTTATTCAGCAACTACCAGGCATCACACTATCTCACTTTACCTTTTACTACCACAGATCCTTCTATAACTGCACAAAATCGTCTAAATATAGCTAGAATAAAATGAAACGGACGTCGCCGGTAGAGAGGGTGTTAAGAGTTGAACCAATAGCACCCATGGATGAATTACGGCTCCAGAGGCTATCACATAATACAGTACTTTGATTCCAGTGGTTTTGTTGTTTTTCGTGACCGCTACATCATTTACATCTAATCATTTATGACTAATATAAATGCAATTTTTGAAACATTGAACCATAAATTCTGGACACCTAAGCATTTCAGTTGAATTTAGAGTTAGAAGTAAAATAGCATTGTCAACTTTACGGATTCCTCAACATTTCATAATTTATGTAACCCAATTTCCCCCCAAAATTTGTGATAGCCTCATAGTTCTCAGACTTGTCAATAAGCCAAGACCGTGCACTAGTTCATCCTTAATAAAATACAAATATTCAAATACCGAGGCCTCAAAATAAGTTACACACGAATTACACCCTAAACACGGTGATCCCAGACGATAACATCTCGGCATCAACACAACCTGAATTAGTACTGTATTTTGGTGTTGGGTCAAAAATACAAGGACCTGTATTCCTAGACAAGCTTCATCATTGTTGGTTGTATTATTGTATTGCTGTATTTCTAGCCAGTCTGTATGATACACTACAGTATACAGATTTCCCTCACTATCCGATGCCCCGATTTACGATATTATTAATTATCCACATAGCAATTTTGATTAGTTATTTTGTCTTTTTACGGTGTTCATATAAGTTTTAGTTTGTTTATTTTACAAGTTTTACATTATAATTATAGGTTTTTAGGTGTTTGGGTTTGGGTTTTGGCTGGTCCCAGAACACATCCCTATTTACCCCATTAATTTTAGGGTTCGCTATACGATTTTTCCATTCAAGATCGGGTTTTCAGGAACGAAACCCCGTCGTAAATCGAGGGAGACTTGTCCGTTTCTTTTCAACTGACGGTAAATGGCAAAAGTTCCCATCAAGATTTCTCAGTTATTTTGAAGATTTTGTAGTGAAATAGGGTGCTAATTATATAAACTTGGTCTTAAATTGCAAAGTTCCCATCAAGATTTCTCAGTAATTTATAAGATTTTGTAGTGAAATAGGGTGCTAATTATATAAACTTGGTCTTAATATGATGCAGGGACACAGTAGTTTCTTAATTTTCCGTTAGTTATCGAAAAACCAGTTGTTAAGGGATTCAATTTACCGTCAGATGAAATGAAACCAAGTACTGTATAGTCGTTGTAAGTGGAATGAGAAGTACTGGCATATCATTACAGTACTTTTGGCTATTACAACAACTACCGCACAGGTCTCCCTCACTATCCGATGCCCCGATTTACAATATTATTATAGGTTTTTAGGTGTTTGGGTTTTGGCTGGTCCGAGAACGCATCTCCGTTAACCCCATCCATTTTAGGGTTGGCTATACATTTTTCCATTTAAGATCAGGTTTTCAGGAACGTAACCCAATCGTAAATTAACCCATACAGTACCAGGGACGTCCATCTTATATTCTGGCAACTGATAGATGATTTTATTAGGCTTAGGAAGGACCTCTAACAATAATAAGGCTTCAAACTATCTTGACCAACCTTTATATCTATCATAGGTCCTGCCTAAGCTGCGTAATACCTTCTAAATATAACTAGAATATAAAATAACACGTCGCTGGTACTCAAAGGGTTAAGGGAGATCTGTATCATAATAACCAGGGTTAGAAATACGGTGTAATGGTTAGAGTGCTTATTAAGATCACAGGATCAGATCAGAGGATCTACTGTAAGTATGTGGTACCCTAGGTTCGAAGCACGGGAGGATCACAAGCTCTTATTGATTTCATTGGAAGGTGTTTGGTCTTGGGAGTGAAATGAATTACTAAAGCCGGAGTCACACGAGCCCTTTTTCGAGCAATTTTTACGGGCATTTATGGTCTGGAAGCTTAAAAAATTACACATCAGAATTTAGCCGCCAAACATAATCTACCTTCAGTCTAGTTACCGATACTAGAGCGAAAATGTCTCGAAATAATACGATAAAAAACTTGCTCATGGAAAATTGACGGAAAAAGCGCTTGTGTGACATCGGCTTTAGATTATAATAATTACCATCATCAATTATGGGTTTATCTAGGAACAACAGCCAGAATCAACAACATTTTGGGATACAAACAAAATGATCCTATTGCTGAGGAATGGAGAGTAGCACTAGAAGACATTTAGCTGTGTTTTATTATGACTATGGCAGCTTTAAGTCTGGTCATTTGCAAATCTTATCAAAAACAAATACTAGCTTTTCATGTGGCCATCCACAGATACAGTAGAAAAAAATAAACAATTGCTTACATTTTGTGTGGTCCTTCATTAATAATTATCCAAAAAATTAGTACCATTTTGTGTAGTTACTAATATACAAAGAACATCGATCATCCCACTTATTCCAACTTGCCCTTACTGATTTTTCCGTTTTCATAGGCCATTTTTCCGTTCTCATAGGCAATTTTTCCGTTCTCATAAGCCATAGATTCTTGCCCCTTCTTAATTGGCTGTCCGTTACCCTGCTTAATGCTGCCGACGTATGCCCGGCGGAAGAATCGGGCGAAGAGAACAAAGTAGGAGATATACATGAGCAGCGACACCTTGATGTTGTCGTAGGAGACGTGGCATTCGTTACCGGCCTGCTTGACCTGGTAGGCCCAAATGTTGACAGCAGCACCCATGATCATCTGAGCCAGCTGTGCGGTGGTGATGCTCATGGCGATCCAGCGCGGCACACGGAACTTAAGGGCCTTGAGGGCGTAGTAGCTGTACATGGCGCTGTGTACCAGGTAGTTCATACACACAAACCAACGGGCGGTGGCGATGTAGTCAGAGTAAGAGTACCAAGCGTACAGCAGTACAGTCACATGGTGGTACCTGAAACAAAACATATGTATTAGACCTACACTACTCTTTATCACTCCTGGAATTATCTGTCAGGTACAGACTTAAATCAAAGCAACAAAATATTGGATTCTGCCCTAATAATAATAATAATGTTTTATTACAGACTCTCACAGTACAGAGAGGACCATACTCTGGGGTCCATAAAAATACAATGCAGTACAGTATTTTTTTTTTTTTTTTTTTTTGTTATTAAATTGTAAAACAAACCGAAACTTGGACAAAGAGAACATGAAGGCAAAATTACTGTATAGCACTTATTTTATACTGAGCTGGACATACTGCATTGCTTAACATATATACATGTGGTGATGGGCTGGCCGCTGGTCTATCAGAGTGAGAACTGAGCGATCTCTGCCATACCCATAGCTTACTCTGACTGTTCCTTTTACTTATATATTTTCTAGATCTCAAGTGACGGCGTCTCTTCCGTGGATTGACCTCCCAATCTACCATGATTGGAAGCCAAAGCGTCACATTTTTCCTTTGCCCCTCAACTTTCTCTTCATAATTGCTGAGGGGCACAGGGCCCTGGGTGGGGCTTTGGTTTCCCGAGCGTTTCCGCACCCTCCTTAGCTCCCCGCCATGGAGTGGCTTCGGTCACCCAGGCTTTATTGTGGTCGGCAGGGAGGGTTCTTTGGGGGCGCTCGATTATGGCCTTGGCCTTATTCGGGGCCTTGGGGCTGTTCGGCCAGGCAGCTTGAGGAACAACAACATATATACAGTACCGTACATAAGCTTCTAAATTTTTGTATTTACCTAATTGTAGTTTACAGGAGTTGAGCTAAGCTCGTGTTGTCCCGTCTCTCAGTCTACTTTCATCAAAAAAAATCTTGAAAATATGGATGTTCCTTGCCCCCACCACCTCCTCCTCCAGCCTATTCCATTTGTCAATACATCTATAGGGGAAGCTAAACTTCCTGATATCGTTCTTGCAGGTAGGTCTTTTTACTTTATAGCTGTGGCCTCTAGTTATTCCTGTATCCATAATTAATATATCCTCCCTCTCCAGCCCTCGGGTGCATTTGTACATCATTATCATGTCTCCCCTCTCCTCTCTTTTAGACTCGGTAGATTTAATTTTTCTAGCCTCCCTACATATGGCAGTTCTCGGAGACTTGGAACCAATCTAGTAACTGCTCTCTGGATTCTTTCTAACTTGTGAATATGCTTCTTAAGATGCGGGGACCACACCACTGCTGCATACTCCAATCTTGGTCTAATCATACTTTTTATAATTTTCACTAACATGTTCTCATCCAAGTAGTTCAGAGCAACTTTCATATTCCCGGCCATTAAATACATTCCGCTAAAGAGCTTGTTAATATGTTTCTCTGGCGACAAGCTATCTTGTATAATCAACCCTAAATCCTTTTCTTTTTCGGCCTTGCTAATTATATTATCTCCCATCCTGTACTCCCAATTTGGTCTATTCACACTTCTTCCCATATTTAACACATGACATTTACTTATATTAAATTTAATTTTCCACTTGGTGCTCCATTCGTATATTTTATCTAAATCCCCTTGCAGCTCCTCACAACTACTTATATTTGTTATTTGTCTCATAATTTTTACGTCATCTGCAAACATTGACATGTAGGAGTTTATGCCTATCGGCAGGTCATTCACGTACATAAGGATCATAAGAGGCGCCAACACAGATCCCTGTGGCACACCACTCTCAACTTTCCGCCACGATGAGTAAGTTCCTCTAATGTTGGTCCTCATTTCTCTATGTTAAATAGCTCTCCATCCATTTCAGCAAACTCCCCCTGACACATCCTATCGTCTCAAGCTTAGATAGTAATCTCTTTTGTGGTACCTTATCGAATGCTTTGGAAAGGTCTAAGTAGACGCAGTCCACCCATCCGCCTCTTTCTTGCAGTACATCTATCACGCTACTGTAGTAACATAACAGACTGGTAACACAAGATGTCCCTTCTCTGAATCCAAATTGATTTGGCGTTATTATCTTCTTTCTCTCCAACATTTTCATCCATCTCTTCCTAATTAGCTTTTCACAAATCTTGCATACAATACTAGTAAGTGAAACTGGTCTGGTGTGTAGTAAGAGGAGCACAGCACTACTTCCACCACAACATTGGCTATATTCTGTTCATTCTAGGTTGGGCAGATATCATAACCCCTACCCTCTCATAACTCAAAAAGGACTAGAGTAATATCGAACTAATATTTCTACCAAATAGGAAGACTTGGCTCGGATATGTGTGTATAAATTGACGGCTCATTTGCTCTAGCCCTTTTTGAGTTACAGAGGTTAGAGGTTACGATTTCTGCCCAACCTAGAATGAACGGACTATAGTTTATAGGATTCCGCAGCTACAACTACTGCACTTAAAATGTAAATGTACAAAACTATGCATTGATGAAAGAATTTTGCTACCATATAGACATACCGGTACTGAACCATGGAGTTCAGCAATGTAAATCTATAAAGTAGCTACTTTGATTACCTTGATTAACTATAAGGTTAAACATGGAATAACTTCCTCCAGTGAGACTGAATCCTGAAAGTGTATGCTAGTCTTTTGTAACATTTTAATTATACTATTATCATATGTGTTAAGGTGCTGAATGAACTGACATGTTAACTTTCTAATAAGTGATTGGTAACATTAAATATTCATATATGCACATACTATACTGTCTTGTACTCTCATATTTTGAGAGCCCCAAAACATCTTTAGTATTGTGATAAGAGATACTTAGGCCATTTATTATAGTTTTCCTATAGTTCCACCATAGCTGTGCTATTACATTACACTGCAGAGATGATATAACATATGATTATACAAAGGCGAACTGTAGGAGTTGAATACAGTAGTGTGATCTTAGTATACCCTGTGCACATACAAAATATTCTTAAAATGGAATTACCCTGCATGTATAGTTGTCTTCGCTAACGACCTATGTCCTCATCGTCTGAGCGATTGCTTGAGATACAATGTCCTATAGTCTATTCGCTGTAAGTAGGCGAGAAATCATGACCTTTATTCTCTGGAACTCAAAAACGACTTGAGTAATCGAGCTAATATGCCTACCATTTGGGAAGGGTCAGTCAAGGAATAGATATGGACATTTACAGCCAATTTGCTCTATCCCTTTTTGAGTTACAGAGGATAGATGTTATGATTTCTCGCCTACTTACAGCGAATAGACTATAGCTCCTTGGTACATTACTTTACTTGCTTCTTCATGATTTGTTGGTTCAGAAAAGTTTGGGTAGCTCTGATTTCAATAATAGTTTAGATTTGACTTATGATATTACTCTTGAATGGGTTGGTGATGGGCTGGTCTATCAGAGTGAGAACTGAGCGATCTCTACCATACCCATAGCTTACTCTGACTGTTCCTTTTACTTATATATTTTCTAGATCTCGTGTGACGGCGTCTCTTCCGTGGATTGACCTCTCAATCTACCAAGAGTGGAAGCCAAAGCGTCACATTTTTCCTTTGCCCCTCAACTTTCTCTTAATAATTGCTGAGGGGCACAGGGCCCTGGGTGGGGCTTTGGTTTCCCGGGCGTTTCCGCACCCTTCTCAGCTCCCCGCCATGGTGTGGCTTCGGTCACCCAGGCTTTATTGTGGTAGGCAGGGAGGGTTCTGTGGGGGCGCTCGGTTATGGCCTTGGCTTTGTTCGGGGTCTTGGGGCTGTTCGGCCAGGCAGTCTGGGGAACAACAACAACTCTTGAATGGGTTTAATTTGACAATGTTTGGTTTAAAAAGTTCACAAATTCTTAGTAATATATTTAGTCCTGCTCCAGAGGGCGCGATTAGTACTAGGTCATTTCAGCATACATGAGATGATTTACAATAGAGTTGGTAAAGCAGCACTCTTGTTCAGCTCCAGACTAAGATCATCCATGTAGACATTACACAGATAAGTAGAGACAATATTCCCCCCTGCCTTACACCAATGGTAACCGTGAAGGAGCTTAACAGAATGTTGCCTTGGAATACGGTATAGTAAAGGTCCCATGGCGGTTGGACCGCCACCCGTGAAGTGTTTACATTACTCGTAACTAATCATGTTCTAGTTTATTTTGACTGTCGTGGGATACAATAATGGGTTGAGGGGAGGCTTTGCCCCCCCTCACCACCTATGACTTATTGTGATCATATATATTGCCAGCAGGGGGGCAAATAACATGTACGCCGCAGCCTGACCGACTGTACACCATAGTATACATGAAACCACCCATTTCATGAGGATTAGCATTCCAATCACCCTACACTCTTATGTTTTAGATACTTTAAAACAGATCAGCACATTACACTGCAGAGATGATATAACATATGATTATAAATTATACAAAACTATTAGCCATTTTTATAATTGTATTAAATTAGGCTCTCTCGAGTCTCTACTACCCCCCCCCCCCTCCCATGTAGGGTATGTGCCTTAGTATATAATTATATACTGTGTATATACAGTATATGTGTGTGTGTATATATATATATAATTTGCTTAGCCTAAAGTATTTTTAGAAAATTAATGGAAACCTTAAATTTTGGTTTCTCCTCTAGAAGAACTTTGCTTACATCCCCCCAAATAATACTTAAATCTTCTCATGGCAGATTTCTTTGGGAAAGTAACTTTAATTCAATTGGTTTTGATATGTTACTCATGACACAGATGAAGCCTGGTGTAATATTCAACATACAAATTGGAACAATGGTAAACAGTGTTCAGTACTCATGGTAAATATATAACAATACCTGGGTGTTCAACTTGATATCTAAGGTAGGTTGATTCTAAGCTTTGGTTAGAGGCTTTCCTTGTAAAAGGTTAACGTTTACATGTGCCTTGGTATCAACTAATGCATCTGGCCATAAAATTACAGTACAATTGTAAGACAAGATATGTGACTTTCCTACCAGTATAACTACAATTAAATATGGATGCATCATGTATGCGTGTCATATTAAACATGGATGCATCATGTATGCGTGTCATATTAAACATGGATGCATCATGTATGCGTGTCATATTAAACATGGATGCATCATGTATGCGTGTCATATTAAACATGGATGCATCATGTATGCGTGTCATATTAAACATGGATGCATCATGTATGCGTGTCATATTAAACATGGATGCATCATGTATGCGTGTCATATTAAACATGGATGCATCATGTATGCGTGTCATATTAAACATGGGATGCATCATGTATGCGTGTCATATTTGAATGTTCAAATTTATATGGAGTTGATGAAGTTCTACTTCAAATTATATGAAAATACTAAAACTTAATTGAGGGTTATCATGATATAAAGATGCTAAGTACCTTGCTAAGCTATGCAGTCTCAACATCCAGGAATATAGATTCTTGTCTATTTTTATGATGCATAATGGGCCCTATGTGAAAATATAGGTACCTCACTTGGGCTGGCAGTCCAAGTATGTTTCCGTACTGGGTTTTCTGTTAATGCTTTTGTCAGTTATTCTGGCCTTACACATGCATAGGCACCCACCATGCTGGCCTCTAGCATATCTGGTCAAGTTTGTGGTCCCATTTCTAAACTTCTATGAGTCATGGAGATGATTCTACAGAGCCGGTTCACAGACACGCCCCAATCAGCTGACTCGCTGAATAATCATATTTGCAATCCCTATAAAATTCCTGTTTATTTGCTTTCTCTGACACACAGGCAAGAGAATATTAATCTGAATAATAATTTGGTGATTAACGAGGCAATTATTAGTATAGGCCTACTTGGTTTTTGCTCAGGAATGTACTTACTCTAGTAGTGGTGACACCACTTGAATGGATATCCCTAGATGGAAACTTCAACAAAATTCATAACAAAGCTCCCCATCTGTAACCATTCCCAAATAAGCTAAAAGGTGCAACTCAAGGGCTGAATCCTAGTCAATAGACCAGACTTGGAGATTCTCAACTTTTGTTTCTACAGAACCAGGTAATGAGATGCCTCTGTGTGGGGCTAGGCTGGGGTCAGCTTCTTGGAATCTCTAGTTTTCTAGATGGGTTAACTACCACGGCTAACGAGTCCACCCCTCCCACTACTTCTCATTAGCCTAGTGTGGCTGTAAATGTCCACACCTTTTCCCTGGCTGAACACATAAGTGTTCAACACACTTACGTCACATGGGAAGTATTCTCTATTTTTTTCTGCAACTTATTCCACAGGTAGAAAATTAATATCTGATGCTGCATAACATTTCCCATTATGTACGATGTCTCAAATTTTTCTAAACATTTTGAGATTGACAAGAGTGTAGTAGTAAGTATTGACACTGGCAGAGGGCTGTTCTAGGTCAACACTATTAATGGGGGTTTTGAGAGGGCTATGAGATAATTATTATAGGATACTACTAGTCTACTCCCCCAGTGATAATCTATAGTAACAATAATAAAGGCATACCAGTGTAGGAAGATGAGTGGCTGTTTCCTAAGTACGATGAAGACAGTGTCCCCGAGCTCCGGCACCTTGCTCAGCGTGAACATCCAGTTCCAGAACCCTCCAACGCGGTTGTCCAGGAAACTGTAAACAAAATACTTACATTAGACTGGAGTATACAGTAATAATAATGAAAATAAATAATACTACAGTAGTTACATTCTTCAGATTATTGTTTTTTTACACCAACCAACTTCACATCTAAACTCAATTAATGAAATCAACAAATACATGTGGCACTCCGAGGACTCGAACCCAGGATACTCACATCGAAATTCCGCACACTATGCATTACACTATCAAGACAGTTATATGTTATTGTTGTTGTTGTTATTGTTGTTATTGTTGTACCGGTAATAATTATTTGATTTTATTTGTTTTGTTTTGCCATACATCGTAATTCCCATTAACATTAGGCGTATGTCACGAATCGCTAGGTCAAGTTGCCTGGGCTTGACATCTACCAATATAATTTTGACAGTGCAGGTTCGATCCACTGACCCTTTGATCAGCAGCCGACGCTCTACTGACTATGCCACAGCTCGCGACAATTATACTAATATTAATAATTACTGTATAAATATTGTTCTCTCGTGTCATAAGCGCCAGTTCTCCAGATCAGTGGATTCAATAGCCCTCAAATTATATACGTATATAATAACCTAACCCTTTACCTGCGGGTGACGTTCTGGAACGCATAGGCAATTTACAGCAATTTCCAGGCTTTAACCCTCGTGGCCCGGGCTGGTCCTCCAAAGGACGGAGGTCGTATCCGGGCGATCTGGCCGAAAAACGTCTAGGCTACCATATTTTAGTTTATTTTAACTGCTAGAAATTTCCCACGCATCTATAAACGTAGGGCGGTTTTCAATCTGTAGACTGGCGTTAAGTAGAGCTCTCTAAGTCAACTGGTGATGACGATTTCAGTGGAGCGAATTTTGCCGCGATGTTGACAATATCGGAGCTTTTCAGACACTAATTTCGTCTGACGTCACAACAATAACATTGATCCGACGTCTCCTTATTGTTTTCGGAGGTGCGGTGACACAACGATCGGCTTTGTTTACATGCGTCGGACGCACGGCGTTCAGACCAAGCTGAATAGGCTTTCAAGCTTACTGACCAGGTAAGGACACCCGGGTTCCTGCCCATCTGCCGCGGTGTCCTTGCACAATGACACCCGGGCTGGAAGGGTTAAGAGCCTGTAAAAGCCGAAGAAATAGAGTGTCAGTGGGCGGGAGCATGAGGGACCTCCGTCCAACCCTCAGAGCAGCCAGCCGCTCACTGAGGGAGACTGTGGTCTCGCGTGGCTGTCTCGACAGTGTTGCCGAGCGAGCGAGAGCTAATAATTAGCGAGTTTTCCCGAATGTCTATGGCAACGCTTTTAACACTTTATTTTATGGTGCCCTATATATATAGAGGAGAGAGTAAAGGAAACAGCGCTACAACAACCTTACGTTGAGGAGGAAACCAAGTGATAGGAAATCTACTGTTCAAAGAAGAAAACCAGGAACGAGTGAAGATGTTGTATGGGATGTGGAGAACAAGAACCAAGAAAATGAAGGAGCTGGAATAAGAAGAAATAGATTATAATGCAACATAGAGAAAAAAGAAAAAGAAATACAATATAATATGACAAGAGCACGTCACAAAAGGAAAATTACAAGAACCTCTCAGGGAAGTGCCGTTGTTAAGGCATTACTTCCCGAACAACATCTGATCTGATCTGATCTGACGCTGCGGGTGAACCCCGCCACTTACGAAGCTCGTTCTGGTGTAATTTTGAAGCTATTTTCGCCTAGTTTTCGGCAGAATACAGTTCATTTAATGCACATACTTGATCAATCATTCAGGAGTGCCTGAATATGCCCTAAATAGCGCGAATAAGCCCGCAGAGAAAGGGTTAAAGATCTGAAAATTCATAGTCTCCATTGATGGTATATTCCAAAGCATATTAGGTTCTACTAGAACTAATAATTATTCAGAACATATATTTTGATAATGATATATGATAATGATTTGATATGCCATTTATACAGTAGGTGCTGATTTTTTCCTGGTGAGCGACAGCGAGCCTGTAATCTAGGAGGATCCGGCCTTTGGCTGGCACATTTTTCTACTGAAAAATGTACACATTTATCTTGAAGGGGGGCCATAGGGATTTTGTTTTCCTTTTTGAAGTTTGAGAGAGACCTAGAGACCTAGAGAGCAAACTAAACATAATCTATATTTTTATTAATTTCACCCTAACACCAAACACCTCCATTGAAATTAATAAAAGCATTTATGTGATCCACCGGGATTCGAACCTGGGTTATCAGACACAGATTTTTAACCCTTCCAACCCGGCTGTCCTTTTATAAGGACACCGCGGCAGATGGGCAGGACCCCGGGTGTCCTTATAACAGGCAGTAAGCTTGAAAGCCTATTCAGCTTGGTCTGAACGCCGTGCATCCGACGCATGTAAACAAAGCCGGTCATTGAGTCACCGCACCTCCGAAAACAAGAAGGAGACGTCGGATCAATGTTGTTGTTGTATGGTATGACGAAATTAGTGTCTGAAAAGCTCCGATATTGTCAAGATCGCGGAAAAATTCGCTCCACGGAAATCGTCATCACAACTGAACCAGTTGACTTAGAGAGCTCTAATTAACGCCAGTCTACAGATTGGAAACCGCACTACGTTTAGAGATGCGTGGGAAATTTCTAGCAGTTAAGATAACAAAGATATGGTAGCCTAGGCCTAGAAGTTTTTCGGCCAAATCGCCCGGGTACCTGACACTGTCCTTAGGAGGGCGACCCCGGGTCAGAAGGGTTAAACATTAACCATTACACCACCAGGATGGTTAAAGGTTTATGCACAGGATGCACACGCCTACGACTTATTATCCATTCTCTCGAATACTGGATATTAATCTAATCATGTTCATATTCCCAACTGCGCTATGGTAGCCTAATGTTTAAGTGAGAGGAATAAACAAGAAAAAAAAAAACTCAAGTGAAGAATAAATAAAACAAAATTCCTTAACCCCTTAAGGACGGGGATGTTTGTAATTTCTACTACCTGTGTGGCGGGCATATTTACCGTAAACGAGCTTCATTCCATGCTCTTTTTCATGCATAAACAAGAGCCAGAGCGTAATACAATTATGTATCCGTGAAAGGGCGATAATAGAGCTTTCCAATAACACCTGAATCATCCTTGTACGACCACGGGTTCTCTTGTAACGTTCGTGCAACACGAGGGGAAAAACCCTAAAATACGGTAATATCTTGAGTTTTTCGTTATTCTCGCGAGGCCAGGGGTGTGTAGGGTTACCTTTGGATGTGTTCGCCGCTCTTCTAGCGGCACCAAGGAGCGCGACGCCCCTCGTTATGGGTGGTGGGGACCTCAGTTACCTCGCTCGGTTCATGCCGAGCGGTCAGAGCCCGTCTGTCGTCCTCCCAAAGCGTGGACTCTCAGAGCCGATAATAGCTCAACATCCCTTTCGACTATTGTCGGGCCCCGCGGGATAGGCCACTTTTCTCTCATTCGACATGTCGGGCCCCACGGCCTAGGTGTTAAAAAATAAAAAAATAAAAAATAAATATAACAAAAACTATCAATTATAGTGTAATGACTAGACCGTAATTATTGGTGGTGAACTGAAGGAAGGGACTACCCACCATGATGATGATGATGAGTGACCTTTACCATTGATCCATGCACACAAGTAGGAAGTCACAGGCGGAGTACAAAAACGGTCGCAAAAAACTTACAAATTTATCAATGTTTTTTTTTTAATATATATTTTGTTTACTTATTTTTTTTTAATAGTTTGAGAGGTCCAAGGAAAAAACCGAAAACATTGTATAAATATAAAATAATGTAAATAACTTAAAATAATAACTAAAAAAAAATTGACTAATTTTAATGACTATAGGCAGCGTTCCCAGTGAAGGATGGAAGGAAGGCACTATACCTACCCACCACTACTTATGATGATGATGTGACCTTAACCATTGATCCGCACACATGTAGGAAGTAGAGATACAAAAACTAATTCCAGGTCATTTTAGGAAGCTAAGGAAAAATATAGTACGGTGCCAACATCATAAGAGCTGTATAACATGATTTGCAATAATATAAATAAATATAAAAAATAAATAAATACCGGTATATATATACAGGTGTATATATATATACCGGTATATATATATATATATATATATATATATATATATATATATATATATATATATATATATATATATATATATACAGTATATATATATTGTATGCTGTATAACCTATGCTACAGGGGGGCAATGCCTAGTGAGTTCATTGCTCAATAGGTGGCATTCTGAGAGCGAGGGTCCGAGTCTAGGGGTTAAGACAATGAATCATAAAAGGTGAAGCAGCTTCAGAGATGGGGCTGCTTCAAACTGTGAGTGGAGCTCTAAGTGCTTCACATGTCTCACTCCCTAGACTGGAACAAGACCTCACGGGTTTCACCGTGTTGAACGGTTGGATGTACAAGCTATCAGCCGGTGCCCGAGAGGGAGTAGTTGGGAGAAGAAAAAAAAATATATATATTTGAACGGTTGGATTTACAAGCTATCAGCCGATGCCCGAGAGGGAGTAGTTGGAGAAAAAAAAAAATATATATATATATAGCATGTTTCACATGCTTGCACCCAGTCAGGGGACATCCTGACGACGTATACAGACAAAACACACATAACAAAGCCACTCCAACACCTTCCTCTCTCTCCAACACCCCTTCTCCCCTCTCAACACTCTTCTCTGAGCTATTGCCGATACAAATGGAATGTTCAGTCCTTTAAAGAATCGTAAGATTCAGAGTCGTAAAGATTCCAGGACGAGCTCATCAGCGGCGGATCCCCAGATCGACCGTGGTGATTGTCACCTAAACATCTACAAAACTAAAACTAATATACCAGGTATATATATATAGAGAGAGAGAGAGAGGAGAGCAATTGGAGTCTATTTCTTTAACCCTTGTCTAGCAGGGGGTTTTGGGCATATTCAGGCCCTCCTGAATGATCAATCAAGTATCTGCATGAAAAAAAATGTATTCAGCAAAAAACTAGGCACTAAAAGCTTCAAAATGAGACCAGAACGAGCTACGTAGCACTCGTTGTTCTCACGCAGTGGTACCACTAACATGGGAGTTTAGCGTATAGCGGCATATTTTTTCCAGCTACGCTCACTACTGGCTACACTGCCGGCCTCTCAAGAACAGAGGGAGCGTGAGTCAGTGGGCGGCGGTAAGCCCTGGGTGTCGGACGTGTGGCCTGCTGCGCTCCCGGCCATTTGCACTCGATTTTAACCCTTTAAAAACCTTAATAATGCTCCTAACTTGCTGCAAATTGGAGCCCGACTTAAGGCGGGCCCACCAGTTAAGGGTTAAGCTGGCGAGAAAGTGACTTATACCCATCTTAACCCTCTCCGAAATATGACGCGATTTTGAGCCTATTGGGGATACTTTAAAGCCTTTATTACCATCAGGGATATTTAGAAACCTTTAGTTTCCTTACTTCAACCTCTGCAGTTGTCTTTGAGTTAGCTGTGGGCAGAACACTAATTTTGGAGAGGTAATTATAAGAGTGAGAGAACTATTTTTTTATTGCTAATCTGGCAACCTCTGCGTCATAAAAGCGTGAAAGGGTTAACTACTCGGCTATTACTAAGTTTGTATAGCCCGATATGGTGTTACTTATTGTGAAACCCTGACTATAAAATGATGTAGAGACAGCAGTTCAGATTTGTCCACTAAGTATCGGGAAATGAGAGAGAGAGAGAGAGAGAGAGAGAGAGAGAGAGAGAGAGAGAGAGAGAGAGAGAGAAATCATACCAACTGTTAGAGGATTAAACTTTCCGTCAGGTAAAACAAAAATAAATATGAGTATAGTGGGGTTTCAGCCTCTCACACTAACTTCTTACTCAATTTAATATTTCATCACAATCTCTCTCTCTCTCTCACACACACATTCTCTCTCCTACACATACTCTCACTCTCCAACATACAGTATATTCTCTCTCTAACACAATTTCTCCCTTCTTTCTCTCTCCAACACAACACTCACACATCAATTATCTCTCTCTCTCTCTCTGGGGTGGGGTGTCAAGGTGAGCGGGGATGATACCACAGCAACCCGATGTTACCACCAACTATAATAATGCTTCTCTGCTATAATAATACTCAACTTCTTCACTACCACCACCACTATTATAGTCTATTCGCTGTAAGTAGGCGAGATATCATGACCTCTATCCTCTGTAACTCAAAAAGGGCTAGAACAAATGGGCTGTAAATTTCCACACCTATTCTCTGGCTGACCCTTCCCAAATGGTACACATATTAGCTCGATTACTCTAGTCGTTTTTGAGTTACGGAGGTTATAGGTCATGATTGCTCGCCTACTTACAGTGAATAGACTACTGTATACTTATAGGAGAGAGAGATTTACATAGATAGACTGGCCACACAGATCTTATGATCCCTGCGAGGTGGCCAGGACTTAATCCACATAGAGTATGTGTGGAGTTACTCGTAGAGACAGATTGAGAAATGAAGAGATACGTAGGAGAGTGGGGCAGCAGGAACATTTGTCAGCCAGAGTGGACAGAAGGGTGCTGAGCTGGTATGGTCATGTTGAACGAATGGGAGATGAAAGGCTTACAAAGAGAATATGTGAGTCCGGTACAAGGGGAGATAGAAGGGCAGGAAGACCCCCATTGAGATGGAGAGACTGTGTAAGAAAGGCTTTGGATGATAGAGGAATGACTATAGATCAGGCAGGGGAAGTGGTGGTGGACAGGATTGAATGAGAATGCTTTTGAATAGTTGAGTCACCACGTGGTCATTTGGAGTAAGGGGCGGGGCGCAAGTTGGACTAGATAATAGTCCATCAGGCGCCTGGCCCGGGGAGACGATTAATATGAAGGGTGTGCCTGGAAGTGTGGTGGGATGGCTTGTCGCTTTGGCTCCGCTGCATGTCTGCCTGCCGAGATCGGAACCTCTCCTGGTGGTCAGGGGCCGGGGGAGTGCTGGAGCGACCTTGGTAACCCTGGTCTCTGGGTCTTCTCCTGGGTGACCTGGATGTGTGAGAGTTTGTGTTTTTTATCTGTGTTTATTTTTTGTTTTATGTTGTTTTTGTGTTTTCCCTGTTCTTGCTCTGTCTTGAGTCGGCTACCCCCAAAATGGGGATTGGGCCTGAGCATATAGATAGATAGATAGATAGAGATAGCAACCCTAAGATAAAGTGGAAGGAGAGCAAAGATGAAGGCTCTATCCCCACCCTCCTCTCCCTCCGTACATGAAAGCAGTTAGAAGTGAATTACCTTACAGGGCTTGGAAATCACCTGAAGGAATGTATAGAATAGTTAGAAATAGAAAGGAAATATGGCATGCATACCTTCACTTTTGTCTGCTCTCTTCAACTGAAAACTTAATTTCCGCGAGAGAGAGAGAGAGAGAGAGAGAGAGAGAGAGAGAGAGAGAGAGAGAGAGAGAGAGAGAGAGAGAGAGAGAGAGATGCAATGACAAGTGCCGATTTGGTGACTTACATGAAAAGGTAGGCAGGTTGGTTTTAGAGACTGAGGTCTGAGTGAGTGACAGAGAGAGAAATATATATATATATATATATAATATATATAGAGAGAGAGAGAATGGGGGGGGTATAATTTGAGCTTTCTACTCGCTTCCTATCCTTGCTTGGATGGGTCCTATCTTTAATGCTATCTTACAGACTTTTTATAGCAAGGGAAATGGGGAAGGCGAAGGATAGGAGGGGATGAGAGAGGGGAAGGGGAGGAAGAAGGGAAGAAAGGAGGAAAGAAGGAAAAAAAAGTGGTGGAAGGGAAGAAAGGAGAGAAAGAAGGGGAAGGGGAGGAAAGAAGGAAAAGAGGAAAGAGTGGTGGAAGGGAGGACATATAGAGGAATAGAGGTAAAGTGGAAGAACAGAAGGAAGGGTGGAAGTAAGGCTAGAAGGAAGTAAGGAAGGAAGGAAGGAAGGAAGGAAGGAAGGAAGGAAGGAAGGAAGGATGGGTGGAAGGAAGGTGTGGAAGAAGGAAGGGTGGAAGTAAGGAAGGAAGGAAGGAAGGAAGGAAGGAAGGAAGGAAGGAAGGAAGGATGGGTGGAAGGAAAGGTGTGAGGAAGGAAGGAAGGGTGGGAAGGTGTGAGGAAGGAAGGGTGGAAGGAAAGGTGTAAGTAAGGTTAGAAGGAAGGAAAGCAGGAAGGGTGGGAGTAAGGTTAGAAGGAAGGAAGGAAGGGTGGAAGGAAAGGTGTGAGGAAGGAAGGAAGGGTGGAAGGAAAGGTGTAAGTAAGGTTAGAAGGAAGGAAAGCAGGAAGGGTGGGAGTAAGGTTAGAAGGAAGGAAGGAAGGGTGGAAGGAAAGGTGTGAGGAAGGAAGGAAGGGTGGAAGTAAGGTTAGAAGGAAGGAAAGCAGGAAGGGTGGGAGTAAGGTTAGAAGGAAGGAAGGAAGGGTGGAAGGAAAGGTGTGGAGGAAGGAAGGAGGGTGGAAGTAAGGTTAGAAGGAAGGAAAGCAGGAAGGGTGGGGCAGGAATGGGAGGAAGGAAGGAAGGGTGGAAGTAAGGTTAGAAGGAAGGAAAGCAGGAAGGGTGGGAGTAAGGTTAGAAGGAAGGAAGGAAGGGTGGAAGGAAAGGTGTGAGGAAGGAAGGAAGGGTGGAAGTAAGTGGGGGTTAGAAGGAAGGAAGGAAGGGTGGGAGTAAGGTTAGAAGGAAGGAAAGGTGGAAGGAAAGGGTGAAGAAGGAAGGAAGGGTGGAAGTAAGTTAGAAGGAAGGAAAGCAGGAAGGTGGGAGTAAGGTTAGAAAGGAAGGAAGAAGTAGGAAGGAAAGGGGGGAGGAAGGAAGGAAGGGTGGAAGGAAAGGTGTGAGGAAGGAAGGAAGGGTGGAAGGAAAGGTGTGAGGAAGGAAGGAAGGGTGGAAGGAAAGGTGTGAGGAAGGAAGGAAGGGTGGCACCTCAAGCTTTTAATAAAACACCCCCAAGACCCCCCTTAGAGATAAATTTGTAGATTTTTCGGTAGGAAAATGTTTTGGCCTATAAGGCCGGTACCTCCTAAGTCACAGGCTCGCCAGGATAAAAACGACATCTAAATGGGGCGAAAGGTCATAATATTGACACAAAAATGGAACGAAAGGTCATAATAGGCAAACGTCTTACAATCTCAAAACTAAATGGGGCTAAACATGAGGGAGAAGGGGTCAAGAAAAATAAATCATAAACCTCCCCTCAACACGAAAAGAAGTTGAACCAAAGAGGAGGCGTAGATGATGATGATGCGTGCAATTGAAAGTAATGCATTGCTGACGTGACTGTAAAGGAGAGAGAGAGAGAGAGAGAGAGAGAGAGAGAAATGCAATGAAAAGTGCCTATATGGTGACTTACTGTGCATGAAAAGGTAGGCAGGTTGGTTTGAGTGAGTGAGTGAGATAGAGTGAAAGGAGATATAGAGAAAGAGCGAGACAGACAGACAGAGAGAGAGAGAGAGAGAGAGAGAGAGAGAGAGAGAGAGAGAGAGAGAGAGAGAGAGAGAGAGTGAGAGAGAGAGAGATATAGTGAGAGAGAGAGAGAGAGAGAGAGAGAGAGAGAGAGAGAGAGAGAGAGAGAGAGAGAGAGAGAGAGAGAGAGAGAGAGTTAACATTACCCTATAACGTGTACTCCCTGGACCTCAAACAGCCACACAGACAGACAACCTTGAACTGTGGTAAACAAGACCCTAATTACACCTTCAGGACCTTCACCCCTTTAGTACCTTAAGGCCAGATATTTATTTATTTGTTTATGTATGAATTTACTTATTATTGTTCTTAGATTATTCCCTTGACGTCCATCAAGGTCAAAAATAAAAGAAAAAAGAATAATAGGCCCCTATATATATATATATATATATATATATATCTTACATTTGTGCATATTTGTGTATTTTTCGGTATAATACTGCGGCCAAATCCTCCTAAATTGCAGGCTCGCTATCGCTCGGCAAATAATTATAAAAACAAAAAATACAGCACCGGTACCTAAATGGCACGACAATCTTAAAATCGCCAAACTAAAGGGGGCAAATGTCTTAAAATCTCAAAAGAAATGGGACTAAACAGGTCCAGAAACCCCTCCTTATTAACCCTACCTCACCGGGGTTAGTGAGGTGGAGTTTTTAATTGGTAGGACGGGTTGGGCAAGGTTCGAACATGATAACAAGTTTGAATCAATATAATACACCGTTCAAGATGATATAAGGTCACCCTAGATCCACTACACACACACACATACACACACACTCAATACAAAACACACACACACATACACACACACGCACACGCGCACGCGCACGCACACGCACACGCGCACACGCACACACACTCAACAATATTCTCTTTCAAATTTCTACACACACAGTGATAGAACGAGGAGTCACAAAACTTACAATCCACAATATTACTTCACACACACACACACACAGAGACAGACAGAGACAGAGAGAGAGAAAGAGAGCGAGAGCGAGAGCGAGAGAGAGAGAAACACACACACACACACTACACAACAATATTCTCTTTCCCCACACACAGAGACAGACACACCCACCCACCCACACACAGAGACAGACACACCCACACACATTCACTTTCAAGCCAATCCGAGAGTCGCGATACTATGTTGCACAGACCAAATTGAAGTACCGTAAGTGATGCTACAAATAATCACCAATACAATAACAGTACAGTAATAACTCCCAACAAATGTCAAGCAACGAATTATTTTTCTCAGACAGATACATCACTATGGATTCAAGGATTGGTATGGATGTAATTGGCTTTAAGGGGAGATTTCCACTTGAGGGATTTTTTTCTGGACCCCTTTCTCCCTCGTGTTTAGCCCCATTGCTTTTGAGATTTTAAGACCTTCGCCCTAGTAGTTTGGATATTTTAAGACATTTTGCCCCATTTCTGTCAATTTTAAGACCTTTCGTGCCGTTAAGGTGTCGATTTTTTCCTGGCGAGCGATAGCGAGCCTGTAATTTAAGAGCAACCGGCCTCGACATTTTTCTACCGAAAAATGTACAAATTTATCTTGAAAGGGGGTCTAGGGGGTGTAATTTTAAGTTTGATGAAAAAGTAGGGAAAAACACTAAATACCTCCCCTTAACATACTAGGCCTATACTATAGTCCGTTCATGCTAGGTTGGGCAGAAATCGTAACTCAAGAAGGACTAGAGCAATCGAGCTAATATGTCTAGTACCCCACAGGAAGACTTGGCTAGGGAATAGGGGTATATCCAATTGGACAGCTCATTTGCTCCAGCCCTTTTTTTTAGACAAATTCTATGGTTTTGTGTTGGTGGTGTAATGGTTTAGATGCTTATGTTCTCTGGGTGCGGTGTCCCGAGTTCGAATCCAGGGAGGAGCGTACAGTGGGGTATTTTTTAGATGTGTTAAGGGGAGATTTCCACCTGGAGGATTTTTTCCTGAATCTCTTTCTCCCTCATGTTTAGCCCCATTGCTTGTGAGATTTAAAGACGCTTGCCCCATTAGTTTGGCGATTTTAAGAACCCTCGCCCCATTTCTGTAAATTTTAAGACCATTTGTGCCATTTAGGTGTCAATTTAGTTCCCGGCGAGCGATAGCGAGCCTGTAATTTTAAGAGGAACCCGCCTTCGGCCGGGAAATTTTTCTACCGAAAAATATCCCGGCCGATGTTTTAGTGTTCCTAGACTTACAATTACAGGCCCCCTTGGCTATCGCTCGCCAGGAAAAAATCGACACCTAAATGGGACAAAAGGTATTAAAAGTGACATAAATGGGGTGAAACTTCTTAAAATCGCCAAGCTAATGGGGCGAACGTTTTATAATATCAAAAGCAATGGGGCTAAACATGAGGGAGAAAGGGGTCAAGAAAAAATCCCTCAAGTGGAGATCTGCCCTTAACCCGTGGAGCCCCGGCTAGTTTTGTAATGTTTGCGCACCAGAACCCGGCCGGTTTTCAAAAAATTGTTTTATTCCAGAAACAATAGCGAATGGGTTAGGAATGAAGGAAAAACCACGAAAAACCGCTCAAAAAGCTTAAAAAATGCTCCTACAGAGCCCCCGAAAACGGATTTTACAAGAGTAAAAAATTGAAGGCAATTATCCCAAAAAAACACGTTATTTGCTCGCGCGCAAACGCACGTGGACTTTGAGAGTTTTCAACCATCGGCACGGTTGCGTGGGATACGTATACAGTTCCCATACAAATCTGAGCCCTTGAGTGCTACACCTGAGGTTACGGTCGGCGCAATTAGGGTGACGCGTCAGGCGCGTCTCTGGGGCTGTGCGTTACATACATCGCCGACGCGTCAGACGCGTCGCTGGGGCTGGACGGGTTAAGAGTGATGTGATGGCTCCATATACATAGATGATAACAACACATATTGAGTAGCTTCATGGATAACTTTAGTATGGATCACTGGTTCTGAAGGAGTGACGCTGCAAACCATTATATATTGGTGTTGTATTGGCCACCACCATCACTACCAACACCCAGCTCAAACTATACTACAGGGCCACCACCACCAACACCAACATCTACACCACCACCACCACCACCACTACCAACATCACCAAAACAAACATCACCACCACCACCACAATTACCAACATCTACACCAGGACCACCACTACCAACACCATCACCACCAACAACAACACCAAAACAAACAAACAAACACCACCACCACCACCACCAACATCTACACCACCACCACCAACATCTACACCACCACCACCAACACTAACATCTACACCACCACCACCGCCACCACTACCAACATCACCAAAACAAACATCACCACCACCACCACAATTACCAACATCTACACCAGGACCACCACTACCAACACCATCACCACCAACAACAACAACACCAAAACAAACACCACCACCACCACCACAATTACCAACATCTACACCACGACCATCACTACCAACACCATCACCACCACCACCAAAAACACCCAAACAAACACCACCACCACTACCAACAACACCAAAACAAACACCACCACCACCAACACCCAGACAAACACCACCACCACCTTCACCACCACCAACACCCAGACAAACACCACCACCACCACCACCACCAACAACACCCAGACAATCACCACCACCACCACCAACACCCAGACAAACACCACCACCACCACCAACAACACCCAGACAATCACCACCACCAACAACAAACAGGATGGCGTTGGTAGGTTGGGCACGGGAATCATCGGGAAATCCAGGCGAGTGATTAACCCTCTACGTTCCAGAGGCGGATGTGCAGTGCAATGCATTTATTTATTTATTTATTATTATTTTATTTTTTTGGAAGCTCACACGGATCTTGCATAATTATATACAGTAGATTGGATTGGTTTTTGCGTTTTACTCGATGTCACACACACACACTAACACACACACATACTCTCACACACTCAAGTACACATACATACCCTGTGCATATGAACATCGCATATTATGAGAAATGGAAGAGGGGTGTTTGTGTGCATTCATGACCTGTTTGTGTGTGCAATACTACGAGAGAGAGAGAGAGAGAGAGAGAGAGAGAGAGAGAGAGAGAGAGAGAGAGAGAGAGTACAAAGGAAATCAAGCAACAACAGGTCTAGTGACCCTTCTAGGCTGTTTGTCCTCCAAAACACTGAGGATCAAGTGTCCAAACAGTGGTTTAGAGTGGGTAAGGAACATTGGAAAGGGAACTACTGCCCTGGAACTAATGCCCGTGCAGGATAGTTAGTATGGGACAGATGGTTAGTAACTGAGAATCATAAAGTTATTCATTTACAACGGCAGTCAGTCGCGGGTTTTATGCGAGATATTTGTCTACGCGGAGTTTAAATGAATCAACGGTGCTGCAAGTCTATAACTTCGAGAGAGAAGAGAGAGAGGAGAGAGAGAGAAAGAGAGAGAGAGAGAGAGAGAGAGAGAGAGAGAGAGAGAGAGAGAGAGAATAGAGAAGAGAGAGAGAAGAGAGAGAGAGAGAAGAGATAGAGAGAGATGATTTAAAAGAGGTGTGGTGGTGGTAGCAGAAGAGGAAGTAATGAGCACTTTCTCTCCCATTGCCGGAACAGCTGCTGTAAGTAGTCAGTCGGTTTGTGTTGTTTCTTTACATACATACATACATCCACATACATACTCACTCACTCTTACTCTCTCTCCTATCTCCATCCTGTGAGTCGTACCGGGGATAAGTATACGATAAGCGAGGCCAGTTTATCCTCCTAGAGCTTACCTTCCCCACCCCCCACCCACCCCCATTCCGAGTACGCCCTCCCCTGTCATGTAACTACGTATCACTTCCATTAAGGGGAGGTATTTAGTTTGTTCCCTACGTTTTCATCAAGGTTAAAATTACCGGTACACCCTCTAGACCCCCTCTCAAGATAAATTTGTACATTTTTCGGTAGAAAAATGTCCCGGCTGAAGGCCGGTTCCTCTTAAATTACAGGCTCGCTATCGCTCGCCAGGATAAAATTGACACCTACATGGCGCGAAAGGTCTTAAAATTGACAGAAATAAGGCGAGGGTTCTTAAAATCGCCAAACTAATGGGGCAAGCATCTTTAAATCTCACAAGCAATGGGGCTAAACATGAGGGAGAAAGAGGTTCAGAAAAAAATCCGCCAGGAAGAAATCTCCCCTTAACTTAATCTATCCCTCCCACCCATCCATCCATCCATCCGTTCGCTTCTTTAAAGTTACAGCCCCTTTCATCAACTTTCTTTCAATTCATTCCAAGCTAGCTAGCTAGCGCTCTCTCTCTCCTAATCCACAAAAGTTTACCTCCTTCCTGAACCGTTCCCACATACTGTATTACTATCTATTGATCTAAAGCCCCTGTCACACCTATGCAATGTTGATTTTCGACCTCCGGTGATGTTTGTAATTTAACAGTTTGCAGGCTTGGTCATTGACGAATGCAGGATTTCCCCGACGATTATATTGGCGTCGTAGGAGGTCGTGTGCACGATTATTTTGAGTCTACCCAAAATTTGTGCAGCGGATCTCTGCATTCTGCAACGTTGTGTTGGAGTTTTAACAAGCGCCCCGATTGACAAAACACATACCCCAATGGTCGCAGCTAATCCTCGATATTATAAAATCTGCGGTCCGTAAGGCGGCTTGCGCGGTGTGCGGCTTGCGGCGGTTAAGGCTGCTGTGATGTGCCCCGTGGTCACTGCCTGTTGTGACCATCGGGGCATTCATTGCGACTTTAAGACCAGTGCCGGTCACCGAGGTTTCCATTGATCGCGTGACCCGGTGAGCATAGCAAATGCCGCGGGGATCGAGTTGCGTCCACATTGTGACGTGCCCGACACATTGCAGAATAATAGATCGGCAACGTACTTGCGACACACCCTGCAAAACGTGCGCGCAACTTGGTTGCATCGGCCTCGAAGCGCAACACAAGGCCGTCAGGGTATGTTATAGGGGGCACGGCATATTTCGCAAGGGAAAAAAAAGAAAGAAACTATGCTAAATATTTGAATGTTATGATAGTCACTACATGGTCCCCGCATGTCGCAACTCTGTCGTAATCTAATCACAACTCATACACAACCAACGCCCCGCCTGACCTGCCACATAGATTGGTCGCCACACATCACATTATTTTATCCCCAACTAAGTGACATTTTTGGGTCGTGGGAGAGCGTAGCAGCATGATCTCATATGTGCGACGGGGGCTTAACCCATCCATCTGCTAACCTTTCCTACTACCGTACTTCTCATCCCTGTGCCTCTTTATACAACCATATAATCTTTCTAATACACTCCACCTTCCTTTCAACACTGCAAACACTCATGACTATCCATTAATCTAACCCAACCATCTGCTAACTTAGTACAGTTACTACCTCATATCTGTATGTGCCTCACCCCTTATATACTACCTCATATACCTGTGCCTCATACCTTACCTCATCTATAAACACATCATCACTCCTATCCCCAGGTCTTATAACACACACACACACACACACTATAACCACCCAGTCATGCTCACTTGGGTATTTTCCGGTTGCCCTTCGTCTGTTTCGTTCACTAGCACTTCCGTTCACGGTCTGTTTCGTTCACAAGTACTTCCGTTCACTGTCTGTTTCATTCACTAGTACTTCCGTTCACTGTTTCGTTCACAAGTACTTCCGTTCACGGTCTGTTTCGTTCACAAGTACTTCCGTTCACTGTCTGTTTCATTCACTAGTACTTCCGTTCACTGTTTCGTTCACAAGTACTTCCGTTCACGGTCTGTTTCGTTCACAAGTACTTTCGTTCACTAGTACTTCCGTTCACTGTCTGTTTCGTTCACAAGTACTTCCGTTCACTGTCTGTTTCGTTCACAAGTACTTCCGTTCACTGTCGGTTTCATTCACAAGTACTTCCGTTCACTGTCTGTTTCATTCACAAGTACTTCCGTTCAGTCTGTATCGTTCACAAGTACTTCCGTTCACTGTTTCGTTCACAAGTACTTCCGTTCACTGTCTGTTTCGTTTACTAGTACTTCCGTTCACTGTCTGTTTCGTTCACTAGTACTTCCGTTCACTGTTTCGTTCACAAGTACTTCCGTTCACTGTCTGTTTCGTTCACCGTTTCGTTCACAAGTACTTCCGTTCACTGTCTGTTTCTTTCACAAGTACTTCCGTTCACTGTCTGTTTCGTTCACAAGTACTTCCGTTCACTGTCTGTTTCGTTCACTAGTACTTCCGTTCACTGTCTGTTTCGTTCACTAGTAGTACAAAGGAAATCAAGCAACAACAGATCTAGTGACCCTTCTAGGCTGCTTTTCCTCCAAAACACTGAGGATCAAGTATCCAAACAGTGGTTTAGGTTTAGAGTGGGTAAGGGAACATTGGAAAGGGAACTACTGCCCTGGAACTAATGTCCGTGGCAGGACTAGGAAGTTAGTAGGGGACATATGGGTTAGTAACTGAGGGGAGGATAAAATAAAGTTATTCATTTACAAACGCAGTCAGTCGCGGGTTTGATGCGAGATATTTGTCTAGGCGGAGTTTAAATGAATCAACGGTGCTGCAGTCTATAAAGTCTCGGGGAAGCCCATTCCACAAGTTGACAACTCGATTGAAGAAGAAATTCTTAGATTCGTGTGAGTTAAAAGTTTTACCAATAATTTTGCACCCGTTTCCCCGCGTGTAATTAGATTGGTCGATAGTGAAGTACTTACTACAGTTCATATTGTCGATGCCTTTGATGATTTTGAACACTTGAATTAAGTCACCTCTTAATCTGCGCTGGGTTAAAGGAAATAGATTTAATTCTCTAAGACGCTCTTCGTATGGTTTGTTCTTTAGGCTAGGTATCATTTTGGTAACTCTACGTTGAACTCGTTCTAGCTTGTTTATGTCTTTTTGGTAATAAGGGCACCAGCATTGGTGGGGAACGCAATATGCCAGAAGAGGGCGGACTAAGGAATGGTACAGGTTTAGGATAACTTCTTTGGATTTATGCTCAAATGACCTGCCTATAAAGCCAATTATTTTGTTTGCCTTCTTAACAACTTCTGAACATTGTTGACTCGGTTTTAGGTTACTCGATATTGTTACTCCCAGATCGGTTTCTCTGTTTACATTCTTAAGCTGAGTGCCATTCATCGAATAGTTTGCTTTCTCATTTAGGTATCCGATATGTAGTACTTTACATTTATCCGCATTGAAACTCATTTGCCAAATTTGGGCCCAATGTGACAATTTATCTAGATTGTGTTGCATATCGTCAACTTGATCTTTTGAGAGTACGCTAGTACTTCCGTTCACTGTCTGTTTCGTTCACAAGTGCTTCCGTTCACTGTCTGTTTCGTTCACAAGTACTTCCGTTCACTGTCTGTTTCGTTCACTAGTACTTCCGTTCACTGTTTCGTTTACAAGTAGTTCCGTTCACTGTCCGTTTCGTTCACTAGTACTTCCGTTCACCGTTTCGTTCACAAGTACTTCCGTTCACTGTCTGTTTCGTTCACAAGTACTTCCGTTCACTGTCAGTTTCGTTCACAAGTACAAGTACGGTACTTGAATAGGGTGGGGAAGTGTAGGGACATGATTGTATATTTCACTTGAAATGAATAAATCAAGTTTAGACGATACCGATACCAATTAATGATCAAAATATACTTGGTGCCGAGACATGACTTAGTAGGCCGACTGTACAAGAGTTCTTCCGTATTCCTTGGGCAATCTTCGTCCTGCATCCCACCTTTAATACAGTCCCCCCCCCCCCCTTCCTCCCTCTCCCTCTCTCTCTCTCTCTCTGCTGTGCTTTTCTTCTCTTCCATTTTTGTTTTCATTAGTTGGGGGATATTCTCTCCATCTCTACATCATTAAATTCTGACCACCTTACTTCCATAAGTGTGTACCAATGTAACACACATATACATACACATACATACATACACACACACACACACACACACACACACACACACATACATACATACATACATACATACAAACAAACATACATACACACACACAAACAACACACGCTTTGTTTATGTAT